>OZ005741.1:329487158-329804787 GCA_963930735.1 Dioctria linearis | reverse complement strand
AATGACATATAAGAAAATTTGCTTCCTGGGATTTGTTAGCAGAGCCCGTGCGACCCCTTCGCAGGCATTAAAAACCCCACTACACACATCGCTCTCTGTTTACAATTTCTTTGAGGATTTTATATTATTTTCTTCAAAATTTCCTGAAATAAGAAAAACTTTCCTCCAATGTTTACGTTGGATGGTTTTCGTGGGTGACATAATATGTATTTGGTATAGGTGAAAGAAGCAGGTATAGTATGTACATGAATATAATTTCCAATTCCAATACAAAATTAACAACGATGCCTAGACTTGATTAGAGAAAACCAAATTTTTTTCTTTAGAAATTTACTGGAAATATTTTCTTTAGAATTTTTATGCATGTAATTGGAAATCGATACAGAATCTGAAAGAAACTCCTGTCGGCCAGACAAGAGTGTCCCTAGTGGGACAATGATGTGCAGAAAAAAACCGTTATTCTGAGAAAACTTGTCGGCGCATGATCGAATTTTGCAATGCTGTGTAGTCATATTGCGTCACTTTACAACAGATTCACATGCGAACAGACCGAATTTTTGAGTGCTTCGTCTATTTACAGGTTTTAATTGTTATAAAAGTAGTAAACAATCCATTTACTGTACTATTTTGGTACATCACTACTTGGAAAAGTAAGTTTTTCTCTGATATATGAGTAGATTGGACAGATGTACATATAATCCCAATTGTAGTTTTATGCGGATTATTTATGCCAATAAACGCGTCTTCGTTATTTTAGATGGGAATAAAAACATTTCCAGAAGAAAAACTCATGGAATTTTAACTGACAGAGATAGCGATTTTGGCCATTAGAATCCAGCTACAGGCCATCTGATGACGATTGTCATTACACAGAATAACTAGGACCAGAGACTATTAGTAATTCCATCTTCCGAAACGGAATGGAAAAGAGATGACCAATGTCACTGACGATGTCAACTTTGAACCTAAGCTCCAAATTCCTTCGGAAAACCTCCTACAGTTCTTCTTCATTTACCTCGAGGAGCCATAGAATTCGATGTATTACGGAAACTTTTTTCTAAAAGTTTGTGAATTTGTATTGTAGAGTGTACAAACCAGAGGCTCAAAAAACTCAATAGGACTAAATCAACAAATCGAACTCTTACCTTCGAATATGAAATTTTCCTTGTCTTATGAGTTTCTGTTATGAGTTCTGTTTATGTACTGCAACCACGTACGATCACTGGCTGATTACTGGAGCAAAAATGCATCAATTGCATCAATTGATAAAAAGAAGCATTTCTCGTGATCGCTTTACTTTACTGATGTCTAAGCTATATTTCAACGATGGCAATAATCCCAGTGGGGGCTCCTAAGGATTACTACATATCCAAGATTATTGCCTGTATGAGGACAACATTTCTAGCAGCGCGAAGTGAAGGTACCGCGCAATCTATCCACAAATGATATGCGAGATTCTAGGTCGATCTAGCTAGAAGCAAGATATGCCGTCGAAGCTAAGCAAACGTGGAGTCAGATTATGGTTGCGTTTTGATGCCAAAACCGGATACACAGACGATTTGAACATATACACTGGTATAGACACATCCGATAACCAAATCGGTACTCTTGGAGAGCCAGTTCTCTTCAAGTTGACAGTATATATTCGTGAGCCAGATGTGATTGTAGCCTTCTACAGATTTTTCACATCATAGACATTGCTGAGGACCATTGGCTTTCCTGCAATTGTGACATATATAAGGTCTCACAAAGAAACTTCCGTGTTCGAGGCACGAACATTCCCAAAGTAAATTTCAAATAAATTGCAATGGAATTATGGCTGCACGTTGGTTGGGTTCCAAGGAGGTACTTCTTGTTGCAAACTGTCATACAACAACAACAACTAAGCTGAAAGAAAGCAGAAAAACGGTCCACGAGTAGAAGTCTACTACTTGGCCATTGCTGATTACAATCGTATAATGGGAGGCGTTGATCTAGCCTATCAAAAATCTGCCCTATATGAGTTAAATCGCAAATCACAAAAGTTGCGGAAGAAGGTTTTTTTTTTAAATGTTGATGCTAGCTGTCGTCAAGGCATGGATTATATAAACGGAAAGTCAACGTCGCAAAGTCCCTATGATTATTTTTATAGTTCCACTTTTCCGAAATTATGATAGTGGAGGGAACAAAGCATAAAAAAACTAAAATCTCGTCGGGCAGGATTAGAAGTATTAAATACTGGCGGGTACTTACCAATTTAACGTACTTCCTGGCTTCGATATGAACGTTGCACTACAGAAAGGAGAGAGACACAAACCAAATACATAATATGCTCTGGATGCAAAAACCCATTATTCTTCAAATATTCGCCAGCTTTCACAAATAAATAATATTAAACGAAATTTGTACTAAAATAATAAATACGTGCTTATACATATCATAAAGTTTTTTCAATAATCTGAGTTTGGTGCGTTGGAAATCTTTATTTGGGGGTTATTTATAATCCGTACTGAAAGGGTTAAGATGTTATGCCACCTTGCGGTTTTGCTTTTTTTTTTCCTAAATAAATTGTTCATACTTTGAGAAATATTTTTAGCGTTTAAACATTTCAAAATATCTCCGAAGTTATAGCAATTAAAAGTTAGCGTAGTTGAGTGGTTTTTTTTTCTTTTGGTTTTTTCCGGAAACTACGTTTTGCAAACTGGTGTACAAAATATCTCACGATCTGTTCAACCGATTTTAATAAAATTCAAACCACATATTCTATATAGTAGGTATTGTTCATCAGATATAAGAAAAATTTTGTAATAATATTTTTTGATATTATTATAAGAAATAACCAAATTTTAACACCTTACTTATTTTTTCACAAGAGACGATTTATGTATAAGTAAAATATGTATCTATTTATTAATGCACGCATATATCCATACTTACTTAGAAAAATGTATATATTCTACAACTCCTTGCTCTAATTATGACTTATTAGGCTATCTATTAAATTCAGTTTGGACTATATCTTAGGAACTACAAATTTTGACTACCATTTCCAAATGTATATTTAACAAGTAAAAAAACTAGAATTGGTAAAACCAATTCTTATGATAACCTAGATGCCCGTATGGAATTTCGTATGGTCGATCACCCATCTGTGCAAATTTGCTTGTTGAAATGGTTTTTCGCCTATATTTCTAGAGCGGTTCGTGCAACATGAAAATTGATTATATCATATTCCGAAGAACTTTTCAGTACAATAAAAACGTCTACGACTGATCTTTTTACAGAAATACGTAAAAATTCTAAATCTTTATATGGCAATGCCAAGAAAATAGGTAGCCCGATTTAGACAATTCTTGCAATAGTATTTACTATGAAAACATTGTGTAGAAAATTTCAGCTCATTACGTTGACGTGCTCTTAAGCAGTTTCCAAATATATAGTGAAAACCCGAAATTTTTGTATGGCAACCGTACGCCTTCGATTTGTCCCATTTTCGAACTTAAAGTAACTTTCTTTTTAAAAAAGTCCGTTGCGAAATTTCAGCTCTCGAGGCACACCGCGGTCTCGAGTTATGGTGGGGACGGACAGATAGACGGAAATGCAAACATCAAAATAACTTTTAATATTATGCGTCCAATCCATTTTACTCTATCATTATTAATTTCTGTGCATTACAAATGGAATGACTGACTTAATATATACCATAATTTTATCTAGGGTATAAAAAGGGCATTAGAAATTTCCAGGGTGGGCCCCTGAATTCTTATCTACTCCACTGACTAAAGGTATTTCCTGGATAATATCAAAATTCAACATACTATTATTGCACGGTATACAGACCAGCACAAGATATGACTAACTGGCACCATAGAATCGCCATTTTCTGTGTTAGTCGTTTCGCATGACGCGTTTCTTAAAAAGTGAAATATGTAAAGTTTAATACTTATGTAAATTTGTTCTGTTATCTATTGGATCTATATAAAATCTTAAAATAAGTACCATTTTGCTTTCAAAACATAACGCTAAATTGAAGAACGATTATTAGAATTGTAATTCCACTAACCCCACTTTTTACACTTCGTTATGATGCATTCCAAATTTTCCCTCTATCTGAGAAAATTACCATTACCACTAACTTATTTCACTATATTAATAATAAAAGATCTTAATTAACGAATTAAGAGTGCAAATTAAAGGTATTTCAGTCTTATTCTGCATTTTTATCGATAAAAATTTCCTTGCACTTTGTTTTCATCCGAACTTCATCAACCTGAAATAAGGTTTAAACTAACAAATTCAATGAATATTTATGATAGAAACTCATATTATACAGAGTGTCCCGTAAGTGGTATAATATCCGAAGGCTACGGATAGGTCATGCTTAGACGAACAAAAAATTGTATGGGTGGAAGGAGAAGAGTCCTAGCGGTTTCCGAGATAATGGACCTTAAAATATTTCCGTATGTTTTTATAGACCACCCTGTAACTTCTGAACGTTACACCCAGTGATAGATAGATAGTCGTTGGCTTTGCATTGGCCTATATATTTATTCCCTCTTCCTTTCCGTTTTAAAGTTATGGCTCGACAAAATTAAAATTTCAGAATTTTTACTCGTTTTTTTATTTACCAATTTTTCATATTGAATTGAAGAAGCTCAAAGGCTTACCTATAAAATGACTTATCACACTCTGTACCTAAAATATAACCCTTTCTGCGTTTTTTTGCACTTTTTCTTAAGCATATCCAGCGAAAACGGCTGAAAAAGTTCAAGAAGTGCCAGAAAGTACGCAATTGAGGGGCTCAAGGCAAAGGGGTACAAGTAAGATCTTTACATAAGTAGCTTGGTTCCTTGATGAAACTATCAAAAATTGTTCTAGAAATGTTGTACAAGGTAGCTTGGTTCCTGTAAGATCACCAAACAATTTAATGTGCAGAAATTAGTTCTTGGAACTATGAAAAAACACTATGTAGGGATAGGTTACACCATATGCTTGTATAATAAGCTGATGTAAAATCCCTTTGCTATTTAATAATACTGTAACTTCAGCACGTGCGTAACGGAACACTTGCTGTAGAACCATTCACAAGCCACATGTGATGATGTTGATCTTTGGTGGATTATGTTAGTGTAGCTGGTATGTTAAAATCACAACGAGCATAAATAGATTACATTTCGGATTTAATAAAAACTTCATAATGCAGGTTAGCTTAATCACTCTAATTCACAGCAAAGCACTTATCTACAACTAAATCTAGAAAATTCTTCCAAACACTATGATTTTAATGCTATTTAAAATTTACAATTTTAAGCAAACAAAGGATTGATTCGCAGGTATATTCCAGCTAACCCCCCCTTTGGGAAGGTATAGGAATAAACTGTCGTTGAATCTTATCCTGTACAAGGCACTTTAATTTATTATTAAAGCAATTGTTATTAAATATAAAAACTAAAATTGATTCAATTTATTAATAAAGAACAATAAAATCACTTGACCACAATAATGTCACTAAATTGAATCTATGTACAAATTTCACCTTCACCCCAAGATTGTAAGCCGATTTGCACGATTTGAACAAAGTAAAAAACTAGGAAGAAAAATTGAAATTGACTATGTACATATATACCACGACTTGACGGCTTGAACTCGAAAAAATTTAAGAGAGTAATCCTCGGGCCGCCTTATATAGGGTCTGAACCGCCATTTTTGTGTGGAACCCGCAACCATAATGTAAATTACTCAGAATGTGCTATTTTTCATCAGGTGTAATTGATCTCATTCGATGAGGAATATTGACATCAATCTTTTTCCATCAAAAAAATTCCATCGTTAATTAAATTTCATCGAATAAAAATTAAAATTCCCAAATTGTGCTATAACATGGCGCAATTAAATTCTTGCCGTCCATGTTGAGAGAATTCAATGTGTAATGTAAATTTTAGCTATCTAGCTTTCACTTGCTGTCTCTTTTCTTCTCATTAGTTATATGATAATTCGAATATTATTAAATATCTTTTAACCAAGGTATTTTCGCACCTTTTTAAAGCCGCCATCTGATTCCTCGTTAAAAAATACCCCAAATTCATGTGCCATATGTTGGCAGTACATGAATTCTGACAGTTCTGTGTTTTCAAGGAAAATGGGTATTGCTAATATAAAGGTAAGTTATGCAAATTCTGTTGTGATCCTTGCTTAGTGTGTGCATGTGATTATTTTATAAGGAAATTCGTTTTTCTTCAGGTGAGATTTTCTTTTCTTGATTTTCGCGAAAAATCATCGCGGGAAGTTGGTTTTGTGTAAAAAGCCTCTTCAATACCTCTAAATTCGAGCTTTATTGAGTTATTGCACTTGAAGATCTTGTAAAAACTCGATAATTGAGTGAATTACTTTCCCTTGCAACAACAGTCAAAGGTGAAAATTTACGTAAGATTTCCTTAAAATGGTTCGCGGGAAAGTGCTTTGACATAGATAATGACATTCTATGTTCTATGACTCTCCATAGTGTTGTTGTTGTTTTGCATATATGTATTTATGTTTACATTTAGCATGGGGAAGTTGGAAAATTTGTCGTTTTTCATGCAAATTCTTAGCGTTGCTTAATCTATAAGTCATTAATTGTTTATTTATTTAATCAATTCGTGTTTTCTTTTCATTTCAGCTGTTTACATAGATGTATGTAGGTACGTAGGTACCAATTCTTCGTGGGAGGAATGGTATGCCAGTCGATTTCTCTAGCTTGTACTTAAGTTAAGTACTTTAAATTAATTTGATTTTAATGATTCATTTTCTTTTCAGCTTCGTTCAACGCTGAACATAAGATTTTTGTTAAAAATTGAAATAAGCGCATAAATGCAAATTGAACCTACTAAAAATATTAGTGGCAAAGAGATATGACTACATTTCTATCCGCGGTGCTGTTTTATATGAGACTTTATTTTAACGATTGACAAGAAGTGCGTTTTTTGCTCAGAGGCAGTTGTTACAGTGAAGGTTAAGAGATTCCAGGGGATTAAATTATTACTTTTTACTAAACCAAAAACCACCGCACACCACATCAAAATATTATTAAAATATGAAAAATTGGTATTGATGACTTTTTTTTTGATAAAAATAGTAGATAAATAAAAAAAAAAACGAGTAAAATCCGAAATTTTAATTTTGTTGAGCCATAACTTCACGGAGAGGAGGAGGAAAAAATTCATAGATCATTGGAAAGGTCCAACGATTATCTCTCTACCATAGTTTAAATCATCATCACAGGGTATAACGTTCAGAAAATAACAGGTTGATCTATAAAAGCATACCGAAATATCTTAAGGTCCCCTTATCTCGGAAACCGTTAGCACTCTCCCCACACCCATACAACTTTTTGTTCTTCTAAGCATAACCTATCCGTAGTCTTCAGATATTACGCTACGTGCAGGATGCCCTGTATTTATTGCAACATTTTTATTTGAATCCATTGGAAATAAATTTACATAAATATTATCACTTTATTTCGATTCGTGTGACGTCATACGCATTCGGCAGTCCGGACGATCATACCTTGTTACTCTGTATACCGCGCTATTATTGTATGGGGAAGTTTGAGACTAAATCATAGATTAAAGCGGGAGTCAGATTGAAAGTTTTAAATGCGTAACACGCGATGCGTTCTCTTAGATTAATATCGCATGCATTCTTGTTATGAAGGAAGTGTTAGATTGTTACTGCACGCTCGTGACGCGAAAAATGAGCGAATTTATACGTTTTGTGCGAAATGTGTCAATTTAACCACAAATTTATAAAAAGGTAAAAATTTTCTTGGGAAATGTATTCTTTCCCAGTTCTGTTTCGGTGATGTTCTCCTTTTACCGCTTTTAATTACCGAAGAGAAAAAAATAGAACTTAATGACAAACTGATTGAGGAAATGGAAAAATACGAAACAGTCTATGAAAAAAAAAATGAAAACTGTGGTGACCGTGCAATTGAAATGGGCTTCTATGTTTAACAAGATATTTATTAATCACTATGAAAAAGTACCAATTAAGAAGCGCGAAGCTCTTTCTGAAAACAGATGAAGAGTTTATGACAGGCCAGTTCTGCCAAAAGTGGTTGGCGTTGGTTTGGTTTCAGGCTAACTATGATGCTATCACCTGCATGTTCACCAGAAAAACTCTAAGCCAATCGTTCAATCTGGGAGCATGCTAGCTGGGCATTCAAAATACGATCATATGATCTTATTCTGGTTCACTACGAAAATTCACCAAAACAGGTTACTACAAGGGGAAATCCACCTATGCGAACATATGTATCTTCAGGGTCTCAAGCTTTCTATTAACTGTAAAAACTTTCACACGAGGTATGTGAAAAATTTCTCAATCTATTCGCATTTATTGTTAAGGCTAACGAACTTGAAAAAGGGGTTGTGCCAAAGTTTTTGGAGAAGAAAAACGATTACCCGAGTTAAGTTAGTAAAATTCTTTTATTAAATCTTAAACCTTAATATCATTATTAGATGTTTCCAAGTATTGTTCTGAAAATGTAGAGCTGTTCAGTAAAATAATAAGTAGCACTCAAAAAAGGTGTATGTAAGAACAATATAGTCATATTCAATGTGGTAGTTTTTTTTTTTTTTTTTAATTCAGCAAATAACTTTCACACCACCCGAAACTGGTTTACTCTGACAAGCGCAAATGCAGCTTATCACGTTTTTGTAAGAACTTGTCCATTCAATAGATCAGTCACCCGCAAATTTTTTCAAACATCATATAAAGTATCGAAAATCGTCGGAAACGCAACTTTATTTACGACATATAGAAGGCTTAATTCGAAATAATACTGCCATACACAGATATAACATTAAGCTCCTAGAGTACCTTGAACACTATCAGTACACCGTTTCGAGTATTAGTCTTAAGTTCCTCACAAGAAAGTTTCCGTATAATCACTCACTCCCCAGTATCATCAGAGACAATGTAAACAAGCTGCTTAGAAAGACATAAATTTGTTTTACGAGTTAATAAAATGACGATAATGATGCCGTAAGGATTCTTGCTGTTCGTCTTTTCTCATTGTGCTTTTATTTTTTCGGAAAATATCCTAAGGAAACCAGAGCTTCGTCAGACCACAAATAAAAACGTTTTTGTATGAGTTTTTGTCTCTTGAAAATTAGATTTCTCATTGCAGACTCATTTCACCTGTAAGGCAAAGTATCCTCCATTCATTGCGGAGATATTTTTTGTTGCAAAGAAAATAGAATTCATTCTTCTCCCCAGCTGCGATATTAAGTGTAGCCTGAAGAACTTAAATTGGTATTGATATTTTATAACTTTAAGAAATAGCTTAATTTCGAAATGCTTCTTTTGAGTTCTTTTAAAGGTAGGACGAGATTAATCTCCTTTAGTATTTCATAATAAATGAGAGTACAATAGAGTGCTAATTACTCTTTTTACACATTTAGTAACATGTTATAGAACAGGGAATTTAAAACGATTGCTAGCTTACTTCTCGCCACTTTCTATGAAAAGCACCTTTTGGTATTGTTATATGACGGTTGAAAAAAATTGCGATATTTCTTGGGGGAACTCCCTTTACAGAACTCCGCTCTTGATCGTACTGGGACCTAGCGGAATACTGAAACTGAGGGGGGTTATTAATGTAGCAATTGTACGAGAGCGAACAATTCCTTCTGTGAAACTGCTTACAATAGAGAAGCAGCATACTTAGTATATTTTTTCAAACATTTCAATTAAGTTAGAAGATAAATCGAGGTTAAAGGCTGATTCACAATGCTGCAGTAGCGGTACTGGTAACAGTACGAAATTTGTAGGGGTAAAAGAAAACACGTGCAGATAGAGTAATCATTTCACACCAATGCGTTAGGGAGAATGCTGTATACGGGTACTTGTGGCGATTTTATTTTGTATCGCAGTAGTCGCAATACTATCGCGTACCATGTAATGCTGTGCGAAATATAATTGAAAAAGTAAAACAATTAACCTATTTTATATGACTAATCTAATAAAGACTATAAAAACATTATGATGAAAGACAAGTTGTGGGACGGGATGGCTTTGGAGTTGGAAGATGCTACTGGTGAGTAAAATAAGAATATTTTGTTGTTTAGATTTTATTTAAGTTTTAAAATGATGGAGTTAGAATAATTTGAACAATTTCCAAACTTCCAAACTCCAAAAGTTCTAGAAATTGATTATCTTTTTGTTTGCTGGCAAGAAATCTAGTGCAAAAAGATTAAAAACTGATCAATTCTTGATCCATTGCAGATTAATCCCGTAAGAAGCTTGTTGGAAGTGCAACATTTGTTTTTAAGCCCATTCTTGTTTCGTTTGTGAAATCCCCTTGCGCAGAGTAAATATTATTTTGAATTCATAAACAAAAAATCAAATGAAAGAAGAACTTTCTAAATAATTCATAATATGCAAAAATGGAACTTGTTTTCAATATGTCATCTAATCAAGTTCTACTAAAAATAAAACAAAATATTAAAATCTAGTGAATATGAAGTAATCAAGACAAAAAAAAAAAAGAATTCCTGATTCCAAAATGAGGGAGGAAAATTCAAACCAATCTCATAGAAAATTTTATGTTAAAAGGCCAGAGCTCTCTTTACATAGAAATATTGATAGAAGAAAGTATTCCGTGCAAGCTGTTATTGATATGAACAATTTAAATAGATACTATCAATTCATCTAGTCAACCGAACTATAGTGCGAAATAATTTGATCAATATGAGCCTACTGTAAATTTTATTATGCGCATGAATCTGTGCTTTTTTGAAAATTTGCCCGATTAACTATAGTCCAAGCGTGATGGAATATTTATCCTGGAAGAATGGTGTATAAAGATAGAGTTAACTTTTGTTGGTGCGCAAAAAGAAAACTGCATTTCAAATATTGAAAATTGTTGTCCCACTACGACACCGGAATTGCCGATCATTTGGAAATTCACCACCAGATGAATATTATTTCTCGAAAAATGCATGTCCATAAGATCGATAATTTTTACCGAATGATTTTCAAAATCAGAAATTCAATCAAACTTTTCGATAATGCAAGATGTCGTACAAATGAAGAACTCACAATGGAATTCAAAATTAAGAAAGTAGTTTTAGAACACCCCCCCCCCCCGGCTGTACTAGCATTATTTAACCCATTAATAGTAATGATAATAGTAGAATAATGAAATTGCTATATCAAATACCATTCTTAAACTAAATTGCGCAGGACGAAAAATTTGCTATATTAGCCTCAAAAACGCTTACCCCAAGAGAAGGTGCTTGAAACGAATGTTACTGCAGAGGAATTTTAAGATTTCATTAATTAAGAAGATAAGGCTAAATCAGTGAAAATAATATCATATTTATCAAGTAGTAAGTAAATTAAAGAAAATATTCAGCATCTGAACTGGATCAAGCAGGACGGGACAATTCAAAATTTCAATCTATGTATTAGATGCCTATAATGGAGGAAATAATGATGGTAGAAGAACTAAGAGAATTTTTTTCTTCAATTTTTTCCTTAGAAAAATCCGGCAAGCAAGTATTTCAGATTTTTTTTCACAACAAAATGTTGTCTCATTTGTTAAAGCAATTTGTATAAATATACAAACATTCCTATAATATGCGTAAATCTACTTTCATATTTTTGTTTTTGAATGATATTGAATAATTATCTACTACCTTCCGATTTTAATTCAATATTTTTTTAATGTTTGTTTTTTTATTAATTTATATCCATGGAATGAAATTCCGGGGGTCATTAATGGAATTAGCCTGATAAACCCATTTTGTTGCTCCTCATTATTCAGCCAGTAATACCATCACTGACACGGACAAGCCCACAGCATAAAATTGAAGAAGACCATCAATCTAATTTGCTCCAAGAAATAATAAAAAAAAAAAGTTGGGAGACGCAAAAACCAAAGAAAGCTGGGGTCCCTTAAAAAAACTCCTGGGAGTTGGGCCATCAATCAAGGGGTGAACAATTTGTATATAGCCGTGGCCCCAATAAAACGATTACGTGCATGATTTACCGTAACGCCAGTCGTCAGATATTTAGGGGATGTCTAGAGGATTAACATCTTTTAAAAAATATTTACACAAATATGACAGGAAATTTCTTTGTTTCATTGATTTTGTAATAACCGAAAAGTGATTAATCGAATTTTGATTATAATGGCTTCGCCAGAGAGGAAGTCGCTAAAAGAAGGAATATATATCCCCCTGGTAGTTCAATGATACATAAATTAAGTATTTCAGGAAGAATATAGAATATCTGGATTTCTACTTTATATATCATGCAAATGTTTCTCCAATGTCATTCTTTTGTAAGATATTTTTTAATTGACAGGTTTTTATATCCCAGACGAAATCATGTGATAGGTACTTATATAACACTGGAGAGAAAAATTGAAACTGTGAATATATTATGTAATGTTGAATTATATTTTTTTAAATTTTATTAACATTAGTGGCACCATAAATATTTATAAAGAACTAATCGATGATTTCATGGAATTGGATAATTAGATTAAACTTTCCACTCATTTCTGTTACGATTTTTATCTCGAATTGTCCATTTGTAGGGCTTTTTCGTTAAAACCTGTTAAAAGGCAATATTGAAACAAGTAATATTACACATCTCTGAGATACATAAAATAACGTTATTATGACCATTTAATATTAACCATCATGTAACGTCTAAAGTAGATTACTCACAACTATTTTTGGTAGCTAGTTCAACAGATAACCCATTGCGCTCTTCGGTGAACCATCAATTACAAGAACCCCCACTTGGTATTTATGGAGCATTGCAGTTAAAAGTTTAGTTAAATGTTCATTTCAAAGTACGTGCATTATATACACTTGAATACTTTTGTTCTTATTGTACTACTTCTGAAACGTTAGTCCTACGAACAGCAGATGCAACAAAAACATCTGCAGATACAGCAGCTGCTTTAACAGCGGATTGCGCAACAACTCCAACAACAATAAAATTCAGGGTAGTCGGATGCTGTTGTTTACCCAACGGTTATGTTTCTCTCACGTCTAACATATGGAACTTCTTCGCAATCTATCGTGAACTATGTGAACTCAAAAATGAGTCCTAAGGATCCACGCATTAGATGTATCAGTTTGACTCCAGAGTGTCTTCCAAATCGTCTAGTGTCGTCTTTCAAACTGTTAGTTCTCGATGACCTTCCGACGTTGTTATTGGTTGGTAAAACGTTTCGTATCTCGTCCGATCCGGAATGCATAAAAAACCTAATGGATTTTGTAATTTAGTACCAAAATGGTATATGTTCTAAAACACTCTTTTAATATTCCTCGCGATTTGTTTTTTTTTTTTTATATTATTAAGCCAAGCTCAAGGGATACCCTATGATGCAAAGCACAGCGTGGCAGGAAGGAGATAGCGAAAGGATTAACGGATATGAGGAGAGCGGCGGAGGTGCCGATGTATGTCGCCCTTAAACTTTCGCAGGTTGTATGCCGGAGGAAAGACAGAAGATGGTAGACTGTTCCACATTCGCACAGTTCGGGATAAGAAAGCATCACGGAATTTTAGTGTACAGCCGATGGTAATTTGAAGGGTAAAAGGATGAGCGCGGGATGCAGCGCGAGTATTGCGTGCAGGAACTATTCTACAAGGGATCAGACTAGATATTTCATCAGAACATTGACCATGCATATAGCGATAAAGGGCGAAAGGCATCCAACATTGTGACGGTGCTCGAGCGAGTCGATATGACGAGTAATTGCCACATCGCCAATGAGCTTGCAGGCTCTCTTTTGGACAATATCCAATGAAGCTAAGGCTGTGCGACCAGCCCCGGCCCAGATATGGGAATTGTATTCCATTCTAGGTCTGATGTAGGACTTGTAGAGGAGCGCTATATTTGATGGGCTGAAATATTTCTTACACCTTTTCAAAAAACCAAGACATTTTGATGCTTCTCTGGCAACCGAGAAGTTGTGATCTGTCCAGCTTAACTTACTGGAAATATTAATGCCAAGAATGCTTAGTGACGGTGAATAAGAAATTAATGCACCATCAAACGAAACGGGAGTGGTTAAGTGATGGTCTTGTTTTAATGAGATGAGACAGCTTTGGGTCTTAGATGCATTGAATTCGACGCGATTCATGTGGCGTTCCCTCTGGAATCCGCAAGGGTGTCAAAGGAGTATGCGAAATCAAGGGTACTGTCATCAGCAAAGCTATGGATAGGATTGAAAGTAAGGGAAAGCAGATCATTAATGAAGATTGGAAATAGAGTCGAAGAAATAATAGAGCCCTGGGGACACCGGCATTAATAGGATGAGGTTCAGATATAACGCCATCTAATACAACACGTATTTGGCGACTAGATAAAAAACTTTCAATCCATAATAGGAGAGGAGGGGAAAGACCAAGTGCTTTGAGTTTGGCTAAAAGCACTGGATGCCAGACTCTATCAAAGGCCTTTGAAATATCTAGAGCAACGATTTTGGTCTCACCAAAATTGTGAAGACTACGATTCCAACGTTCCGTAAGAAAAGTCAGCAAGTCTCCAGATGAGCGACCGTGCCGGAAGCCGTAATGGCGATCGTTGATGAGCTGATTGGTTTCCAGATACTTCATTAATTTGGAGTTAATGATAGATTCAAAAACCTTTGAAAGAATCGAAGTGATTGCAATTGGTCGATAATTTGAGGGATCGCTACCCTCTCCTTTCTTGGGAATAGGCTGAACGTGAGCAAGTTTCCAAGCAGTTGGAAATTTTCCTGTCGAATAGGACAGGTAGAATAGTTTGCGCAGAGGCTTAGCCAAGGATGAGGCACAGCTTTTAATTAATAGGGGCGAGAAACCATCAGGGCATGCGGCTTTAGAGACGTTGATACCATTAAGGACCTTGAACACATCTCTCGTACGGATGTGTATTGGCCCTTGTACACATCCGCACGGGGGATGCACGACAGGTGCCTGTGAAGTGGGTGGAAGAAAAGAATTTGATGCGAATCTAGCAGCCAAAATATTAGCTTTATCCAGGGAGTCAACAACCACTTCACCATTATTAAGTAGTGACGGTATAGAGGAACTGCTGAAGTTGTTCCTGATGGTTTTGACCAGGGACTAGAAACCTTTACTACCTTTGCGGCTTGCCAAGATTCTTTGTCTAACATTCTGGTCAAAAAGAAATTTTTCTCTCTGGATAATGGACTTGCAGGTGTTCCGTGCAGTCTTGTAGATTTCTTTCAGTTCTGGACAAGGATGCACTTGATAGGCGCGAAAAGCAGACTCTTTCGCTTTTATAGCTTGGTTGCACTTATCGTTAAACCAAGAGCGATTTTGCTGTTGTTGAGATCTGCTGCGATGTTATTATTTTAACGGACCCATGGCTTAAGAAATTCTTTTCGGATGCTGAATTACTAGACAATGGCTTTCTGTGGTATTCTAATCGCTGTAAAGATTACTTACAGCTGTTCCAAGATAGATATTCCCAATCCATCCCTGTGTGAATTCCTATGCATCAGTATAACAATTGTGATAAAAATACTGTAAATTTCAGCTGTCTACAATCCTCCTGGCAGGCCGTTTACCTCATATGATGCCGTTGCTGCTGCTGTAGAATATGTGCTTGAGCTGGCGCGGAACTCGGATAATATAGTATTCCTTGGCGATTTCAATCTTCCTACTGTTCAATGCCAAGTTTCTTAGGATGATGACTCCGTGGTTCCCAGTACATTCTCTTGGAAATGCGCATATCTTCCTGAATGCTATTGCTTAACTTGGTCTTTCTCAGGTAAATGATGTTTAGGACAACCGTAATAAAAGCTTGGACTTGGTCTTTACCTCGGATGCTTCGAAATATATGGTCTGTGTGACATGTCATTGGATCCTATTGACGCATACCATTCAACTTTGGACGTGATTGTGGGCATTGATTACGAGGGTATTGGTATGTTGGTTAAAAACTCACCCACCTTCAATTATAAAAAATCTAATTTTGGTCTACTTATCTTTAACTTGTCTTCTACTAACTGACCCTTTCTGTTTAACAAAACTGATGTAGATGAACATACAGCACAATTTTACAATGTTATGTTTGATTGTTTGAAAGATTGTATTACATTGTCTTGTATTAGGAATGGCTCCGTGTCCTCCTTGGTATGATGCTGAGCTTAAATGTTTGCGGAATTTAAGAAGTAAGGCTTGCCGATAATTTCACCTCTCTCAGTCGAATGATGACTTAACGCAATTTTTGTTTTTGAGGAGAGAATTTCATAATAGTCTTTTGCATGCCTATGATACGAACCTGTTTAAGATGAGAAATGTAATAAGATCGGATCCTAAGCAATTTTGGCGTTTTGTAAATACGAAAAAGGAGTCTACTAAATTTCCCCCTGTGTTAGTATTTAATAATTATTCTAGTCATGTCCGTCTGTGATTTCTATATGACGCTCAAATAGATTTTGTTTATTTTAATTACTTTACGACACTTCCTAAGTAGATATCCCATGCTTTAGTATTGATCATAAATCTGTTGAGGATTCCATGTCCAAGCTAGACACTGGTTATTCTGCTGGGCCAGATGGGATACCCACTATTATCCTAAAGCTGCAGTGGAACATTGTCTTACCCGTTAACAATTTTGTTTAATCTATCACTGCGGCTCGGTAAATTTTGGATGAGTCGTTTATTGTGCCAAATTTAAGTCCGGTAAAAGGTAGCTTGTTACCAACTATCCTGCTCTTGTTGAATTGTCTTGCATTCCCAAACAGTTTGAACCTTCTTTATATGAATTCTTGCATTTTCATTGTCGTGGGGCCCTTAATCCTCATCAGCATGGTTTTAGGAAGGGAACGTCAACAACAACAAACTTTCTCCAGTTTACATCTACCTGTATCGAATCGTTTGAGCGTGGCTGCGAAACTCACTATATATATACAGACTTCAGTACAGCTTCTGACAAGCTCCCTAGCTCTCTTTGTTAAGTAAATAGAGATCTTCATGTTTTCCAATTTGGTTATTATCCTACCTTAAGGATCGCAAACTTAGGATTCAGTTCTGTTCTCCTCTATGTGAAGAAATAACGTCTTACTCCGGTGTTCTATAGGGTAGTCACTTAGGGCTTGATATTATTCATAGATGATGTTTTCTATGTAGTTATCAAATCTGATTTGCTAATATATGCAGATGACTCAAAACTCGTATAGCAACTGTCTCAAATTGCAGAATGACCTGGACAGACATGTTAAATGGTGTGAAAACAGTTCTCTCATTTTAAGCGTTGATAAATGTAGAGAAACCATTTTCTCTCGTAAGCGAGTCTCTTCAAATGTTATGCTATGAGTGGGTTGCTATCTTCGAGAGTTGCTAAAATATGTAACTTGGGGGTATTGTTTAACTCGAAACCCACCTTTAACTACCACATAGATCGCATCGTTAAGAGGGCAAACGCAATGTTAGGCTTTGTAAAACGCTAGGCAAAGAATTATATGATATTTTACTAAAGCTCTTTTTACCACTCTTGCTGGAATATGTCAGTCCTGTCTGGTTTCCGTCTTACAAAAATCACTCCTATCGTATTGAGAGAATGGAAAGGAGATTTTTACTTTTTGCCCTAAGAGATCTCGAATGGAGGGATAGACTTAATCTTCCTCCTTATAACGGATGATTAAATTTAATACACCATCCTACTATTGAGATTCATTGAAAAATTTGTGATCTCCGCTTTGTATTTGAACTTGAAAAGGATGACATCGACATGCCTTTGCTGCTTGAGAAAATTAATTTCAATTCACGATCTCGAAATTTGCAATCTAATGATTTTATTTATTTGCGTTCCCATCGCACCAACTATCGATATTTTGAGCCTATGACTAGAATGTGTTGTACTTTTAATTTGGATTTCCATTCGATTGATTTTAATATTAACAAGTCAAAAATTAGAATTGGTCCAACACAGATTCTTATGATACCCTAGAGATGAATGCACGTATGAAATTTCGTATGGTCACCCCTTTGAGCAATTTTGATTTTTTGCATTGGTTTCTCGCATATATTTCTAGAACGGCTCGTTGGATAGAAAAAAGGATTATAACCAATTTTATAGGATTTCTTATTCTGAAGAAGTTTTTAGTACAACAAAAATGTATAGGACTGATCGTTTTCCAAGTTTATGTAAAAACCCAAAAATTTTATATGGCAACACCAAGAAGGGTTTACCCGATTTAGTCCATTTTTGAAATTTTATTTGGAATCAGTATGAAAACACAATGTACCAAATTTCAGCTTTCTATTTCAACGTGTTCTCAGGTAGTGTCGAAATATATCGTGGAAAACGAAATTTTCGTATGGCAACCCCACGAAGGAGTTGCCCGATTTGTCTCATTTTCGAACTTAATTTTCTTTTTTGTTTATGTTCGTGTACAAAATTTCAGCTTTGTAAGTGAACGCGTTCTCGAGTTATCGTGCGCACAGCCAGACAGACGGACGGACGGACAGACGGACATGCAAAAATTAAAATAACTTTTAATTTTATGCGGGGGGTGTCCAATCCATTTTGCTCTACCATCATTATTTCTGTGCGTTACAAACGGAATGACAAACTTAGTATACCCTATAGATTTCATCTAGGGTATAATAAGACTCAATTAAGAAAAATCTTCAATAATTGTTCTGTGCTATAGATTAAATTTAAGTATTGTGTCCAGGGACATTGTAGCTAGCATTTAGCGAAATAAATAAATAAAATCAGTTTGCATAAGGAGTGGAGGTAGAGGTACTTCAGGTTAATGGTCCCACAATAAAAGAAATTTCTGTAAGCCAAACTTTCAGTAAAATCTCCTCGTTTATAACTGACACCGTCTGGCTTTTCACCACAACTGTTTGTCGAAATATACCAAATATCTGTAATTAGGTATATAACATTAGTTCTTCCCCAACTCTTTATATACAATCTAAAATGTAGATTTTTAATTATTTTTCTAAAAATAAATTATCTATAATCAAAATATTACTTTTCGTAAATCCCACCCAACAGCTTTCCAAAATCAACTTGACAACGCCATCGGAAGAAGAAAAATTATAATCATTGCTGTGAAATCTCCACCATTGATGTTTAATTAGTCCGATAAGAAAAAACACTGTAGCGGGTCATTTTCCCCTCTATTACCGCATCCAGATAAAAAAAAAATTTAATAATGTTTGACCCGACATTCGGATGTTAGACACGCTAAAAAAAACGAATCTGTCACGATTAATGCCTTCTTTATATGTATGCTACATATTATTTTTTCAAGAAATTTCAATGAATATTTCCGACCATTAGACGGTGTATTCGGCTCTTGAGTTCAATTTAAGTTAAATTTAATTAATTAATAAAAATAGGAATGATATTAAAATTTATTCGACCAATTTTTGAAAATCATTTTTTTTTCATTCTATTAGCAGGATGAAATTTGAACATAATAAAATTTTGGACACGTGATGCGGTGCCTCGTTGCCGGAGATCATCGGCTATTGCAGGTTTATTTTTGTGCAAACTTACAGAATTTGCACCAAATTTGATATATAATTAAGTGAATAGGGTGCGTTTATCTGTTTATTCAATAGGCACGGTGGAAAAAAAAATGTATTTTCCTCTGATATGTAGTTAAAATCATCAAAACTTCTATCAACTTCTATCTTTTTATCAAAACGCATCATATGCCAGCCGATAATCCTGCTCCATCTCAGGAGGAAACAAACGGAGCAGCGACGGAAAACTCTCCACCTTTAGCCGAAACAGGATCAGCCCCAGAAGCCAATACACAGCACCCCGTAGAAGGCGTAGCATCTGCCGTAGATCTATCGCCAACAGGACCTCGACTCCGAAGTGAGACCATATTGTCAAGTCCAGATAGACAAGAAAGCCTCAATAAATTTTTAAACAGATTGTACGAGAGAGCGCGAGATTCAGGTACGCTAGCCATTACTCAGTGTGAATCACTCAGCAAAAAACTGAGTAAAACCAGTGACAATAGACTCGCACAAATACAGACACTGAAGGAAAACACAGTTCAGTTCCGTGAGGAATTAAATAAGCTTACTGAATCCTCAAAGTAGATAAGGGCAAATTTTAAACTTAGAATTAGGAAAGAATAAGAGTGTTAAATTAGTGACAGTGAAAGTGCGAACGGTGATAGTGACAGTGAAGTAACTGAACCAACACCCCCAAAGACCTGCTGATTAACTGGCTGGAAGAATCCTTAACGGAAACCAGCCCAGAAACAAGCTCAGTTAGTCCACTCAAATTCAACTATTTAGTCAATAGAATACACACAATGGTAGACTACTCTAAAACAGCTAAGCTGATAGCTCAAGTCTTATTTTCAGGTGAAACTACCCCACAATTGGGACGTGCACTACAAACCTTCATCGGCTTCTGCAAACAAACTATGCAGTGCCTAAATAATGAAGAAAAAGTGGCTTTCATTCAGGTCCTCCCTACAAGACTACCAGGTGACGCATACCAATTATTCAATTCAGACGTCCATGCTTCATTTACTGAAGTCGAGGAACGTTTAAATAGAACATACCTTCCCTGTGTGACATAAATTAAATACCTGCAGGCAAAGCCCGTTAGAATCTCTCACTGTATTGACTACAAGATTGAAGCAGTTGTTGACGATTTGCAACGAGGCGGCGACACAGAAATATGGAGCTGAGGCCGTCCCTGCTATGAAAACACAGATGATGGATTTTCCCAAAAGAGCTTTAAAAAGTGGATTAGCTAACCCACATCTGTGTCAGTATTTACTCACGAAGGGAGAAGGTGATTTAGGGTCACTTATACAAAAAGCCCTGGACATGAAGAAACTACAGCAAAGTGCTACATTCGTCTAGAGTCCTCTGGCACAAGCACCTCCAGTGGCTACACTAGACCCAGATTTACGGGTGAGAGCATTCTACAGTGCTCCTTATTATCAAATGCCATCCACACCTATGCTCGCATCACCACAAGCTCCAAATCTAAATCAGTTTTCATGCAATGTGAATAACCCAGCTCCATCACAGTCACGAGCATTTACAAACCCTGATGCCAGAAACTCAGACACAGATGTACTGGTCCGTAACATCACGTCCAATTTCAACCAGCTAAAGGGTCACGGTTACATAGATTACTTAAAGCGCAAAAAAACCCCTTTCTACTCGAACTGCAAAATCTATGGACATGATGTCCTTGATTGCAGAAAAAATCAACAGACCCAACGTAGTGTTCCTCCACCACTCTCCAATACACCTACACAACATCAACACAGCACGAAAAGTCCTCAAGTTTACAACGTAAGACTCAATTGCACATTTTGTGGTCGCCGAGAACATACAGATGAAAACTGCCGACAAAAGAAAAAGTGGGAAGCCCCGAGTCAGGAAAACGACATGGAGTCGACCTAAAACTCCCCGCTCGATTATATATCCACAAATAAATTCAAAAGAGTCCCCTCCAGGGCCCGAATCACATGTCCCTACAGTTAAGCTTCCAATGTACATAAGCCTAAGCGGCCATACAAAATTAGTAGTGGATACCGGCGCTGAGGTTAGTGTTATTAAGAAAAGCTCAATTAAAGACCTCAATATAATTAATTCAAGCGAGGCATGGGAAATTGTAAGGGCAACTTCAATTTTAAAATTAAGATTCCCTGCAAGTTTCAGGTGATGCAAAACCTGCCAGGTCTTTCCGATGTGGGCCTATTAGGAAACGATTTCCTATCAAACAGTTTTAATTGTGAGGGCCAAATAAAGCACTCAATTCCCCTTGTACAGAAATAAATCCCGAAGAGTTTACTGCGCCCTTGTCACGCAAAATGGGCAAGTTGTATTCCAGAAAAGCAGCCGAAGTGAGGTCACTGGAAGGAAAGATGGAACCTAAACAGGTTAAGCTATCTACCTGCAGTGTCTCCAAAGCATCTATAAGAGTAAAGCTGGCTACCAGGTTCAACAGGAGCCGAAGGAATGCAAAAGAACTGTCTGGGTGGTTATCTTAAAAGAACCAATATGCATAAATGCTAGGTCACAAATGAACACCACAGTCCCGTTGCGAGTAAAGAAAGAAATGCTCTGTCGATAACAAGAGATAACCCATGGAGTTTTCCTGGCCAACAGTTTACTCCACACTGGGAAAGAAACAGTGTTAGTTGCCATACTCTACATCAATGAGCTTCCCAAGGCAGTACACAAGTCAAGCAAGACTTCTTTCTCCAAAATACCTAGTTATAAGTTACTAAAGAGGCCGAAGAGCCCTATACAAGACGCGTGCGAGATCAGTAAGACCCGATCAGAGGCAGCAATGACTCCACCGTCAAGTAAATTATAAAAATTTTACATGGCCCCAGAGCCAAATCAGAGATGCGAGCGAGCTCCAGAAGCCGGCAAGCAAAATCCATGTGACTCCTCCATTTATTACACCTAGATATAAGATAACTACAAGGCTAAAAAGCCCAACAATAAGTGCGTGCGAACTCAGTAAGACTCATTCAGGGACAAAGTCGGCTCCACCACCCAACAGAGTTAATATTACGAAACAACAGTGGCCCAAGAGCCCCAGCAAAAGTGCGTGTGGCATTGGCACAAAATTTACTGCTTAAGCCATATAAATTCACGTTAGTTGATGCGATAAGATCAAACAAGCGTCAAATACTGCTTGGTTCTTCTATGTTCTGCTACAACGGATCTCTGACGACACTGATTTTGTACAAGCCTACACTACAGACGATGATCTACCTTTTGTCTTCCTGTAATGAATGCGGTATTGGAAATGAAAATAACGGTAAAGCTAACATGATTCTCGTTTACAACCAAACAAAAGAACAAGGCGATGCTTCCATCAAATGTGTTCAGCGATATCTTGTATTAGGAAAACAATTAGGTTGCCAACGGCAGTAATTTATAGGGTACTAAATACGGCGTTGGTAAATGCATTGTCATAACATGTTATTTAGAAAATAAAAACCCTTAAACAGACGAGAGATCATGAAAATATTAAACACTAATTTGACTTTACCTTGAATGAAAAAAAAGAGTTCAGAGGACAACATTGAAGCTACATATCTGTACGGGAAAATAACAATTTTGCTCCCAAAACCGATGAAACTTCAGAAGAAACAAATGAGAGCGAACGAGAAGCCAAAAAACGACGATATTGTGCATATTGTTCTTATAAAAAGAGAAGGATGACGAAATCATACTGTCATGTGTGAGAAAAACCAGTGTGTGGCGAACATAAACTAGATATTTGTAAATATTGCATATAATGGAGATTTAATAAATAACTAGATTTTGTTATAAATGAAGGGGTCGTATTTTTATTCGTTTCTTTGAAGGTTTAAGAAAAAGATATAATTTAGTTATTTTAATAGAGAAAGACAAAATCCAGACTGGCGAAATCCAGAAGTGACGAAATCCAGAAGTAACAAAATCCAGAACAGACAAAATCCAGAAGTGACAAAATCCAGAAGAGACGTTTGAATTCTTCATGAACTCGGAACTTTTCGTTTACGTCAAAAACAAACAAAATATATATATTTTTTACATTTATTCACCCCACACTACCACTTCTACAAACAGATTCATTTACTTAAGCACTCATTAATATATGAAACCTAGGCAAAGACCTAGATTCGTACATTTCAGAACAAGATAATACCTCAACGCAACAATTTTTCTATGTGTAATGATTTCCAAAATTTACAATTTTTATTTTAATTCGAATTATCATACATTTTGGACCTTGATCCAACTCAAAATCGCGATTAACATTTCAAAATTTCATATAATGTTTCTTGACCGCTGGTCACAAATCGTGAGCCATGTGTAGGCATTGTTTGTTTACCCTCTTTCGTTCACAAGGATGCTAGGCTTTCATCAGATGAATTTGTCATCACAAGAATCCCAACAATATTATTAACACATATATAACAACAACGACGGGTGTAAATATGATATTTGCGAAGCGAAGTCATGTCATTTGTAAAATTTTTTTATACAAATTTTTAATTATAACAATTTTTACAATTTTGGCATTTTGAGATCTATGTATTTTGTCACTTCTGGATTTTCTCATTTCGGGATTTTTTTTTTTTTGATTTTGTCACTTCTGGATTTTGTTTGTTCCTATTTTATTAAGCAATTTCGCATTAATTATTTGTTTTATCAATAGATTTAAGTAAAAAGTATAAAAATTTTATATAAAATTAATTAAGGAATAAGATAATCGCAAATATCAACGTATACGTCGAGTGGACGAATGATTAGGTTTTACGTGACAGGTGAAACACCTTTCCAAACTTTGCAGGTGTTTATCGTGCAGGGTATATGATTTCCACGCTAAAATTTCATTGTTTACCTTTTCCTATGTGAATTGTTGCTGTTATGTACTGCCAAGAAACAACTTGATAAATGTTATACTTGTTAGTTCACCAATTCTTTATTTATGTCCTTTTTAAGAAATTTATTTTTCTCTCTGATCATTCCCAGAAATAATAGGATGCACCTGACGGGTGCAGTAAGCAGGAACTGGGCAGGGAAATATTACATACTTTTATTTAAGGTTTTAATAATTTTTAATTTTCAGATGTATTGGTCTTGAGTCCTAAAAATTCTCCCACCTAAAAAAGATTCCATCCTCGAATTCGCAAAAGAAAACATAGAAAAAAATAGTTTTTGTCAGTATTTTTTTCAAAGTTCCTCAAATTTACCGTAGACCGGTAAACAGTCCGACAAGATATCAAACTGTGACCCGCCTACGTAAGCTGTAAGTAACTATTTTCGTTTAAATTAAATCAATATTCCATGAGTGAAATCAGAGCCAATTTAGCAAAAAAAAAACATTACAATCTAACTATAACGACTTTGTTGCTCGGTGAGCCCATTTAATTTTGTTTGAAGCTATTATATGCCATATATACAAACGTTTTTTTTCTATTTTTCTTGTCATTGGTTTCCTCAAAAAGGGAATTTTCAAAGCGCCGCAATTATTTTGTTTTGCAAAGATTTAACAAAATAATTTCCCAGATATTCATAACAGAAAAAAAAATATATAAAAAAGTCTCTAGCACCTACGACTTCAAATGTGTTTTTGAGAGCAAAACGCGTTTTGTATGTACGTACGTGGGATAAATAGAAATTTTCCGTTTTCCAGGCTAAGCGCTCATTTCTTTTGCAAAATGCTTATTTGAAGTGTACCCTCTGTGTGTAGCCTTTTCACCGTGGTAATTTACATTGGTTTCCGGCATGAAAACTCTCAATTTGAACGATAAAAGGCGGTAAACAACCTTTATGTACTCAGCCATCAGATTCGATTCGTATTCAATTCAATTGGATATTTTGATTGAGTGAATTCGGCGTCAATTTGTTCCCAAGAATAGAAAATGAACTCTTCAATTTTTAATAACACAATTCTTCTTTACGTCAGCATATGTATGTTGTGCTGGACGAGGCCTACATTAAATTTTATTGTTGCAAGCATGTATGAAGAACAAAAATCGAAGAAAGATTTATGCCCGACATTTGAAAAGGTTTTGACCCTCTTTTTGGAGGAGCCTGATAACATAAATACAAAATGAACTCGCACGGAGTTTGCTCCTGCTGGAAACCTTCCTAAAAGGGACTTTGTTTGCACAGAAGTTATCAAGTGTACCTGAAACTGATTTGCTCCACGCAAATTGTTGGCACTTCAAAATTTCATTTGCTTTTAGATCTTTTATATGGTGTGGCACCAGTAATAGATTCTGCCACCTTTCTTCACCGCCCCAACAACTTTTCTATTCGGTGGAATTGAAATTCTCTCATTTGGTTTCTTGGTAAAGTAGAAAAAAAGTATATAAATGTTGTGCCTTGAAAGTACTGAAAGAAAAAAAAACATTTCTAAAAAGGTCATACGAGTCATATTATTTGGAGTGCGAGTAAGTATACTAAAGCCCTTTTCATTGTAGATTTTTTTTGTGAAAGCACACATACGTATGCACACATATTCCTTTTTCGGGGAAACGCTTCCAATTAATGGAAAGCAGCCAACACTCCTGGCACTGATCTGAATTTAAGTTGGTAACCTATCCGCCTCCTGCCATAGCAACATAAGTAAATTTTTGAAAAGTCCTCGATAATCGAAGCGCTTCGCGTATTGTTCTCTTCCTCTAAAGCTCTCGAATTTTCCACATTGTTCTCCTCAACTTCTTGAAAATTTACTGAAGTTTGCCAACTTCTAATCGAGGCTCTCATAATTCATTCAAGTGGAGCGGTCGCCCGAACTATGTTTGTATGGCAAGAAATTTCATTTCCCTTTGAATTAAACCCTAATTAAAATTTCATGAAGTTCTCAGTGTCACCAAAGAATGTGATTTGTTCATTTCTATCAAAGTTGCACTCAGCATGTGCCTACACACGCCGACTGCCGAATTCCGGATTCCCCGCATTCCTGCTTTTAATTTGAAGTTCCAATTGTAAGCGGCGGCGGCGGCAAGCTATTATATGTAGGGTTGAAATTTCTGCAAATCCATTCCATAGAAATGCCCCGGTTTTTACATTGTTTCGGAGGCGGCCGTCTGCCTGGTTAATTAGAAGTATAAATTTAATGACCTCTATTTGCATAAAACACGAAAACATGCATTATAGGAAGGCATTTTCCACTCATGTTGAGAAGATCTATGCTTTCCGTTTTGCAAGCATAACATATTTACACGTGCATGTTGCCGAGAGGTTTTCCTAAGTAGTCGCAGACTGGTCTTCTAAAGTGGCTCTTTGCCCTTTTTCTAGCCTTTGAGGAGTTAAGCTGCATTTTATGCAAAAGGAAAATTCCCTTTGAAGTGTTGAACTCTGGTCGTAAATTTGAGCAAACTATTTTGCTTATTGAAACAGCACCTCGTTGTTGTAATTTTTTCGCATTAAGGTGCACGATTTATACTATGAAAAATGAGGTTATTTTCGTTTTGGGGTTGTCATGTACAAAATGAATAAAATAATAGGAATAAATGGAAACTTCCGGTTGGTTTGCGCACTATTCGAACAATCATTTTGGCGGGAAATACATCAAATGGAGATCATGGAGTACGTAGTGAATAATGACCACTAGCTTCGGATACATTTTCTGCAGTTTCTGTGTACCTAAATATTTTTATTTTCAGTATCCACGTGGTGTTTCCAGACATTTTTTATCATTATGCATTGATTTTATAGTTATATGCCCTACAAAACCTCAAGGGAAAACTGTACTAAAGATAAAACAAGAATGGCATCTGAAATTCCTTACAAATCGCCAGTCGTATGTATGAAGTTGTACAAAATTTGATGAAGAGTAATATTCTAGAAGTGTTTTTAACACACCTTCACCCTCGCATTTTACCTTCTAACTAATAAAAACTTGGCTTGACAAAACGAATGAATTGACTTTTTATCCTTCTTCAATTTCCTATAATGGTGCAATCGGCGAGTGTGATATTTACTTAGTGTACTTTGAGCGGAACTTAAAATTGTAGTTTTAAATATCTCGTTGTTTGGTGAAATGCAAATAAAACTGGTGCTTCTAGTAGAAAGGATGGGTTTTGCGTAAGAATTTGTTATGCATACTTGTGCGGATGGGTGTTTTTTCCAACATAACTCCGGCCTCGCTCGAGTATAAACTAGACGATATCATGACGCTGCCTGGACGGTACCTCGACTTGATGACGTAAAGGTAAGCCAATTCAGCAATCCCTCGCTCCAATATAATGCCTCGGTGTCAATTTTCTCTTAGAAATTATTTCTTCAGAATTTTTATCCACTAATGGCCCGTTGTCGGCCGCTACAATATCTATGGGTGTAGACGAATAGATGAGCAATAAGCATTCATTTATTCTTAGAAATTTACAGGAAAATGTTTCTGCAGAACTTTTATTCGCTTAGGTGGCCGATTGGGGTTATTTTCCAATTACTTTCATTTCTGCCATTGTCGGCCTCCAATAACGCACATAAATTCTACAGAAAAATTTTCCAATTTCTGCGATAAAATTGAGGGCTTTCTTACATTAGGTCGAGGCAACATTGATTTTATATTGGAGCGAGGGTTGGTATCATAAAAATTGGTATTTCAAATTAATCAATTCTAGTTTTTTTTTTAATTATTTGTGTCAAATGCCTAATAATAAGGTAATCTTATTATTTGGCGCATGAATAAAGTGTTTTGGGAGTTTTTTTTTGTCCAATATAGATTTCATATTGAAGATGACTGCAATGAAATTTACAATATATTGTACAGTATTAATAACTGTGGTATAGATATTAATCGGTCTACTGCTTTACTTGAATTGTAATTCCTGAATTTCGCAATGCAATATCCCATTGAGCCGAAAACCTAGCGGGCAATGTAAGCGCATGACTGGACATCATTTCGTAGCTCTTTAGAAGAATATTTACGCATCTATCCAGAAAAATAAGCCAATGCGGAAATAATTCAAGACTATTTCGATTTGGAAGCTCTCTAGAAACAAGGGCTGACTTCACCTAATTTTGCACGAATCTGAAGTTTTGGTTAATAAAAGCGAGAATACTGACTTATTTAACTTTTAAGTAGGCACAATAGCCAAAGCACACAAGTGGGCGTATTGGGTCAGCAGCACTGACATGTATATAAATGGACTGCTCGTTGAATCAAAAATGCATGAAAGCAAATGGCACCACTTTCATGTTCCTTGGTCTTCCGCGAGAGCATACTTTCCCATTGAACTGTAACGATTCAGTGGTATTTCCAATCAAAACAGCCGTGTAAAAAACACTTCTTTTGCCTCATAATTAAAATTGAACAATAGTCTCAAATACTTTTGTGGTAAATTCGGTAAATCCCACTGACATGCATATAAGTAAACTCCCAAATAATTTAAATATAGCGCCAACGAGGGCATACTTTCTGAAATCAATACTGGTGAAACAGGAGATCAGTCAGTCCATTTATATACATGTCAGTGGTCAGCTGTGACCCCAGTTTCTTTCTAGAAATTTAAGTAAACCATAAAATATTGAAAACCAAAAACAATGCAGCTCGCGATCGTCCCCATATAGCTCGAATAAAATTAAAAGATATACTCTAATCAAATGAAATAGAAAGAAGAAAAAATAATTTTTAAAAATAGTCTGTTCCTAAATCCGCATTAGAAAATAGAAAACAATTTCTCCCCCTTCACTTAATGAATACATCACAAAAGTTCCCTTCAATTCCCTTGTCCAAGCTAATATTTTTTTTCTTATATCCTTAAACAAAATAGCTTGGATGCATTTAGTTAAGACAAAAATATATGTAAAAAAATAAGCTCCCTCCCGCTTTTATTTGCGGGGGTCACCTACAGGTAACACAGGGTATTGTGTAAAGTTAAGGCTCTAAAGGACACATGTGAATTTATTATTATTTCGGTAGGAATGAAAAGTCAGTTTTTATAAAAATATTTATTTATATGAAAAAAATATAAAACTTGTTTATTGTGAAAGCTGTACCAACACTTTACATGCAAACCGATATTACACTTGGCACACATTTTTCTAGTGCATCCGTGATAAAATCCGCGTTTTCGTTGTTATCTGACTGACAAGCAGAATCTTAGCCAAAAGCAAACAGGGCAACCACCACTTGCCGCGAAGAGCTTCCTTCTTGATTATGTACAAATATAAAGCAATATGTTCTCTTATTGTATTTTCGGGAAGCTTTTCATACTGTGGTTCAAATTTTCTTATAGCTATCCGTAAATATGTTGAAAAATGGTCATCTGTCAAATGCTTTAATTGCATTCATGTTAAAAATTTTGTTTCGTAGAGGTAAAAAGAACCGAAAAACGTTGCTAAGTATGTTGCACATCTCCATAAACACAAAGTAAATTCCAATAACTATTGTGAAACGAAGTACTTGATTTCAAAAATATATCGCAGTTTAAGTTAAGGATTCCATTCTCAACTAGTATTTGGTCCAATCCAAAAATTCCTTTAATCTTATTAATATTTCTTCCATTTTGATATCAACATTGAATTGGAATGAAATGAAAAATAAATTTAGAAAAAATATCGAAAAGAATGAAGAATTCTGTGCGGTCGGTGTTGAATTCATCTGCTATTTTGGTTTTATTAATGTTAATTGCTGAGAATACAGGTTCTATATTAGCAGGAATGAAGAAGGCATAATATTTCAAAAAAAGGATTTAGAATCAGTTGAAAAAAGAATTAATAAAGCTTAAGGAAAACTAAGGAAACATTGCGTCTCTTATCACATGATAACTGCATTGATTACAATTGAAAGTGCGTATGTCCATATTTTTATTTTTGTTTTTGATCGAAGTAAATTGTATATAGATAGAACAATTTGGTGTAGAAACCTCACATGTATATCTAACTGAAATAACCTTATCCAAACAATAAATCAACAGTTTGGATTAAAACAACTCAAATCCAGGACTTGTGGCAGCTCAAATCTAACCTTAGTCCAGGACTTTTGAAATTTGGACATACACCATTTCAATTCTAAACGATTCATTTTAAAAGAATTCCTCTATCGTCTAACTTTTGAAGATTTGGATCGAGGAACTGGAATAAAAAGAAAATTAAATTAAATTAACAAAACATATATTTCATGTCGAGATGTGTACATATCAGGCAGTCGGGCAACTAGAAAAAGTTACGCTTGGTCACCTCTGCTATTGAATTAATAAAACTTCTTTATCACGGTCCCCTTTACAGCAAGTAGTAAAAGAAGTATTGGTGACATTATTATACCAATTTTTTATAGTGTTGACTTTTTTTTATTTTTCTTCTTCTCTCTCAAACAACATCGTCGCATAACTATAAGACCAAATGTCAATAACAGTCAATTCTTATTCCTTAGAATGAATTTAAAACAATAGAGTTATACATGTAATAAGAAAAATACTTACACTTTGGGCATTTTTATTTCACTTTATGTCGCCAGAAATCACACAAGCTCACACTGCTCCAATTATGCGCGAAACAACCAATATTCCACTCAGTAGGAGTTTTTGCCCTACAAAAGGTGGGGTAGTTGTAATTTTTATATATGTTATTTAGTTCCGGGCCCCGATGAAAAGTCCTAGTTTAGACCCTTGAGGGGGATCCGCGTGGTCCGCCATCTTGAATTAGAGGTACCAAAAATTGGTTTTTTCAAAATAATTCCTCAACGGTTGATTCTACGTCAAAAATATAGAAATATAAATTTAAAGGAGACTAACAATAAGTTCCCTATATTTTTTTAAAACACTTTTTTGTAAGTATGATGTGTAAAGAGTTACAGCGGCGGAAACGTGAGCATTCTTCCAAAAGGGAACCATTTATACAGGGTGTTTCGTCCATGTTGATCCATAGGACAAGAGGTGATAGTAGTCTTCTAGTCAGACAAAAAATTGTTAGACAAGGGAGGCATCTCAACGGTTTCGGCGTTTACAGTGTGATGAAGAAAATTCGGTAGTCTCTCGCAAAATACCCTGTATTTTAAAAAGTACAGAGCGTACGGCCACTTAAACAGCTCGATGCATGGAAAATTTCACGACCTTTCCAACGACTGCTCGACCAGCTCTGTACTCCTCCCCCCACAGGAGTTATGGTTGGGAATGTAGGGAATTTAGTCTTCTTCAAATTTATAGTTTTACATTTTTGTCGTAGAATCAACTGTTGAGGAATAATTTAAAAAAAAATGTTTGGTACTTTTGATCCAAAATGGGGGGTCGATCGCGCGGAGGTCCCCCCGCCACGGTCTCAATTTTTCATCGGGGTCCGGAACTGAATAATATATAGAAAAATCACAAGTACGCCATCTTTTGTAGGGAAAAAGCCGTATTTAGTCCCTTTTTACTGGACTACAAATGAATTTGACAATGGACGTATGGTAAGTATATTTCGTTTTTAGTCAAAAATTATTCTCAAAAAATATAAAATTATTTCACTAAGGAATTTTCAGTACAAGAAAGAAACATGTTTGATCTTTTTTGTGAAAATCTTCACAGCCGGGGTAATTAATATCCGATTCAGTTTTCCTTCAAATATTTAATTTAAAGCAAATAAATAGAGTTACGCATATGTATATTACCCCTACGTAATTGGTATTTCATATAAAATTTCTTCAACAAATTGTTGATTTGAAAATAAATTATTGGAAAAAAATTTAAAACGTTGCCTTTAATTTGCGAGAGATTGCAGCCCAGCCCAGGAAATTATGGTGTCTGACCGAAGTGCAAGTGAGTTTTATATGTAAAATACCAGCAACTACCAGGCACTCAAGAAGTGTATTCTGTCTATTTTATGTGACACTAAATTTTACTATCCTGCTGCAAGCTTCCACGGAACGGTTTCAGATAGTTTCTTAGAGCGCTCTTTTTCCCAGTGGGACTATCAACGTTTTTACAACTACATTTTAATTGAAAAAAAAGAAGGAAAATTCGGAATGACTGATGTCAACCAATTAAAAAAGTTTTTAATTGACGTCATGGTAGCAGTAAGAGAAACAAAGGTGCATAGTTGAAATTTACAGTAAAATTCTAAATTCACAAGAACAGCCGTCTTAAATTTGCTACCCACGAATATACTTGGTATGTTTTTTTAATCAAATCCTTCTCTAAAAATTTCATGTAATTAATATACGCAATAGCGAAACAGATCCTGTCTGTACAGAAATGGAATCATTTTTTTACTTTTCTCAAATTAAGAGATTTATCCTTATGTGGCCCTTGAAGAAATGTCGATAAAATCAATTTTGCCGTACAATAACATGAGGTCGCTTAATGATGGAAAAAAAATACTTTGTGTACCATCGCAATGGAAATAAGAATTTTCTCTCTGAACAGATAGGAGTAGGAGGCAAAACAAATTCTTTTGTTTCTTTCTCGAGCTCATTCAAAATTTACATGCATAAATCGATGAAAATGTGAAGAGATTGGTATCAAATTTTAGGTTAGATATTACTTTCACAATAATTTTTAAATTATCAATCAATAATTGAAGGTTGGGACTTGAAAGTCGCTCACAGTAACGTTTTACATATGTTGTATGTCAAATGGGATTATAGTTTCGGGTCAACATCAACGCGCCAACTAACAATAATGCCGACACAAATCTTAATTTTAGTTATTCTGTGAAGTAGAAGTTATAGAAGTGCTCGAAGTTCTACGCGGTTCTAGTACAGGTCCTTTCTCTACTCTTCACTTCGTTTATTAACGATCTTTTGCATGTTACAAAGGATGCAAATTGCATATAATATGTCGATGACATGCAGGTATATTTGTCTACACCTATTGGATTTTAGGAGGAAGCGGACCTATTTAGGTGATATCGACCCGAAGAGAATACCTCCCATACTGCTCAATAATTATGTATTATCTTTTTACGAAAAAGTTAAAAGCATTAAAAGTTCCTTAATGTATAAACTAACCTGCTGTACTCAAGTTAGAAGTATAGTCAGGAAAATCTAGGGTGACCTGCGTAAGTTATGACTTTCGGGCTGGATAGTGTGAGAAAGTCTGTGACTCAAACTTATCAAAACTCTGCTTTTCCCTAATTTTTTTTACTGCAATACTATCTTTCTCTCCTTTCTTTGGCCTGCGTTGTTTCGAACATGTTTCACAGTATAGTTATTCCTTCTGTTCTGGAATGTCCATTAAATAGTTAACGAGACATTATGGCCTTAAGTTTCCTACACCGTTAAATAAATACAAGTTCACCAACGTACATACTCGACTGTTTTAGATTCTTGCACTCGCAACTCCACTTCAGTCTATTTGGATCCCGTTTCTGTAACAGTCTTACTTCATTCTTCTTAAACGAAACTCTCTACTCAGGAATTATTAGCTTATCTAGGATTTTTATAAAAAAACTGGTTACTGCTGACATTAATTGAAATTGCAAGGAAATGAGATAGGTCCGGACTTGGCACATACACATACATTTGTTGAAATTATATCTTCTTCTTCATTACTTTTTCTTTGCATCTTAATATTAAATTGATTACTGTAAGTATTTTTAGATAGCTTAATTATTTCTTTTTGTTTTTTTTACTCAATTTTCGCTATTTATCACTTGTCACGCTCTCACTATTTATCTCACTTTAACTTTTACCAATTGTGCTGCACTACTTCTGCTTAATTCCTTAAACACAGCAGCAAGAAATTACAAATGCAATTAGTCTGATTTTTATTTGATTTGTTTCAACTTTTTAATAAAATATCTCTTCGACTTTCTATTAAACAATTTTTTTATAATTTCTTCGCACTGACTGATAACTCCTATTATTTCTTTTTTTTTACGTATTTTTTTGAAAAACTTGCTCCACTATTACTTTCTTTCCGTTTATTTTCAAATTATTTACTGAAAACTCTCCTGCACTGCGATTTTATTCTATGTATCAAGAAATAATTTTTAATGTACAAAGAAAGAACAAATTGCTACTCATCGTAATCACCACCTCATTAATTTTTATAATATATAAAAAAAATGAGTTAATCATAATTTTTTTTTATATATCACATTGAACCATTTCTGGTATCGATATGTTGTGTGACATTTGATCTGACTTATATTCTGCAATGCTATTAATGCAGGTCAGATTCATTATCTTACAAAATAATGAAAATTTTAAAAAAATAGGAGAAAAAAATTAGAAAAATTAATGCGCGCTTACATAGTTTTAGTTCGATCGAATTAATCTGATTTTTTCAACTCTTTCCCAACAAATTTTTCTATTTATCTTAAATCTTTCATTTTGTTAATTTTTTATATTTTCGTTTGTTCTTTTCGAGTAGCTTAATTTCGTCATTTGCGACCTCATGATGAGTCAAATCAAGACTTGAAACTTTCTGCCTTAAATCAATAAGTTGTGTAATGAAAAAAACGAATAAAAAAGGTTTTCACTTTTCCTGTTGTCCATATAATAAATATGCCAACTCCGATAATGAACGAGTAGGTAAATCATACATAAACATATCTGTATACTGCAAAAATTTATAATAAAAATCAGTTTAAATTTTTATTTGCTTGAAACTACACGTAGAACCCAACTAATGGTCAAATGAATACAATAACAAAAGAGGATAGACCAAAAAATACAACTCCAGTATCAGTGTATGTAGTGAAGGTACCCGATGAGCTATCTAGAGACCAAGAAACGAATAGAATGTTAAGACAATCAGCTGTTTTGAAAAATATCTCCAGGCTTCCCTACTGTAAGAATATTCAAGTTCTTCTTACAAGTCAATATACTCAAATGCAACGCAAATTTGAATGTTCTCACAGATATAATTATTTGCTACAGTAAAGACTAAAACACAATGTAAGCGACGCGACAAAATTTTTAATTTAGAACACAAATAACAGAATAAAATTAATTGGCGATTGACAGCTCTTGTCGCGCTCGTGTCGCTTCCATTGTATTTTAACGGACGTTTTGTACGGCGTTTTTTACGGCGTTTTTGTCGTGTCGCTCACATTGCGTTTTAGCCTTAAGATAAAAGTTGACTACAGTAAAGTTCCAGTCGATGTTGTCGTCTTGCCTACTTAAAACTCAATGGCCATTTTCATCTTTAAAATTTCTCGTAATCTGGCCTAGATAACCGGTACTTCCTTGCAAGCTGACAGATTTCACTAAATCATTATTGACCCACAAATCACTCCACTCCTGAAACTTGATCCCTGTTATTACCGACCTGCTAATAAATAAATTTCTCATCACCCAACACCTAGCATAGGTTAGTGCGCCTCATATACCTACATATAGCCCTGCCTAGTTCGTAATTAAGTTTACTCTCATTATATCTCATGGAGCATAATTTATGATTAACTGAAATCTGTTCTTCTGCTCTGTGCACCGTCATAAATCAGTGACATCATCATGAGCATGTTACGATAGGAATAATTAATTGCCATATATGAAGATTGATTCACACCTCTGGTGCTAAAATCTGTATCACAGTAGTGTAGCTATCGCCTGCTCTATTGTGCAGAGTGCGCTATCATATTGCAATGTGCTATGTGAACTGATACTGCTGCTACTGTCTGCTGCCTATATGCAAATATTCGCACTTGCACATATAACTACGACCCATTTCAGAGTGAACTTTTAAACTGCATTTCAAGACATGATAATATACTCACAGGGAAAATTACTTTCCGAGTAATTTTCTTAAATTACCTGGCAACATTGTATTTCGTTAAGGAATTTGCAAATCCCTGGAAGTTTTAATTTACAACGAAATTTAGTTGTTATGATTAAAGCCGTTCAAGGAGGCATGCTATTTCGTGGATACTCAAGAATCTAGATTGTGGTGCTCATTCATTGCTCATTGGTTTAGAAAGCATATCACCTATATCGCCTTCTATTTCAGTCGGAATTGTGATGATTCTGTTTTCTTAAGGTATTAGGAAGTTTTCGGGTGACTAATTGGACTTATAAATATTTATTGATGGTATTCTGGAAATAATGAAAAATGTCCCAAACCTATTTGATATTCTCTACCTAGCAATGTTTCTTTATTTGGTTTTCATGGATAAGTCTAAAATCCATTTCCCCATAAATGAATAAAATTAATTAAAGAATAACAACAAGGATTTCCCAGAGCATTACTTAAGCAGCTTACGGATATCAAGCAGGTCGTAAAGAATAACAATTAATAATTTACGGTTTGAAAATTAAAAAGATTTCAGATACTTGCTTGACGATTTACTGTTATCTTTTCTACGATCCGTCCACATGTGTAATCCAATTTTCGAGGAGTCCGTTCAAATGAAATCATTTAATTTTTTTTTATAAGTAATTCAATTTCTTGCTTACATAAGTTTTTATACAATTTTCGTTTGTCTGAACAAGAACTTTTGTAATGGAAGAACTCAGGGACTAACCTGGGTTGTACTTTGTTGCATGCTTAAAAAAATCGGTAAGACAACATACGATAAAAAAAATGCGAATCAAATTCGCCCGTGATGCTCAAGTTCGCAATTGAATCAAAATCGCAGCTCCTCGAGCTTTTCCGTTTTGATGTTCTCGAGTAGGGATTAGCTAATGTTATCTTAAACTGTAATACTTGAGTAACGGAAAAAGATAAGGATATGTATCTTGATCCTCCAGTACTAAGGTGGGGATACATCGTGTCCACCAAATTTGTTTTTAAAAAATTTCGAGTGTAAATATCCGTGAAAAAATAGAATATAATGAATTTTTGTTTATCTGTAACCATATTTTGAAATATTTTCATATTGATTCATATACGTACGTAGAACTCAAAAGAGAACCTATGTTGAGCACCTGCTCGTTAATCATTAATGTGACTTGCACATTGGGGTAAGGTCTCCACGGATTTTCAGTTCTGCTTGCAAAATATTGCTACTTTTTTAGTAATAAAAGTAACAAATAAGTTCATATTCTCTCATTGAGTAGCACAGTTGTATAATGAACCAGATGATGATAGTAATTTGAAACTATGGTGCTGTCTTCCCTTTTCAACGAAGAGTATTTGCCGTAGACTGCAATCCAGAGTTGAAAATGATAAGTTGGTATGCGTACGTATGTCAGGTAAAAGGCGATCTAGATAGAAGAGTTGTAATCAGAAAAAATTAGTAACACATTATGAGCTCAAAATTGTTTTGAACATTTTGTTCAGCAAAGTATGAACAATCTCAATATCAATAATAACAGTTGATACCATCTAGTGGTGATACTGGCAACTATATCAATCTTATTACTATTCAGGAAATTCTATATGTTTCTCTACAAAGGCTACAAGTTTCTAACCCTGATAACTCCCACCATAATTAAGAAATAAACTTGATACCTTTACGTCCCTATCCCGGTGTATTTGGGTAGTCCCCTAAAATATATGGATTACCCTATAGCCTTTGAACGATAAACTACATGACGGAAATTTACAGTTGTGCAATAGGCAGTCGCAGATCTTTCTAAAGGTCCATAGTTGTTTATTGTCTTCACCCGCTGACACAGTGACAGGAGGTTATGAATCATAAAAATTTCGAAATTTCGGAAATTTCTATATTTTTTTTTGTCGAATGTAAAAAGTCCAATTTACAGTTATATTACAAAATTTTACTGTATTTTCATGGAATTGTTTGAAATTTTGGCCAATGACTGCATTATTTAGGTGATTTTAGTTTTTCTGGTATTTATCATGTTTTTCCAGCCACGTATTAGTTTCTATGAAAAAAAAAATTAAATATAAAAAATGAGTAAGCATTTTTTCCTCCATTTGCTGTTTAGTTTGTGCACTTCAAATATTTTTTTATATTCTTGCAGATTTTTGCAATTACTTATTTTCGATTTTTTTCCTTTTTTTCACTTTTAACTTGAGTTATTGCTACGGATGCTGTTTTGTATGGTCCAGAGAAGAACTTAACTCTATCTGATTCTACTGCATATAATTTGCCGTCCATTTTGGACAATTTTCTCTTCCGTTTCGAATGGTTCTGTCTTGAGTGTACTGCATACTTTATTTGAAGGTGTGTTCTTTGCAAATGTTTCAAAACGGTTCGTTAATTTTCTACTAACTTCACTAAGTTTACGACAGTCAAACATAATTAATCGTTAAATCATATTGGAGTGATACCCTATAATAATTTAATAACTGTTTTAACTCTTACCCTTTTAATGATTAACTAACTTTAATAAAGGTTATTTTTTCGCTTCCAGCATAGCCTTGAATGCAGTATGGAAAGTCTAGACATGGTCTTCAAAACACGTCAATTTCCACACCAGACTACGCCCACTCCCATTTGATCCATTTTAGGGGCGCACTGAGGGAAGGACGAACAAAGGGGGAGGGGGCCCAGGGTCAGTTTTTAACTCGCAGCACTTTCACAGATAATTAATTTCTAGCTTTCATGAAATTGGAATGAAACTAAGAATTTATTATGAACAAATGCATGACCGGCTTTCATGATTTTTCACCTCCCGAATCCTTTAACCCTCAGATTAGCCCGTACGACATACGGGCTATAAAAGTATCATTGCCGACTTGCCTATAATTCGCCCATTCAAATATTTTGATAATACTTTGATAACTACATACGGCACAAAGTTTACTGATCAGTTTTTACTGTTACAAAGTTAAGATTATCTCTAGTCGGTTTGCAAATAGTAAAATTTCATAACAACGTGACCAAGCAAGCGAAGCATTGGAACGTTATGCTTTTCGGTTCTCCGAAAGACATTTTTTAGAAACGGTACCTAGTTTATATCAATTGTAGCTTTTTAACTTGTTTTTTATATATTATTAAAGCCAAGCTCACCCTATGATGCAAAGCACATCATGGCAAGAAGGAGATAGTGAGAGGATTAGAGATAGGAAAGAAAGTCCTGCTCGAGAATGTAAAGTGTGCTGCTCTAAGAGAAGATGGAAAAAGGAGAAGGGTGGAAACCAGATACTATTGTCGAGACTGTGCTGTGGGATTTTGGATTGCGTGCTATAAAGTTTACCACACTCAACTCAATTATTAAATACTTTTAAATATTTAAGAAATGTTTTTTTTTAGTAACTTTGCCTTATTTGTTTTACTATGAGATTTATAATTTAATTGCAAATAAAAAAACTAGACAACTTTTGGAGCCCTTCTCTTGAAAAAATCGAACTGGTAAGTGGGTAAGACCTCAAGTTGAAATTTTCATACGTTTTAGTGGATAATATAAGATAGAATATAAAATAAAAATGATTAAAATTAAAAATACGTCTTCCAGAATATTCAGGGATAACGAACATAATTATAATAAATATGTAAATTTTTAAAGACGACCAAGACAACTTTTTTTCGACATTTTAAAATGCTATAACTTGCAAAATAGGAATTGCATTACGTAATTTTTTAACTCGTATTTTTATTTTTACAAATTCTCCCAGTATGATAAATTTCACAGAACTTGATGATGGTCCTATCACATATGTCGCCAGTTTTATATAGAATGGGCCATAAACCTCCAGTGACGTTGCGGTACCACACGTCAATATTGCATCCACTTTCTGCCGCAAGTGGCGTAATTCAAGTCTCTGAGTAGGTACTACCGTCACAATGAGAATATGTAGAAAAGAAATAGGAAAATTTCAAATGTGTTTGGATGTATTTTTGTGTATTGATTTTTCGTGTGCGGATTTCAAATAATTAAATAAATGTGCTTCATTGTTTATGAAAATATGATTTATTTACTGAAAATAAAGAAGAAGTGGCTTTATGGTCCATGTCGAGATTATGGCAAATAAAGCTTGAAATTCAATATCTTTAAAAAGGAGGTCTTAGGTGCTCAGATAGGCTCAGCAGGATGCGACTTTATAGCCCCATTTTTCCGACCACTTTTTGGAGTTTGGACTTCAATTGCCCCCCCCCCCCACAGGCAAAATCCTAGCCGCGCCACTGATCCTTTTCTGTCGAAGCTCTCTATGTAAAAAGTGAGACATTCTACCCATAATTGATGTCTTAAATAAAGGTGGTGGTTCGATTAGCATACGCTCAAGCTGATGATCATAGTTCCTGCAAGATGGGATCATATGAAACACTCGTTCCAGAGTGGATTCACCACTGATTGAACTGCAATTCCAAATTCACGGCAGTGGTCTCTTTCTTAATGTTAGTATTTACTTTGTACGTATACATATGTTTAGAATAACCTCAAATTCCCCATTACTAACGCTCCCTGATGCACGATCCCACAAGTTATTTTCCAAGTAATGTTTCCAAATGAGTTCTGAAAAACTATAGCCATAATGAAAGACATGTGGAAATCCTACATTTAGTCCACAAATTTCATGAATGACGCATTCGAAATACTAGAGATCAGCCAATTACAAATTCAGAACTAATATAGCCATGATGGAATAATACAGATATGCCGCTGGGTCTGTCGTTCCGAGGATCTTACGGGATTGAGGCGAAATCATGGTCATCTATAAGGTAATCTATCTGTTATCTAACCTCAAGTTTAATTATTAGTCGAGTTTTATTTATTACGTTATTCTTAATATTAATTAAATTAAACTAAAGTCATAATACTTATATAAGTTTTTATAACATAGGCTGATGTTTCTATGTAGCACAAGTACAAAAAACGAGTAAAGTGAAGAACGCGCTGAGACCAACATAGACTGGTAATGTTCGCTGAGGCTTACAAACTGTCGAAAATGCAACTAAGAAATACGCATATTTCAGTTGCTATTTTAATCTCAATCAAGGTGCGTATTATATTATGCTCTTTTATGTACCTACATAATACTGAATACCGTTCCTTGTTAATTGTTATTCAGACATAATTCCATTGCAAACATTCAATGGGTCTTTAAGAATTTAAATTCTAGACCTGACAGCAGAAAAGTTAAATCAATATAAAGGAAATAGTCAGGCGTACCATATGTTGGGGCTGAAGGGTAGAGCACCACTGAGAAAAAAAAAAACGTGCTAGCAAACCAAGGAGTTTTATTCCATTCATTACTACCACTTGTAGAGTACGACACATTAATTGCTTTAATGTTCTTTAAATTGATCTTATCTCGGGTTAAGCACGAGAATACGCCGCAACAATTTCAAGAACACCCGCAGCTGCAAATGCTCTATAAAAGCAAAAAGAAAGGATAGGAAAGAAATGCGAGAGGATTTACGATAAGACTTTCCAAAGAAATCTAATGTGGATAGGATTTCGGTAGGGTGGGGGGGGGGGGTAAGGAATTCGGCTTTGTAGTGCAATAAAAATTCCTTCATGAAGCCCTGGAATTCCTTCTCTCCATCACCGATTCGACCTAATTGCGGACACATACATACATATGCCTTGAGATTTGTGCCAAGTGCTGGTTCGAACAATTTTAATTGCATGCGGGCAGAAAGCTTTCTCAAAGGATTCCTCTAGATGTGCATATTCCTTTTGCGGCTCGCAATTTGCGTAAAATCTTCCGGAGCACTAATGTAAAATTTCCTCTTACAAATTTTATGGATTTTATAAGAACAAATATGCGAGGCCACACAATTTCGAATTTTCTATACGTAAACATGCCAGAGTGTTGGAAACCTAATAAAAACTCTATAACTTAACATACCCCAAAAATTTTTACTCTTCACTTATTTTGGCGTACCCAAAAATGATAAGTTTCTGATGGAAACTGGCCTCCACTCGTAACTGGGAAACTTTCATTATCTGGGGATTATTACAACGATACTTCGAGGGTCAGTAATTTCATTGCTGGTAGCTGCTCAAAGGCTTCGAGTACGAAAAAAAAATGTTCACAGTGATGCTTGATCGAGCAGAAATTTCATTAAATTTTTAATTCGAGTTTTAATAAATATGCGCAAGCTGACAGGAAACTTTTGATATATTTTTGTCGACTTCGACTAATTAAAATTTTGCCAGAGATACATCTGCTTCAATTAAAATGAAATTAAGATGGCCTAGAGCAGCACAGAGGTTACACAGAATAAAAAAAAAAAGTTTAGTTCATTACGTTTCTGTTCTATAAATTTGACAGAAATTTCCCTTTTATAAGTGCGTAGTTGACGTTCTACACAGTATGGTTGTATGCAGTGAGAAATTTCATAGCGTTTAGTGAAATACACACAGTCGTACATTGTATACCGATAAAGAAATTCCAATGCCAGGTATTTTTTTTTTTTTTGCTGAGGGAGGAACTTATCTGACCATGCGGAGTACCTAGATACCTTAACTACATATTAATTCTGTAATAATTCAACAGTCACTGACTATATTCACATCCTCATCTGTGGGGTAATGGATGAAACATGGGTTTGGATAATTCGACCAGTGCTCCTTAATATGCGAAATATTCTTCCAATAATATATTACTTACTATAAAATTTATGATGATGAAGGGAAAATACACCACAGGATAAAAAGTATGCCAAGTTATAGCAAAATCATCATAGCGATCCGTCTATTATATGGTAGTACAGTTAAGGTATATTGTGGAAAGTACCCTTCCAAGAAACCTTTATAGGAAAGCATTGAATAAATGTGAGATTCTTCATAAGGAACTATGAGAACTTTATCGTTTCGAGCTTCAAATCGAATAACATTTGCTTAACAATACTTTGATCACTCTCCTAGCGATATAGTACCTCATGTAAAATTTTATATTTACGCTTTCGATGCGATGGAAATACTCTAAAACTACATAATAATAGTAACAATAATAATTTATTAATTTTGGTTACATACACAAGATTTAAAATCTTTTATCGTACTAAAAAGAAGGTATAACTAGAGGAGTGATTGACAGAAATAAATTCCATAATTGACTGAAAGCAAGTAATAAAAGTAAAAGAAATTCAATGTTATAATAATAAAATAAACTTAGGTCCAGTAAATATTGATTCTGAATTGGCAAATATTCTTAAGTAGAACTAAACTAATTAAAAAATTTTAGAAAAGAAATCAAAATAGAGGGAGAAATAGAAATAGAAAATAGACAGATTAGCGATGCTATACATTCTTCCGTTCATTCTATAACGCAACTTACTTAATACTCTCATTGAAAGCACTAACAGAGCCACTAAGCTAAATACGAGCAGGAAGTGAATTCCACAACCGTACAGTTTGGACAAGATCAGAATTTTCCATTACTGTTTTGTGAAAACGGCGAATAGTTAAGTTTAAATTTCGCTATGAGGTTGTTAATCCCAAATTTTCTTTCAGGTAACAATCAGGCATGCCTGTTTAAATCAAGTTATGCAGAAATATAAGAGCCTTACGTTTTAAATAAGTATCGATGGAGCACCTAACACTCTAAATTTAAAAGGTGAAACATGATACAACCGTTAAAAGCTACTTCAACCCTACGCTTACAGTTACTGTCCTGGTTCATATGTATACCAGGTTACAATAAGTAAAATGAGGTACTATGACCGCCCTGACCAGTTTCATTTCCATATCAAGTGACATAACACTAGCAAAAGCCATAACCTTGGAAGACCAGCACAGACTTTGCTTAACAACAGGTTGACATTTTTACAACACTTCATATCTTCGGTTATCACCGCTCCAAGATTTGAGACTTTGCTTCGCACAGCTAGTACAGCATCATTAAGACATATTGGCGGAATACACTTGGACTTTCACGAGTTAAGTAATAATGCATTGGTTGCAGACCCTTCATGAATTCTATGCAGATCACTATTTACTCGTTCAATGCAATCCTTTAGAAGTTATATGGGTCCACTTAAATGTATCTGCTGTACGTTATCAGCATACAGATCTACCTTTACATCCTTTACCACTTCTGCAGGATCTTTAATAAATAAACTAAAAAACTATGAGCCCAAAACTGACCCTTGTGGTACACCATTTGGTAGCTTTAATGCATCAGATAATATATTGCCGATTTTGACAACTTGGAATATATCAGAGAGGAAACTTCCTACTAGAGTGGTTGCGGATTGACTGAAATTAAAAACAGTGGAGAGTTTACGCAGAAAAAGTACATGGTTAACGCAATCAAAAGCTTTAGAAAAATCCAACCGGAGAAGAACACTAAAGAGATTTTTGTCTAATGCAGCTCTTAAATCAGTAGTTATCTTTAGCAAGGCAGTTTCACATCTGTGCTACGGCCTAAAACCTGATTGCCATTTAGTTGAAAGCATATTGTCATCTAAAAAGCACACAAACTGGTTATACATTAGCTTTTCCAGGATTTTGCGCAGAAAACAGAAAAGACTTATTGGTCGGTAATCGAAGAGTGCAAAGGTGCCTAAGCTAGGAACGAATGTAGGGTATGAGGTTTTTGCTTTTTAATCGTCTATGTGGTATGTCTTATTCATCTTTTGTTGTTTTCTAATGTTCCTGTAAGGTCAATTTAGAGTCTATTAATTACGATTTTTATTATAACTTTTCAATAAAGTCCAACACACTTCTCAAACTAGATCAAAGCTTACAACAAATGAATACTAGAAATGAATTAGTAAAGTACTAATTAAATTTTCAATAATAATTCAAAATGATTCCAAATGCAACAAAACTGTAATATCAATAAGGAAGACAAGTTGGAATGAACAATAAGTTATGTAACAATGTGTTTTTTCACATCTCAAGGCCATACCCAGAATAAAGTGAGGATTGATTGATTTCTTAATGTAATCGACACCCTCAACTATATTTCAGTCTAAAACCAAAACAAAGCGTCTAATTAGGTAATATCGCTTCAGTTACTTTTGCCCGGTCCATACAATTGAATCACCAAGTTGTTCAGTGCGCTGCCAAACTGAAAAAAGGATCGATATAAGATTCTGATTTATAATAGTCACTGATTTGAGTAGGTACGGCACCAAAGGGTGTGTTTTAAAGGGGCATAGCAACACATATTTAGCATAGCAACGGCATTTCATTATTTGTTATAGAAGTATTACTGTTACGCAAAGGGAATTCCTTAAAAATATAATCACTTTAAATAAAAATTAAATCTTAGGAAATTGAACTCAATCATTTCTATTTAAAAATTATTCATTTAGGCACAATAAAAACTATCGCCAATTTATATCTATGTATTTATACAATTCATTTACCCCAAACTAATAATTGCATATGTCACAAAACATAAAACGTAGCTGGTACACACCGACAATAACATAAAATTTTGCATATTTTGCATGCAATAAAAACTAATCAATTAACCACTCCTGTAGTGTCCTTGAAACGAAAGAACGAAAATAAATATGTATAGCGGTGAAGAGAGGCTGCTTGTAAACGTAATTACCTTGTTAATTCGGGTTCCTGGGAATAACTCGCAAAACAGGCTAAAAGGTATCGAGGTGAAAATATACAAGGAATGTGAGGCTGTGTAATTTAGTCGTCACGCAGTTCACCCGCATGTGCGAATTATTCAAATAAGAATATATACGTGAGTAAAAAATATTGGGAGCAATCAATAGGTGTGTGGTGGATTCGTATTTCGTTAGGCTTAATATTACAAAGTCTAGTGACACACGACGATACAACGTAATAAAAACTGGTTTTCTTAGCACTCATAATACACCTGTGTTTTATGACATATGCGTGTGTGCGTATAGATCATATTGAAATGATTAATTGTCTTTGCTGCAAGAACGTGTATCAACCGTGTATAAAATACGTGTATCATAGGCTAATACACACCAGTGGCCAATGCAGCTAAGAGACGCCCCTCCCCCCTTGAAGACGAAAAAAAAAATTGCAATACATCTTCTGAATTTTTCTACTGCACTTTTTGTGAAAAACATAAAAATTTCTGGAAACCTTCAATTTGATCCAGAGCTTATTCGGGTAAATCCGATGAGAGATTTGTTTTAATTGAAAGAGCTGCTCGTTAATTGAATGACGGCTCGTTAGAATATTATCGGCGGTTCAAAGCAAATACTTAAAGAAACAATTTCAACTCATAATTGCAGAAATTCAACGACGGCAAACAAATAATTGTATATTGTTTTATTGAGTTATTACATTCAAACAAGAAATTTATTTTGGAAAAATGTTTTATTATTTCGTAAAATGTAATAGTAGAATATTTAGCTAAAACGTTAAAAAAAATCTAAATGTTGATTGGGAGATTCTCAATCAGTACCTTAGAGAAATATATTGGTCGGTCCATTTTGCGTCGAGGGATGTTGATGAGTACACATTACAACTTAGTGACATACTTAGTCTTGGCATGAATGAATACATTCCTTATTCTTACAGTAGGTTTTAACAACAGGGAAACCGCTCTTGGTTTAACGATAAGTCAACCATATAATAAAAGCGGAAGAGTCCTATCCTACTATCCTATCAACTGCATCCATGTGCAGAAATAATACAAGTCTACGAGACCGCACGGAGTACCTGCAAGAGAGCCAAATTTCCCTTTGGTAAGAATATAAGGCAAAGAATCTTGGCAAGCCGCTAAGATAGCAAAGGCTTCTGGTTCCTTGTCAAAACCACCAGAAACAACTTCAGCAATTCCTGTCTACCCTCACTACTTAAAAATAGTGAAATGTTTATTGACTCCCTGGATCGAGCTAATATTTTGACTGGTAGATTCGCTTCAAATTTTCTGGACGCTCATCTGGAGACTTCCTGACTTTTCTTGCCGAACATTCGCAGCGTCCTTTTCACAATTTTGGTGATTACTAAATCGTTGTTCTGGTATCCAGCCTTTTTAGTTAAACCTAAAGCAGTTGGTCTCTCCTCTCTTTTTCTATTATAGATTGAAAGTTTTTACCTGATCGTATAATACCGGTTGTATTAGACGAGGTTTCACTAGAACCTCACCCTATAAATGGCGATGTGCCCCAAGGCTCTGTTGTCTCTCTTCTCAATTTTCATTGATGATCTGCTTTCCCTTACTTTTAATACCATCCAAAGCTATGCCTATGATAGTAGCCTTGATTTCGCTTACTCCTTTGACACTCTTGGGGATTCCAGACAGAACACAAAATCTCTCAAACGAGATTGCATGATTAGATCAAAGAGCAACAATATTCGCTGTAAGCTAAGTTGAGCAGATCACATCTTGTATGTTGCCAAAGAGGCATAGAAAATCTAGGATTTCTAAAAAGGTGTCGAGTCTAGCGCTCCCCTAAAAGTCCTACACCAGCTAGACTTTAATACAATTTCCATATATGGGCCGGGGATGGTTGCATAGTCTTACCTTCATTGGATATTCTCCAAAAAAGAGCCTTCAAGCTCATTGGCGATGTGGCAATAACTTGTAATATTGACCCTCTCGAACACCGCTGCAATTATGGATGCTGTTATATCTAGATGCGGCAATAAAATAATACGCGGTATTGCTTGTTTGATTACTTCAAAATCAATTTATTTCTAAACTAGACTAATATAAACAAAAGCTATTCTTGTTCCGTACGGCTGGGCAGATTGTATGCAAGTGACAAGTTATTACTAAAATGTCTTTGACAATCGAATTCGAGTTCGAATTTAAGCCTACGTTCACAATTATCTTCGGTATGCAATTATTACTAGCTTCACGATGAATGTGTCAGACGCCTTTCACTCTTTTATCGGTATATATTTGATCAATGTTCTAGTCGGATCCCTTGTACAATAATTTCTGCACACAAAACTCGCCCAGCAAACCGTCCACATCCTTTTACCCATAACCCATCATGTTACTTTCGGCCATACAGTAAAATTCCGTGACACTTTTTATCCCGAACTGTGCGAATGTGGAACAGTCTACCGCTTTCTGTCTTTAATCCAACATACAATCTGCGAAAGTTTAAGGGTGACATACATCAGCACCACTGCCACTCTCCTCACGTTTCCTAATAACTTACCCTATCACCTTCCAGGCATGCTGAGCTTTGCTTCATAAGGCATCCCCTGAGCTTCGCTTAATAATATAAAAAAAATATCAAACTTTTTTGACATTAGTAGAGGTAGAGAATGCCGCGCTTTAATTCCTGTATTTTGCAAAGATACAATTTATTATTAATTCGTCAATTAGAGCATAATATATTTCCCTATTTTTACTAACTAAAATTGAAGATTTGGAAGTTTTACACTTAACCCGTAAGTAGGCGCACAGAAGTGGGCGTTAGAGGTCAAAAGTGACCCAAATATCTTTCTAGAATTTTATGTAAACCACAAAATATTCAAAAACAAAAACAATGAATTTTTTATAACTAAATCTTATTGCTTTAAAAAAAACTGAAAAACAAATAACTTCTCTTTAAGTTAACATAAAAATAGAATAACAATTATTTTATATTACATACTGAGGCACTCTTGCCAGTCTTTATAGAAAAGCAAAAAAATAAAGACCACAATTCGGAGTAGAGTAGAAAAGCTACACTAGTCACTCAAAACTACAGTCTCAACATACGTTATATTTATTTTTGCTAGAATTCGTCCGAAAATATTATAAAATGTCGAAATCTCGACAGATATACCCAACAAAACTTACCTCACGAAAAGAATTACGTAAGTGGGCGAATGGGGTCAAAGTTCACTATAGTACAAAAGCATGCGTACCTTACAGTTGCTCGAGTATGATGATTTTCAAAATAGTGTTCTAAGATGAAAAGCTTTTGGCATACGCAAGGTCGAGAGAGAATTCGTACTGCATCTTTTCGCGGTTAAAATTGCTCAGATCCCATGCGCCTACTTAAGGGTTAAAGCCTCGTTTGACTCGTGAGTGGTAAAAGTTGAACGTTGAGCGACTTTCTTTTCTTATCTGTTCAACTCGTATCTTTTAAATGATAAAAATTTTGCATTTGACATTTGCGAGTGTCTTCGAACTTTTGATCTGTTTCCAGCTTAGACCGTTTTTAGACCAAAATAGCGCCCTCCGCTCACAAGAATCTTGGATCTGCCCCTGATACAAGCTCGATACAAAAACTGCTTTTTACGTCGTGTTTAGTCTCGAGTGTGTTTCGTCGTGTGTCAGGGGTTTAAGTAGTAGTATAGTTAATATAACCTGTAGTATTGATACTTAATTGTAGTTAGCCTGATGATTTGTTATAATTGTATGATGGGCTTTGTGTGACTGCGAGTATTATGGCCTAAGTGACTCAATGGTGGTCTAGCTCTAGATGATCTAAATAAGTTGTGCGTATGGTTGTTTGCGTAGCTGTGTGCGTTGTAGTTTAGGGTCGAAGTGATCAACTGATAGAAGCTCTAAGAGATTGATTTAATATCTCAGGTTCTAAGTGATCAATTAATTATAGGTGTATGTAATTGGTTTAAAATTATAAGTGTTTGATTGTATGGAATTAGTGATTTTTTTTATATTATTAAGCCAAGCTCAGGGGATACCCTATGATGCAAAGCACAGCACCGCAGAAAGGAGACAGAGAAAGGATTAGGGGATATGAGGAGGGTGGCGAAGGTGCCGATGTATGTCGCCCTCAAACTTCCGCAGATTGCATGCCGGAAGAAAAACAGAATATGGTTCACTGTTCCACATTCGCACTTTTCGGGATACATAGCACGACTGTACGGCCGAAAGAAATTTGAAGGGTAAAAGGGTGCGTGCTATTTGCAGCGCGAGCTTTGCATGCAGGACCAGCCCATATATGGGAATCGTATTCCATTCTAGGTCTAATGTACGGCTTATAGAGGAGTGGTAGATTTGACGGGCTGAAATATTTCTTACAGCTTTTCAGAAATCCAAGACATTTCGATACTTCTTTGGCAACTGAGAAGATTCGATCTGTCCAGCTTAGGATACTGGAAATATTAAGTCCAAGAATGCTTAAAGACGGTAAATCAGAAATTAATGCTTCATTAAAAGAAACGGGAGTGGTTAAGTTATGGCCTTGTTTTAATGAGATGAAAAAGCTGTGGGTTTTAGAAGCATTGAAGTCGACGCGATTCGCTTTACCCCAAGCGAGGATATTTTCAATTTAGTGGTCTCAGTGATCGGACGGCTTAAGATGAATAATGAACGCATGTGTGTGAGGTGTAATAGAGAATTCTCTCACTGAGTATTTGGACGCACTTGATTCTCATGAGTACTTTTCAGGGCTCAATAGTGTACAGGAGTGTACCTTCCCTCCCCCTGGCAACGAATATATGCAAAACGTACAGAGTGAATAAGTGTGCTTTAAAAAAAAACATTTGTATAAAAAAGAAAAGGTCACTTATAACGATAAAAGAACAGTGTATATTATTTACCCATCTAACTCATATAAGCTTATACCGTCGACAGACGACCAGCAATAACTTCCAATTATGTAATTGAAAATTATTTCTAATTTCCAGTTAGACATATGGTGGCAGACGATTTTGACAATTAAGTCAAATGTTGTTTGCAATAGTTAATATATCAGTAGACAGCAGATAATTGAAATATTTTACCAGGAGCTATTATTGAGTTAAAAAGACATATACTTAACAGTGCACGAAAACTCAAGCAAAAAAAGACGCATGTTACTACTTGCAGCAGTGTGCAGACGATGTTCTTTTAGGAAAAGGAGAACAATTTGGACTATAGTTAGTATAATCCTAGTAGTTACGTACTAGTAATTTTTATATACTTGTTAATATTGCGACCAAATTCCTTTACTTAACCGCTGGTATTATGTGTAAAGGTACTTAACCCTTGCACTACAAATTGCTTGCAGGTAGAATGTGTAAAGGTACTTAACCTTTGCACTATAAGTCGCTTGCAGGTACTAAACCAACAAACTAGATTTTTAATACCGAAAGGTTGTGATCAAGGTACTTTACCTGTATCACGAGCTTGCTTGTAGGTACTATACCAACAACCAGATTATTTGTCGATGAAAAAATAATTGAAGACGTTGTTTTCACTAGTAAAATTCAAAGACTGACCTTTATTTAAAAACTCAAAATAATTTATACAAAAGAAAAGGTGCTGCAACTTACTTACTAAATTCACATTAACAAAAATTGCTTACGCGTTGTGAAATTTCTATTTTACAGACCAAAAGTTTTTTTTTGATGTACGATAATTTCAGTTCTCACAGAATGTTTTCATTCTTGCACCACTTAAGCGGTGTAATATGTCGTCTGAAGACGTAATCTGAGTAGGTATGCACATTCTGTGAGAACGGAAATTATTGTCGCTATTTGTTGACTGAAAAGTTTGTCAATGTGCAATTATAGTGTAATTTATAATATTTCGAGAAATTATAAATTATGAACGTTGGATCAATGGTTGATTTAACAATACTTATATCTAACTTTTCATCACTGAAATAAATAGTTCTATGAAGCAGATGCTCCGCTTCAGGATAATAACAAATTTAAAGGGAACTTTCGTATGAGCAGAGGCCTATTTAAAGAGATAAGTGAACGCTTGCAATCCTTGAGACGTGTCGACATTGTTATGAGAGATGCAATTCAACTAGAAAAGCGTGTTGCGATAAAGCAATAGTCTTATGAAGAGCTTCATCCTACCACAACACTCTTTGCTTGTTCTTTTTTACTTTTTCCATAATTTAAAAATAAGTTTTATCACCGTTTTCCTCTTCCTCCAAAAACTTGTTCTTAAACTTTACAATTAGTCATAAACGTCACAGACCAGCTGCGTCTGAAACCTGTCACTGTTAGTTTACAGAATCACTACTACGTGGTTTTAGTGGCGCTTTGGCGATAAACCTCAAAAACCAAACTCAATTATGTCATTGTCAAGATGTGGCGATTATGTAATTACTTTGTGGGATAATTAAAAGTTTAGGGGTGACACACGACAGAGAATACCTTGATGATGGAGATAATTTAGAATTATGAGAATTATGGCTATCGTCTGTAGAGGGTATTACTCTTACCATAGACAAATTGGAAGTCAATTTCACAATTACGCACAACTATTGAAAAGGAAAACTTGAAAGACCTGAAAAATCTCTGACCACGATTTGCTAGTGTGAACTCGAAAAACTTAAGAGAAAAATCCATACGCTTTCATTTATATAGGGTCTGAATCACCATATTTTTTTGGAAAACCACAACCATAAAGCGAATTACTCAGAATATTTTATCTTTTACCGCTGATTTAATATTATTCGATGCGGAATGTTGACATCTATATTTTTCCAACAAGAAACTTCCATCATTTGTTAAATTCGGCAATTTAAATTGTGCTATAAAATGACGCGCTCAAATTCCTGTCGTCCATATTGAACAAATTCGATGTGTAACGTAATTTTCTAACTCTATCTATCTATCTCTTTTCCTCTCATTAGTCATATGAGAATTTCTAAATTCTTGAATATCTTTCAACAAAAATATTTTTCCACTTTTTTAACTCTTCCATCTTGCTCCTCGTTAAAAAATACCCCAATTTCATGTGTCATAAATGTTGGCAACACATGCAATCTGACAGTTCCACAATGTTTATAAATTCATTTCGCGGTCGCGAAAGTTTTCATGAGAATAGAGAGACAAGCTGTACAACTTGTATTGTCTTCATTAATTAGTGTTTGTGTTTGTCATTTCATAAGAAAATTCAATTGTTTACGAAATTTGTGTTCTTAACCTGTACTCAAATCAACGCAGGAAGTTGATTTTGCGGGAGAAACTGTTTAGACAACTCAAAAGTATTTTAATTTCTATTTCCCATACACGTTGGTTTTGCATGTATTTGATTACGTTTATCTTGCATAGGAAAATTTACGCTTTTATTGTAAATTTTATTAATGTTTCTTATTACGTAGGCACCATTTCTACGCGGGAGGAGATGTATGCCAGTCGCCTTCCCTAGCGTTTTATTTAAGTTAAGTTAAACAATTACGGTTTCTATAATTATAGCTATAAAACCGTTCTGGCTAATTAAAAATTTGTTTATTGCTCGTTTATAATCCTAGTGAAATTTAGAACCAATATTTTGAATACTATTCCTGATACACATTATTTCACTACATCGGATAGTCTTGTTCCAATTTAGTCTTCTAGTACATTACTTTCTCAAATCGGTGGACTCGTATTGATCTCTGAGTTTTTTTAACATGTTTATTTTTTTAATTCTGAATAATAAATTTGTCCTTGAGTTCCGTACTATTGTTAGTCTCCCATTTTTTTCTATGGTAGTAGAAAAATTGAGGTTCCAGTTAAGCGTTCATTTTGTGGAGACCAAAAGTATGCTAACGTCTTATCAGTCTGAATTTCAAAATTTGCACAGCTTCGAATCAGCCACTTAGGTATTACTACTGATATTTGAAGGTCACTTGATAAAGATTTCTTTTGTGCTTGTTAAACGAGCAGTAAATTTTCAATTTGAACGTACTACAATTATTTTAATTAATAGTTTTTATTCAGATTGTTGTATGGCAGGGACGAATTCTTGGGTTTTTGCTGTTTAGCATATACAATTGTCGTCTCCCAATTGCTTTTAAGGTGAAGAACTGAATTGATCGGTAGAGCACTCATCTGTTGAATACCTGAAATTGAAGAACTCTCCCATATCATTCTCAATTATACTACATGAGCACACTTGCTTATTGCTTGCTCTTGTTGGATTTCTAATAGTTTCTTATTTAGGAAAATGTTTATTGAAAAGGTTATTCAATTCCCTTCAGAAAATTATATATGCATTAAAGACCATCCTAAATACATATTTATCAGTTCATGTTTTTAGACTATTCAAGACATTACGGTTGTATGATACCACTTTTTCAATATTCAGTGATGGAGGAGAACAGTAGGTTCTATGCTAATCCCACTGACGGACTTGGGACTGTAGTATTTCGTCTTGTTTGTTTTTTTCTTACTTCTCTTTTTCACATTTAAATAATAGTTAGTAGATTATACCATTCTCTACCGCAAAATTCGTCAAGTACAATTAAAATATTGTAAACTTTTTTGAATTTTGTTCATAATGAATGGAATTATATTGAATATTCAAAATAACCAGCAAAATTGTTGTTATCTGGATGCTTTTTAAAAGATCTTTTATTTTGTACAAATAGAGTTCCTTCATGAAATAACAAGAAATTTGTTCGAAAATATCTCCGAACAATGGTACAATACATTTTGCTTCTTAAATAATGTGCATCCAGATAGTTGCCGACAATACAACTGATGCAATCATTACATTTCATTATTTGTTGCAAATGGAGTCAATGAAAAAATTTTTGCTCTCCTTGCAGAATAACAAAAAAAATGCTAGGACTTTACAAGCAATGTCGGAGTATAGTTCTCTGTTGCCTGATATCATTGTGCAATGAATTTCAGAACTTTCAGAGCTCTACTAACGAACCGTACCTTGCGATCTAAATTTAAACTTTGTAAAGTTCTCATATTACAAAAATCAAATATCTTTTAAAGAAATTAAGTTTTCCAACTGAGCGAAAAGCTCGTTTGCACCATTTTAAAGGAAGTTAATTTTCTTTGCCTTTTTACCTTTGGAAAAATTTACCTTTTCACTTTTAAGTTTCCCCTGTTTAGTTGAAAAGAAACCTAAAACTTTGTAAATGTCTATTTACATATTCATTTGCAGGTGCCTTTGTGAGCTACTTTATACGAGAAAGTTTCAGCAAAACTACAATTAACTCCTTCACCGTATGCAGGGGTGAGATATGCCATAAAATTTAATTTATCGTGCAACTTGAAATTTTCTTTCCTCTATTTATATTTCTACGTGATAATGAAATGTTAATGGTGGCGATTAATTCTGGTAAATTGTTGACGTAACAACAAGTGATTAGAAATAGTATATTTTTCTACTATGGGATCAAATATGAGGTCGTGGGGGACGTTTTCCTACATATGTTAATCTTAACTAATCTAATACTGTAATAACTGAACCTTGAGATGTAAGGACTTTTATGAATATTGAACGGAAGTTTTTATCTTACAACATCCCATACAGCACAAATGTGTCCGGTCCCAGTTAGAACTAAGGATATCCCTGGGTGTGACGAATGCCCGGTCCCTCGTAGATCCCATTCCCTTCCCACAGGGTTTGCTGTGGTTCTAATTAGGCACAGTTAACGCGTTCTATAATGTAAAATTTCCACTGTAAGCGTATTTAGGACTCTTAACGGATCTCCTAGCTTGTTTTGAGGACGTACGGGGAATATATGAGGATTTTTTTTTTAATTTTCTGGGATAGTAGAATTTTTTTTTATGGGTAGGTATTTTTCCAATAAAAACCGAAATATTGGCTGCATGGTACATGTAAACTTGAGGTGCACAAGACATAAATGTAAAGTTTTTAACACCTGGAAATGGAATCCCTTCGAAAAATCACAAAAAAATCACGTTTGCGAACAAGTAGAAATTGCAGAAGGGAATAGAATTCCAATATAGGTACACGTATGTAAACTATGACTTCTTTCAAGACATGTTTTGTTGTTCTGTTTTTGTCCTCCAAAAACGACACACGGAAGCATACCAAGCAACAAATTATTGATTTCACCAAAGAACCATGCGAATCGCAAGAATCACAATATGTACCGAAGTAAATTCTGGAAGGGGGGCGAACGACTTTCCAAATATTTGTCCCAAAATTGTCCTGCACATCCCGTATCTATTTGTGTTTAAAATATTGAGAATGTTCCCATATACATAGAGCAGTTGTGGGATATCCCAGGGAATAACTAATGGGAAATTTCTAATAATTCCTAGAACTCTTAAGTACTTACTGAATACTTCCTGTTTATCTCGCGAAAGTTATCCGATCTGTGGGATAAGAATGGGATGTACCTCGGTAACTGTGTGCTCTGAGGGATGTAGATCATCTTCTGCTTTATGCGGTTAAAGTTTAGAAACTCTTATCCAAGTAGTTCTGGATCTGACACGTTCTTGTATAAGATCCAGTGAGCTGAAATTTTGTATACAACAATTTAATGACAAAGGTTGGTCAAAAATTGTGCTTAGATAAAAAAGCTTTTGATGTTCACTAGATATTTGGGCACTGGTTGTGCAAGCGCTGAAATAGAGAGATGAAATTTTATATAATAATTGAAGAATTCGAAAATAACTGAAATGAGGCAGACCATTCGTAGGCTTCCAATAAAGTAAACTCCGGCCCTGCCCTCGCCCATCGTCATTAACAACCAAGGGCCTGAAAAATTTATATTTCGAACCTAAAATGTAGCTATCCTTACCTTACCAAAATTTGATCTTAAAACATTTCTTCTCAACCAAATGGCATATAGTTCAAAGGTCATGGTTTTAGAATATAAACGGAGTTCCATAGTCGTTTCATTTTACTAATATATATTAACGCGCTTTTATCGGCGGAGCAGCAAATAGATGCTATCAGCGTAATCTGAATATTAAAAATGACCATTCATTACTGAATTATCTTCTGACAAAAAGATTTTGATGACTTTGATATCCTGAAAATTTTCCATTTTTTTTTGTATGTAGAGTTACTGTAAAGAAATCAAAACGTTGGATCTAATTATCGCAGAGATTCTTTGCATTATATCCGGAAAATTTGATGAGAAATGCCTTTTATAAAAAAAAAAACAATTATGATAATAATTATATCATTTATCCTTGGATATCTTAAAATGCGTCCTTTTAATTTTTTCAACATATAAACAAAAATACTAATAATGTTGTTAGTAAATTATTAATATCTAAAGATGGCATAACGGGTTTAAAGACGAGAATTTATTTCGTCAAAGAGGTCTGGTTATTTTTGAAAAAAAAGAAAGAAAAAAATTATGGTGGTGGGTTGAACCATCTAAAAATTTTTTTGTATATTGCGGGGTATCGTTTGAAAGAGCTACTTCCAAGGAATCCAAAAAAAATTACACATTTTTTAATGAATTGCTTATAAAGATATAACCCAAAATGTGCGAAGAAATACGGCCCCCTCTCATATCTTCTGGGTTGCTGAAGCTAAAATTTGGATATTATTAGAGTTAGTAGTCATTGAGTTATACAGGGTGTCCCATATGTGGTCTGGGACCCGAAGACTATGGATAGGATATGCTTAGACGAAAATGGCTTAATCCCTAATGATAATTACCTACTTTCTGGCACTTATTTAACTTTTTTGCTTGCTGGATATGGTTAAGAAAAAGTGCAACTCCCCACCACACACACACACACACACACACATACAATATTTTTCTTGGTTAAGCATCCATAGACTTTGGGCCTGAGACCACATAAATGTCACACCTTGTAGATAGATTAGATTAGATTTGTGAAGTGTTGTATAGGCGTTAGCCTCGCAATCACTGAGACCTGAAAGATCTATTGTGAGTCCGCGTTCAACTTACTCCATTTCTAGGTTCAGAAACTGTTAATAAAGTCTAGAACCATTGTGGGACTGAGGTTCCACACGTAACTTGGTGGAGGAACAGCATGTTCAAGGTGGAGTAATCTCCGCCTGGCCAATGCTTCGCAGTTGCAGAGCAAGTGCTCCGATGTTTCGTGAGCATCTTGACAGAAGTGGCAGGATGAAGTCTCAGTCAAACCCAGCTTGTTTAGATGATACCTTAAGGGGCAATGGTCTGAAAAGAGCTCAGTAATCATTTTGAGTTCTGCTCTTCTAAGGAGTAGGAGTTCTTTTGTTTTTCCGCCAGAGGTGTCGATAAACTTTTTTGCCTGACGAAGTCCTTGTAGCCTTTCCCAATATAGGGATTTTTGTTTATTCTCCCAGTTATTTAGGGAAGCTCTGAGGTAATACTTTGAAGTACCACAAAATGGCTCTGGTCCGACAAACTGAGTTTCGGAACCTCTTTTCGCTAGGCCATCAGCAATTCATTGCCTTTGTGGCCCTCATGTCCAGGTACCCACATGAGGATAACTTTGATTCTCATTGATAAATTTTTGAGGGTTTGTAGACATTCCCAGGCTATCCCTAACTTGACAGTGTAGGACTTTAAGGCCTTGAGGGCAGCTTGACTATCCGAGAGGATATTAATGGTTGAGCCATTTATGGCTCTTGCAGATAGCAACTCTTATACAATTATTTTTGTGTCCGTCTATTTGAATATTATTCAGTTATTATAAGCAAATTTGGATTAGATTTGGATATACTTGAATTCAGTTCATCAACTGTTCGTTGAGAAATTCTGTTATGGAACCGAAATTGCGCAAGCCCGACTCGCTCTTAACAGAATTATTATTTTTTATCAATAGGGTTTAAAAAGGTTTCAAAGCGTTACCATACCTATCTGTACTTTCTAGGCTTGTAGTAATTTGTTATTACCTATGCTAAATAATATATTTCATGATATGATGATGATATTTATGGACATATGCATTTTCCAATATTTTGCGTTATGGCGATTTCTTTTCTTTTAAAATATTTTATTTTTATTTTTAAATAAATCCTGAAGTAGCATACTACACTTGGTCAATGAGAAAAATTATTAAATCAGCCTTTACTTACGCCAAATTTTCCACATTACTAATATAATACGTGGCCACAAAAGTACAGATCTGATTGGCAGAAATGGAAAAACTTTTAATTTTTTAATTAAAATTGGCATTGGCACCGTCGTTCGTCAGTATTTTAAGAATAAATTGATGTAAGTTACTGTCAGGGTGAAGGCTTAGCGTAAGTAAAGAAAGTACCCAAATTTTAGGAAGTCTGAATTTTTCTATATTTGGTGAAGTAGTGTCATTCTTTTTGATATTATATTGGGCCATATGAATAAATGAAACAGAAGGAATAATTTGTAAGCTGTTATAAACAATTTGCAAAAACAGGGAGTGGTGGACAAAGAGTTCACTTCTTTCCTCAGTTCTTTCCTTCACGAGTAAATTTTTTGGTCATTCGCATACTGTTTTCATAGAGAAACCGTTTTTAGCTGTAATGTTTTTGTGCATAAATCTAGCAAATTGTAGAAAAAAATTTATATAATTATTAGTGGTCGAGTATTAAACATGGAACCTAGCCTTCCTTATTTGAAATTTACCATTATTGGTTTGTCAGGCGACTTCTCTTCAAAAACTCTATCTTGCTCTACTTGCGCTTCTCGGTTCAGTGGGAAATTAATTTAATTATTTGGGTTGTTTTCATTAGCAAAAAGTAATTTTTGAAGGCCAAAGGGGGTTTGAATCCATTTGCCCGGGCCGGTTCGAAGAACCAGTCCGGCCCTGATCCTTTATCCCGTAAAATTTTCACACCACGGATAAGTTTTTTTTAAGTATTTTCACTTTTCGCATAACAGAAAACTTCCAATAACTTTTGAGATAAATCTTTCTAATAATCTGTTTCTTGACAATATGAACACAGATCTCTGGAGTTTTCTAGAGACCATTCATAAATTTTGTGTATGGAGACGTGTCTCTAGAGACTATTTTCTTATAGTCTGAAGAGACCGAATTTTATGATCTCCGGAGACAAAAGTCTCTTGCCGCCCTGTACAAATAGTAGGACTATTCCCTAAAATGTAGGGAAGACTCCCAAAAATTTAGGGGAAAAAACCTACATTTTAGGACATATTCCAAATCTTGGAGAATATATTTTCTATAAACCGGAGACTGGAGATCAGAAGCCTCTCATCGTGTATATTTACATTTACCTTAAAAGTTTTGATTACGTTCTGCTTGCGCGATAATAATGTTTTACGAGTTGTAATCAGAAAAAATTTGAGTGTAGAGCTTTATTATTATTGCCGATTCCTTGGGGTTTTTATTTTGTGGCGTTACCCTGAAAATTCTGGGATCATTAAAAGAAGAATGCATCTTGATATATTTGATCAGCATTCAATAAATATGGTGCAAGTTCTCGTTCTCCAATTGCGGAATTCCAGTAATAACAGCATCAGAACCCTCGAGAAAATCAATTTAAGCACTTAGCCCATTAAATACGATTCATGTACAAGAATATTCCCGCGTCTTTCGAATGAAGATTTTCCGCCAATTTTTCCATGATTATTTATTGGCCTTATTTTAAAAACTTATAATGCCGAGTCGTTGTGGAATTTTAGTAGGATTAACTAACAACCCAATGCGTGGGAATCTCAGGAAGTAAAATAAAGCGCAATCATTTCTGAGGAAGATACCAACATAAAGAGCTTACGTGATTTTGATAGTGATGATGGCAAATATGATAAGACTTGTAATCCTGCAATATACAGGGATTCAGGAAGTAATAATGACAGTGAGGTGGAAAGTGATATATCAACTCTCAATTGAAACGGACGATATTGACAGTGAAAGTCAAAAAATATTCTTGATTCCCATATAATTGTCATGAGTGTAGTGAACCATGATTGGAGAACATGGACTGCGGTACCAGTTGATCGAATCGGTTTACTAAATCTATCTATTACTCAACCTAGTATTGTAAGTCCAAATGAAGTTTTCATTTTGTACCTCCATGACGAAATATTTATTATTATTATGAACGAAACCAAATCATTACGCATCTGAACAACTCTAATAGGCAGCCGTCTTTATCAAATTAAAGAGCTTTCATCAAAAATAATTCAGTCATCTCTAAACCCACAAAAGATGTAGTACCTAATTAATGAATATATTAATACCTTTCAGAGGCCGGTTATCCTTTCGGCAATATCCTCCAATGTAATGTAGATATACATAGATAGATAAATAACAGTAGATCTGAAAAAGGAATGTAGAAACGGTGGAAGAATAAAACAGAATATCTTCGATTTAATTGAATTTAATAAAACAATTAGTTTAACAACCAATCGTAACCTATTAAGTGATTCCTTCATTCCCCCGGAGATATTAATCGATTACAGTAAATACCAACCATCGAGGGCTTGTATGGACCAGCCGGAATTTACAGAGACAACACCTCCGCAGTTCGGGTCCTAGATAATAAAAGATACATTTTCTTCTGAGTTTGTTTCAAAATTTTAAACATCAAACGCAGTTTCGTAATTCAATTTTGTTATATCGAGCAATTTTTTTTTCTGTATTGTTTACACTCTTCGATTGTATATAGAAAAAGAAATCAAAATCAAATCCTGCTTGGTTTCCAACAAAGCACAGAAATCCCACTACTATGTCCTAAAGGCAAATGTAGCACAAGCAAAACAAGTGAAAAGGAACCAGGAGAAACTGCTGCAGATTGACTAATGGGAAAATGAGTTCCTGATGGAGACAGCCCCGCCTGTACAAATCAATTGATTTTGACAGCAAGACTTGATTGATGATGATGATGGTCGTAATGTTACATTATGAGGGAATATTATCTGAGAGAGTATTACAGGCAATGCAGCTATTGTGGGAATTGGTGGCATCATACTTGTATGTTTGTATAATGGATGTACATATAATGGAAATATATACTTATGCTCATGATCATAACAACTTAAAATGAATTTTATAAAATTCTACAAAAGCAGGATGATTTTTATGGTTGTGGCTGCCTAACGTCTTATACGTAACGATAATTGTGTAATAGTGCGGAACGTATATTGAAAAAGGAACTATTAAGTTTTTTTTTATTTTTCACTAGCTATATGTCCTAGTTTTGCTTGGACCCAACTTACTCTGATATCCCTTAAGAAATCAGCTTCCTGAATGAATTTACTGATGATTTCTTGATCTAAGAATAGCTTGGATTTTTTTAGCACTATAAATGTGATCTATTCACTATTTTTTTTATATATTATTATGAAGATAACATATTGGATTTTTGAGCTGTAAGATCTATTCAAAATGAAATTGCAGTTCTTCCTCCATTATAGCCAATGTAATTTCTGTCGGCAAGATGACAAAATGGCTTACAAGTTTCTTTGTTATTTTTTTTATTATGAAAAGGATGAAATGATACTACACAGACAGTAGTCTCCTAACTGGCACCATATAGAATAACAATGATTTATTATATAAAATGATATTAAAAACAATACAAAGAAGAAGAACACCTTGGTTAAGGTTAATGTAATAAAAGAAATTATTCTAATAAAAGAAAAAGAAAAAAAGAACAATTAACTAGTAACAACAAATAACCAAGGTATAAAATACAGGGTGTTTCCCACTAGGTGGTCAATAGAGCGGGTGGTGTTAGTACTCACCTAGACGAATGAAGAATTGTATGGCAGGCGGGGTGTTTAGGAGTTACAGGGTGATTAATAATAAAAGCTAGTTTTTCACAAATCACCCTGTATCTTCAAAACTACACAGCGTACGGTCACAGTTAAGAGCTCATTGTATGCAGACCTGCACGGCCTTTCCAACGACTGCTCAATCAGCCCCATATTCTCAATGATAATTTGTTACCTTAGCACGTCATTTAAAAAAATATCGTCTAATTTTGGTGTGACCTGAATAGGTTATGTTATGTTTAACGGATACAGTTAACACACTGGGTGTAATATGTCAACTTAATGAGGAGAGTCTACAGTTTACAGTTTTTATAAAAAAAAGTTATGTTAATGACCTTTTTGCAAAAAAAATAGAGGTTAAAATAAAAAAAAAGGTAAGAAAATCTGACATTTTTAGTTTAGACAACCATAATTCTTGATTGGAGTTGGCTATGGAACTGCTTGAAATGTCGTTGGAAGGGCCATGAAGTTCTGCATACAATGAGCTCTTAACTGTGACCATACGCACGGCATTTTTTAAGATACAGGGTGTTTTGTGAAAAACTAGCTTTTTTTCTTAATCACCCTGTAACTCCTAAACACCCCGCCTTCGTTCGTCTAGGTGAGTACTAGCACCTCCTGCTCTATTGACATCCTAGTGGGAATCATGCTGTATAGATGGAAGAACTATCGATTGAAGTTGATAGGACCCTGATTAATTTTATTTCAGAACAACTTGGAAATCTCTGCAAGTGAGAAAATTAACAGTTTATAAATTTTTTATAGGAGGTGAAAGTAAAGGACTCTCAGAAAAAGCCTGCAAACGCAGTTTATTTTAATTGAGTCGTCCAGAGGGAGGGTTGCCTAACTACAAATGCTATGAATTAAAATTGTGGGAAAATATAGAATATCAATAATTGAATAATAAAATGTAAATTTTATGCATTTGGAAATGGAGACATAATAAACTTTTCAGAAAAAAATCAAAAAAAAATCACAAATAGTCAAATATGAAATAAAATAGAAAAATTATATGACTTCCCCCTGCTGATGATATCTGCATCTCAGGCGTGATTATTCTTCAACAAATTTGCATTAACTAAAAATATGATATTGAAGAAATAAACGGGAGTAGCTCTTATAGACCATTGTACCTCAAAGCTTCATAGGCATACGCTAAAATATACATACATAGGCCTCTAGGTAAAACCATTATTCTTAATTTGCATTAAGTCAGCATTTTTGCTTCTTCTCAACGGTAATTCATTATTGGTATATTAAGAATGAATTTTGAATGGTGAGTCTACTACTGTATCTTTAATTACTCCACCTTTTCATTTTCAGATTCTTTTTTCCTGTAAGTGATTAAAGATTTAAAGTGCCTAATCCTTTTCCATTTTTATTAAGAATATGAAATTTATTGGATTTTCTTGCCACTGTAATGCCTTTAATCCAATCATAAGGCAAAAATATATTACTTGAAAATATCGGTTATGTTTTTCTATATTTCCATAATCTCTATCACACTGGCCATTGCTGATGGACTGAAATTGGAGTAAATCTATTACGTATTAATAGATGTCATATATTTCCGTCATTTGAATATTAAATTTTATTTACCATAATGATCAGCGTGCATAACAAGCTCATCAGTCGTAAGAAAAGCTTGTATGCTGAATTCTTAAGAATATTCAATAGTACACCTTCTGTAAAACTTACGGGTGGATTATTTCTCGTCTACAGCAGACTGAAATCCATTGAAAATAATTTCAATGAATTTCTAAAAATGCATTGAGAATGCAGGAAAATTAGAACTTTTCGACCCAGCGATCAGAGAGGTCTCATCAGTATGGTTATCTCTGATCAGTTACCTGCATTCCTGCATTCTCAATGCATTTTTAGAAATTGATTGAAATTATTTTCAATGAATTTCAGTCTGCTTGCTGTACACGAAAAATAATTCACCTATAAGTTTTTCTTGGTTTATCAAAGTGCCGTAATGCGACAATGGGTAATAATCACTCAATTTGAAAATTGCAACGAGATCAATTTGAAAATTGCAACTGGAAATTTTTGCTACCATATAATTGGCAATTGCTTTTGACAAAATTATTTATATTGGCAATTGGGTGACTCTATCATCGAACTTATATGGTAGGTGATCAGAGATAACCATACTGATGAGACCTCTCTGATCGCTGGGTCGAAAAGTTCGATTTTTCCTGCATTCTTTAAAACTTCCCGGATATACATGCTCTTTCAAGATTCATTGAAATATATCTCCTGATCAGTTTTTAACAATTATGATGGGTGGTATCTCTTCCTGTAGCCGTAGAATTGGTTAACAACTTGGTAGGAACTTTGATTTCTGTTATGAGTTGTGCTTCAGTATTAATTCGTTAAGGTTATGCCTGCTCGCTGAACATTGCTGTTGGGTACTAAGGTGTGTTTAGAATGATGCTGAAGTGTTTTTCTTTACCTAATGAGATGTTCCTCATCGCTGCTGAACATCTTTCCATCTTAGTTTTTTATAGATTTTATAGAGCATTTTTTAATAGAATGTGTTGGTTGTTTCCTTATTTGGTACAGCATTCATTCCGCTTTTTCACTCTACATTTGGGGCATTTTCCACTTTATCTGCAAAGTCAGTAAGCTATCTTATTCAATCGCGTCAGAAACTGCGCTTCACTTACTTGTGATCCCCCGGTATGTTTTTTCTTCACAATATACGCCTCTGTGGATCAATAGTCGAGTTGATGGTGTTCGTCATTATGAATTTATTGCCAGGTTTAAATTAGTAGCTACTCTCAACTATCTTGGACGTAATTTACGTATAATTTTGGGAACATGTGCCAGACTTCTCTTTCGGCTGGAATGAAACCCCGTGCTCTGTTTGGTATTGAATTCACCCTTCATTTCACTATCTGCTTCTTTCATAAGTGATTAATGCTAAAGGTCATATTTATCAGTCTGGTTGTTAGTCGGGTAGTTAAAATCGTGCAGAATCTATTGAACAGCTAATAATATAAGACTTCACTTCTTAAGTGACTTCCTTAAACCGACTTCGTGTCAATATGCTGTTGGAATAATAGTTCTAAAATCATTAGTTCAACTCTTTAAGATCTTCATGCAACCATCCATTAGGGAGTGGAGTTTTTTTTTTTTTTTTAATCTTGTCGCTGAAACAATGGGTCGGGTCTCATACCTAGTCAAAGTAAAGACATGTTTAACTCGGAAATGCTAATACGTGTTAATATTCGTTCATTGGTAACCCTGAATAAATATTACTCATTCAAGAAAAAATTATAAACGAAAGAGTTGAAATATTTTATCGCAATACAATAACAAGGAAATGCAAAAAAAAAGTTTCTCGCAAGAATAATTTAAGATTTACATAAAACAATTTTAATTAATAAAGTAAGGATAATTAGAAATGAAAAGTAATCACATTTTGTATATTTGGTACATTTTTCTTTCTCATGAATGGGTTTTATACCACAACTGCAGTCTTATACATAGTGGGTTCACGTCCAATGAGGATCATGAGGAATGAGAGAGCTGACCTGCTAGGAAGATTTTGCCTCCCTTAAACTAAAAATCACGCGCTTTAGGAAATGCACTTGCGAAGTGGGGACGCTGTGGTCATATGTCGAGAAGAGCAGTGCAGCCTTCAAGTAGAAAGTAAGTTAAATTTACTGACGAGTAGCATTCCAATGTTAAATGAAAGTTTAGTTAAGTTCAAGACAGAACGTTATCGTTAAGTAAATCTAATTCCAAGTCTGTATTTTTTGTCGTTTTGCAGCACCTAATTATTATAACAGAATGTCGCCAGCTACTAACTTAAACACCTCTAGAAGTTCTGGAATGTGTGGCATTTAGCCGAACTAATTTGGCCTCCCACGGAGGAGCTTGTCGGGCACTTGGTGAAGCCAGAGGTTGTGGTAGTAAATCGTTGCTTCCCTATTACCTCCCATCCATCCTATTCTTTTTTCGCTTTCTGACTGAAGTCAATTGGTTCAAAAAGTACAAATGAGCGGACTAAAGAGGTCAAAAAGTACGGGATAGAGATCTAAGTATGAAGAGTAGGTAAATGAGATCTCAGAACATATACCTGGTTTAAGAATAAAAGTGTATTGCACTCTAAAAAATACAGCAAACGTCCTCCAATGTTTCCAAAATTTAAAATTTTTAAAGGAAAGCTCTCCTCCACCTGCATTGAGGGAAGAAAATTTCGGAGCTAATCCAACCGAATTCGCGGCACAAATTAGTATGCAAAAACCCGCTGTAGTATTTACCTTGATTGATTGATTAATTGATTTAATAGGTTCGGGACCTTTTTCAGGTAACCCGAACGAAGGCCCAGTCAAGGCCCATTGTTCACTCTCTAGACCCATGAGCGATCGCTCATAGGTCCCAACCGGACGCTCTTACAAATTTCAGTATTGGCTCCCAGCCCTCCTTGCCGGTATCATGTAACTCTTCCAGGAGGTGTGAACCAAGAATTCTGTAACGTATTCCTGAGAGTGCCGGACAGTGACATAGAAAGTGGCTCACTGTTTCGGATAGTATATACCATATTAGTGCGGTTGCTTTTAATCAATCTTGGTCAATCTTGATTAACTGGAATAACATAACTTTTAGTAGTTATTAACATAACCGGTGAGAAGACCATACGGATATCGGCAGTACACATCGCATCACATGCAATTCGTAGTCTTTGTTTAGAGTCCTCAATTTTTAAATGTGAAATTGCTTTAATCAAAGTTCATTTCGCTTAAAACCTCATTTTCGAATGATGTTTTCTTTCAAAAGAACATTCTAACTTGGTCTGCAAGGACTCTCACTAGAGAGCTTAATTTAAGATTTGACAGATGATTATTTTTTAATAATTCTTAGATAACATTTTTATCCTTCGGGAAATAAACCGAAACTTTTCAATTTTGCAATATTAAAAGAGTGCCTATAACCGTGGATAACCGCAGGATAACGTGGAACGAAATTTTTCTGAGTTTTGTAGTACGACCCACCGAGGAAAAAGAGGAAAATATTTTTCATCTATCAAAACTCCTTGAAATCCTTAAATACAAGGATATAAAGTTGTCTGTCATCACATATATCATATACTACGTTCAAGAAATGTTCTTCCAGTTCTGTTTCTGTTTTCTATATCCATATTTCATGTCGGTGACATATTTTTCTATATAGTTCCTGTTTTTATGACAATAATATGTTGAATGGGTGACACACCTTCAGTGATTTTTGCAGGCCGACAGGATTCAGTGGAACACTGAATGGATGTACATATGTGCATATATATAAACCAATGAGGCCGCTTGGGATTGGGATAATATCATTGAAAGCATGATAGATTAGATTCTTTGCAGTCAGATGTCACGTAATGTGGCATATTCGGTATATAGTATAAAAAATGTGGCTTTTCATATATTTATCTTCATGAGCTGTGGAGCTCAGTTTAAAGTTAGTAGTACTGAAGTAACATGAACACCGTAATATACATTGTTCTGGCTCTTCTGATATTTCATATACATATATTATAAGTAAAATGTAAATGAACACATGCCAAATTTGTTATGCAGCAATAAAGTCAATTTTCTAGTTAATTTCCATGACTTAATCTTTAGCAGTTACAGTCTCATGTATCTAGAGGCTACTGCATTCATTGTCTCCTGAGGTGAGGCATATCGATTATGCCACAAATGGACTTTGACACATCCGTTCTCCTCAACCGGAAGCGGTATTTATATATTCCCGTGCAATGAAATCCCTTACCCTCCTATCGGTGAGAAAGTCCGTAGGGACCTTTTAAAATTTGTCTGAGTTTACAATTTTGTGGTACCGTGGGTTAGAAACGTTCCGCTATGTTTATTCTATAAAAATAGCATGCTGAATCGATTTAGATAAGTTTCAGACCTATTCGAGCACTCGTTCGCATTTTCCTTTTTGATTTTAAGAAATTTGCTACATAAGTTCCTATGGACCTTGTATACAGGGTGATTCTGATCAAGATACCTTCCGGTATACCATGCGATTCCTTGAGGTAAGCTGATCAAAAAATTGTTCCACATACATGTATTCGTATACGTGCTCATAACATTATCGAATAAAAAGATATCAAACCAGGGCCATCGAACAAGATGATTTATGATCCGCTCTCAACCTTTCGTTCTCACTGATGACATTACACACATTATCATACGCGAAACAAATCGCAGGGCAATCAGGTAGCAGCTACATGGAATCAAGGAAGTTCCAAAATGCGGAAACAATGGAAAGCATTGACCCTAAAAGACTTTCATGCATTTGTGCTGTTCAGTTTATGCTGGGCTAATAAAATCCAACACAGAGCCTGTAAAGAAACTATGGGACTCAAACTTGTAAAAACTCTATCGGTGTAAGGGAAACGCGGCTTTTAAACCAACAACGGGTGGAAAGGTAAGAAGAATTTAACCAAGTTAACTTGCTAGTGTCAATTCGAATTAAACATCAGATTCGTGTTTAAGTGCCGGGCTTTGTATGTTATTTAATTAAAAATGCTTAACTTTTCCGTCAGTTGTGTCAATTTTAAGTAAAAACATTCGAACTGGTAATTTCGTGATTAACGAATTGAGCTGTGCGGGCCATTGCAATAGTCGCCGATATAATACCGGGAAGGCGTCCTGAAATTAAACTAGAAACTTTCTTTTTCTCAAATACGTGCAAAAGAAGTGAAAAAAAAATAGAAACAAAAACATCAAGTTAAGTGATCTAAATATTTCTTTGTTACGGTTTTATGTTTCCAACTTAACTTCTTTTTTTTTTTTGTTCAATGCGTCAATTAATTTACTTTTGCCAAACCCCCTTCAAAATTACTACTTCCATGAGCCTCAGGTATACATAGAGGATATTCTAGCACATAGTGGGAAATTCCATAATTTGCGGGCTTATTGTGCATCCTTTAGGCCACTTACACACCGTAAAACAAAAACGAACGAATAAACAGTTCCATGCAGAAAATTCGTGTATGCTTAAACATGCTCGTTCGATTAAAATAAGAACGTGTTTTAATTGAAAGAAAGCTTTAAATATGATTTTTTTTTATTGAAACTGTAATTAGAATTAATGTCGAATAGGTAGTTTATTACATGTGTTGCGGAAAATTTCTGTTAGTTTAGAACAAAATTTGTGTTTTTCCGTTCCGTGTTTTCGTTTTCATTTTTCGATATGCAAACCGCCTTAGTTATATGTTCTAAGGACCCAACACGTGCTCCAATATTCAAAGCTGCTTTCTTTCAATTTCGATTTCAATTTATTCAAAAATACTTTCGCATAGTACACAAGACTTACAGCCTTTTGAAGTACTTACAATCTACAATACAGAATATTGTCAGAATTGATAAACTATTAGGAAATTAAAGTTAAGACAAGTGTGCAAGATACCTAACTACATATAAATCCTTTAAGTAGTACATATATCGTATAATTAGGGTAGCAAGTCAGTTGGATTATACAATTTAACCAACATAGCGGTATAATAAATAATATCGAAATAAGATGAATTATACAGTTAAAGATATACAAGAGAAAACGAGATCAAAAAATTGGTAGAAAAAATAGCAAGCTCAAGCAATTAAGTTCTCAATTACAAACTAAACAAAAGTAGTAGATCTAATTGTATAAAGTAAAGTTACAAATATTAATTGTTTACAAACACAAAAAAAAACCTAAAGGAAATAGCCGAAAAAGTAGCAGTCCCATTGATAGCAACACATTATATTGTTAATAATTTTTTCTCGAATGCACCCACATCTCTCAAACTTTGGATAGAGTACGATAAAGAATTCCAGCTTCTTGCAGCTTGAACAAAGTACGAGCCCTCTTGAAACATTCTACGATAACGGGGAATTAGAATATTTCGATGGCGTGACGAACTTAGGGGTTGGATGTTATTCGCAAGATAATCAGGTTGTCCCGTATTAATGAGTTTATGGAGGAAGCGAAGTGGCTTGCGCTTTAAGTATATATCTAGAGTACATCCGACAAACCTAGTCTGAAAGTCAGAAACATGGTTAAATCTACGAAGACCGAAGGCGAACCTCACACAATCATTGAAAGCAAGTGTTGATTCTGCGTAGGCAGGTAGAGTCTAATTTTGGGAAGATCAGACTCCCAAAGGTAAAATGTGGCAAAACCAGAGCTTTGATCCATTTGAGTTTGGTGTTCGAACTTAGAATTTGTGCGGAGAACCAGAGCCTGCGTATCCCACAATAGACCTTTCCCAGGACTGATCCGACATAACCACAACATTTCATATCTGCATTGAGCCTTGTTACAAAATTTGTGACTTCATTAACATATGTTAAAGCTTGTTCCCCGAGAAATATGGAGGGGATAGGTCTGGTAAAGGTACCACCACCCAAAATGAGGCATTGAGACTTGTCAGGATTAACGATTGGGTCATTCGCTAGAGACCAGTCATAGATTCTGGCAAGATCCTCATCCCAATCGGTCCACTACTGTAGAACTGGACATCGTCGGCGTATAAGTGGATGTTAACTTGTTGGATAACACTAGGTAAGTCGTTGATATACAAGCTGAACAACAATGGTCCTAACACAGACCCCTGAGGAACGCCAAGAGATACAGGTAAGAGGTCTGAATCACACTCGGTGTTCAGCGAACCTGACACGCAAAAGGGAAGAAAATCTGTAAAAAACTTATAACATTATTATAAATAAAGTTACCTGCACCTGGAGATTGCACAGGTGAAAAAAATTCTAGCGAAGATCTGAAATGAAATAAAGAAGCGGATTAGAAAAGAAAATTAAAATCAAGAATTTTATTATAATAAGCAATTAAAGGTCATTGACACTAATTAAGATCATTGCTGTGTATACATATGTACAACAACAATGCCATAATTCATGTTCTCCATAAAATACATCACACAAAACATTAACGCATTTTATAAATTACATAATCAACACAATTATGTTAGACATTTGTGGATAATTTCAAAGAAAAATGCTATGAGAGCACTCATCTGACAATTGTCCACAAACCTCACAATTTATAAAGTTAAATCTAAATTTACAAGGTATACAGATAAACACAGTCACCTGTAGTTAATATATTGTTTCCAACGATGAGAAACACCTGCAAACCACGAAAATTACTAAAAAACGCTATAAAAATACAACACGACACTCGCGCGCGACAGTGTCAAAACATCCTATACTCCATAAATCCGTGACGTTTGACATATCGAAATGGGATGGAATCGACTCGCGATGTCGATGGTTGCATTCGTTTCGCGATATTTTACGCGAGAAAGTGGTATTCGCGATTTTTTATTAAAACATTTCCCACAATGAGTGCGAAAGAGACTCACAGTGGGAAGAAGACAAAAAATTATTACGGATTGAAAGGAAAATCTACTACATCGAAAAGAAACTTAGTGAATGGAGAGTTTATAGTAAATGTTCCAAGAAATTACAAATTCGTAAAAAATCATCGAAATGTTAATTAATTTCTTCGAGAAAGATGTCAAAATGTAGACAATTTAATTTTCTATCAATTGACAGTAAGGAAAAGTTATTCCTTTGTCATGTTCAGTGAAAGTTTCAAAGATTTCACTTTATAGATAGCGAAAATGGAACGATTTTTTCTATAAAAAGGAAGTCATTTGTTCATTCTGTCTTCTATTTTTCAACAATTGTCAAAGAGTTTACATATGCTATTCAAGGTCATAGTATCCTCAGTTCGCAATTTCTACAAGTTATCAGCATTTCAACTTAGAATTTTACTTCGTTTTTCATCAGTGACATATTGACTTAAAGATTAATTTTTTTTTTAATTAACCAGTTTTCATTTTTATATAGTTTCAATTCTCGGTTTTCTTTTTATATTTTATTAGAGTTCTGTCATCCTAGTTTAATTTGTTTTTTGTTTTTTTGTATAGTAAAGTTATTTAAATTTCCTTAATTTTATATTTTCTGAAATTATTTTAATTCGTGCTAAAAGTTTGACGTTGTTTGACGGTCATATTCGCATAGTTATTGCAAGCAGATAACTCTTTGGTTAGATGACGGGCATTACGGTGTAAGATTGCATGCCAATTGGTTATTGGACATACTACACAAGATAACGTCACCAAATACTTAAAGTTTATTGAACATATTTTTTCTTGTGATTTCAGTTGTGTTGTTCACAAATTTTCGTCAATTAATCAATTTATCAAGGTATAAAACTGTGTCCACATGGGTCACCTTTACGCCACATGAGAATGGATTGACGATTGCCATTAACAATTTTTTTAATTTTTCAGCATTAAATAAATTATAAAAACAGAAAGGAATTTGAAATAGTTATAATATGATTCTAGTTAAGAAATTTGAGCAGAATTAGTAAAAATTAAACCGGTTATAATGTATAATTAAAAAAAATATAATATAGTTAAATTGTATTGCAATTAGGTATAGTTAGTTAATTTTACTAGTCTAATTTTAGTAGTAGGAAGAAAACATTGGTATCGTGAGAGCTTATTGGAAGCAACACTTTGCTATAGCCGACACGTGGCAGTTCTCCGTTGGATTGTTTTCAATCTTGTTGATATAGCCCAGTCGTGGCAGCTTTTAGGTGGATTATTTCAATCTCGTTGTTATAGCCCACACGCTGTAGGCTCAGTGTCTTTGAGTTAATATTCCGCAAGAGACGTTTACACTAGTAGTAACTTATAGGAAGTCGCACTAGTGCGTAAACGTTAGAAGCTCAACTCGTCTTTTCATTACAGGTGACAGATTTAAGTAGTCATCAACAAAGCTCTAATTTATGAACGTACACAATTTCGATTCTATAAGAGGAACGACGAAATTGGATAAGGTTCAGAAAATTGAGCATATCAGATATTCTTGTTTTTCAGGACATCAGCTGTCAGTCAATATTTCATCGAGCACAAGGCAATACATTTAAACACTCGGTATAACGAAATTGTTGGCATCTACCCGTCAGGATGCTTTTGATCAAGTTAAAGGCCGACTGGGAGAAACCAAAATTATCAAATAATTTCCAGACTAGCCTTGAGTGTTTGACTCTGTCAAAAGCATTGGAGAAGTCAAGTAGCACGAGAATGCCGACCTCACCCTTATCCAGGCTTTCCCTCAGGTCCGTAGTAACCCTTAATATGATTGTTTCGCAATTGCGATTTGCACGGAAACCTGACTGCCAGCGTGTAAGCATGCTAGTTCTTTCCGCATATGCTTGGATTTGCTAATACATTTCTTGTATAGTACTTTGGCTAAGAAGCACAAAATGTTAATAGGGCGAAAATCAGATGCTGTAGCGACTGAAGATTTTTCAGGAATAGGCAAAATCGTTGCCAATTTCCAGTTAGTAAGTGAAGGAAGGAATGAACTTAGGTGAGATTTTATCAAGGCCCACGGATTCAGATTTGACAGAGAATAGTGCTATTACGAGCTTTTGGTAATCGATTCCGTGAAAGAGAAGCAATCGTCATGGTACTGAAAGTGGTTCACAGGTTGAGGCAATGAAGTGCTATTATGTACATTAGACGAAGCCACAGGAGAGGATACAAAGAACTCGTTTAAATCGTTAGAACTAAAGTTGCGATTGTTCAAATTGCCTTATCTACCGAATACAGCGGCTTTTTCAGATTCCTCCACAACGTTTTTGGGGAAATATTTCCACCGAATGTCTTGCCATAATAGCGACGTTTTGTCCCACGGATAGCAGTGGTTACTCTATTATGGGCAGCTTTATATAGAGAGTTTACTGTGTTTTGTGTCGGCTAAAGTGTTTGTAGAAATATTCACGCTGTGCGATAATTATCCCGATATCTGCAGTGTGCCAAGAACACCTATTTGAAGTAATCCTCTTGGTGCGCAAAGGTACGTAGATATTTATCGAACAGATAGCTGCAGAGGCTTTCAAAAACAGCAACTTAATCATCGGCAGAACTAAGAGCTCTTAATCTATCCCAAGGCAGGTCAGACCACTCCTGAATTAAGCTGTCCATGTCCAAATTATTAAAGTCTCTAAATGAGAAGTAACTTGAGCGCTTCTGACACTGGGTAGTAAAGTCGAAACAGATGAAGAGAAGGTTATGATCGATAAAACTAGGGGAGTCGTTTGGTTATAAAAAAGGAGTCGGCGTTTATCGGATGTAAAAAATAAATCAAGGAGTGATGGCCTAGAGGTATTCAAATATGTTGGTAGAGAGTTGACAGCATTAAGATATAGAGACTCCATGAAGTGAATAAATTCCATGGATCTATTATTGGAACACAAGATGTCGATATTAAAATCGCCGGCCACAATAATATTGTTATATTGATGAGACAAATTACTAAGACCTGATTCAAGTTCCGAAGCTCGGTCTGCCGAAAAACATTCAGGAGGATAATATACAATATTCAACTCCACACATAAAAATTCCGTGTGGCTGCTAATCGAGGAGTAAATAATTCTGGCCTTCAGGTGATCTTTCACGAAGATGCCAACTCCACCGCCAATTCGTAGTTTCTATCGTTGCTGAGCAGCTGAAACCCTATTATGGAGACTAATGAAGATATGCATGTTTTCATTTAACCAGATTTCACTGACGCAGATGACACGAATATCAGTGCTGGCATATATAAAACTGAGCTCATCAACCTTATTGCGGAGACTACGAGCATTCATCACACATTCACCCAGGGCTCTGATAACAAAAAATGTTCAGTAAGGCTTTCACATTGTCCAGTGGCAAGGAATTACTAAATACGTTCATGATAACTGACCTCTAAAGAGCATGAACAGGTGTAGGGGCAATGGCAAAATAATTAAGTTTGGTAAACGATCATGAAAATGGGAAGACTATTTAATGAAGACCTTAAGCGAGACATTACAATCTAAAAGTATGTTAACAATAAGAAGAATTAGAGGAGAGTACCCTAATATTCACTAACAATTACAATAATTAAAAAGAGATATTCAGATAGACTAAAACTAAAATCAATGAGAATCAGAAATGCAAATTAAAAACCAAACAATGTTCGCGTTCAGCATTAGCATCCCAGGTCAGCTGCAGTTTCGGCTCCAGACTGTAAATCCGGCGAGGAGAATAAGGACATCAATTCATCACGATTTGGAACTATGAACGCACGGCTATTTTGTGTTGATTTGACATGCATACTACCGCTCCTGGTGAATGCAGAGTGTAGCCTCATCTCTGATTTTAAGGGAAGAACTTCCCGTAGAAGAGCTCCTAAATTTGGAGAAACACCTTCATTTATAAAGATTTTGGACTGTGCGGAGAAATCCTGCAGTTCATTTAATCTTATGCCACGGTTTTCAGCAAAGGGAGAAAAAAAAAGCTTTTCTTTCAGCTGGACAAGAGAATTTAGCTATAATTCCGGAATCAGACTGACGACGCCCTGATTGCGATGCATTGGGTTTGAAGCGAAAGGCCGAACTATATAAGGAAAGTGTGTGCTTTATGACGGAGCGGATGTTCAACAATATTTTGTGGGTAGTTTCACCAGCAACAGCAGGCACTCTTCTAATCAAAACATCAGACGATCGTTGCAAGCAGTTGATATCCTCAGCAAGAGCTTCTCTTTGAATTTTAATTTGAGCGTAATTACTTTTGATGTCTCCTGCCGAATTTTCCAGTGCAGTAACACGGTCATTAAACTTTTCGATGGAGTTGCTAATATTTGTGAGAAGTCGAGCCACCATCTCTACTACCATCAAGTTGAGCGTCTTCACCAACCTTACTTCTAAGGCCGCAAGCGCATCATCAGCAACTGTGGATGGGGAAGCATTGTGAGAGCCTTTAGCCTCTTGCACTCTCGTAGTGCGGGGAAGTACGGATGCACCCAAAGAGGGATTTTCGACGGTTGGTCGTAATTTACCGTCTTTCCCAGGCATTTTTATTTCGATAATTAAACAATATTACACGCAAATTCACTAGACTCAAGGTCCATACACTAAATCAGAGCACGAATAAAAATCCAAAAGGCGATAGAGGGACTATATTAGAGATTTTTGCCGAGAGATTCACGTGGAAAGTGGAAAGACAAGGGAGCTAACTAAAAACATGTCTACTCGCTTGCTAGCTTCATACAGGCTTTATTGCAGCCAGTAAAAAATTCATTCGCTCACCAGCAAAGCTGGAGCCCTCAAAAATATATGGATATAGTTACAGCCAATGCAGCTTAAACCCCACACAATTTGGTGACCGTGGATGAACACTAACTATATCCATATCGAAATCAGACACGATTTATTACAATATATTCCAGCCAACTAATATAGAATAATACGGGGGTTATGTGTGATTCGAAACCTTTCTACTCGCTCAAGGAAATAATTTATGTTGTAAAAGTGCCACGAAGATGAGCATCGTGCTAGCCTTTTCCCCGAAGTCTGATCGCAGCTTTATCTGATCAATGTTTTTCATATTGTCTCCTGTCATTGTGCTTATCCGAAAAAATGCTGGTACGAAATTACTACGCTTGGTCATAAAATAAAAAAAGGAAAGATTCTAAAACCGCAAGACGTCAAATAAGTATAACTTGATAAAAGTCATTTCTACTTCTAAGTCAGCTGTTTAAATATCTTCTTACACTAATTACGGTGTTCCGTAAGACATTCCTTTGACTTATCATTGTATAGAAAAATTTATCTTTTCCCCTCTTGTAAGAAATTTGAATATAACAATAGGAAACACAAAATTCTTTGAAAGAAAACATAAATTTGGTTATCAAATTTTCTACAATAAGAAAAATAATAATTTCCCTTTTTTGCGGCTCAAATTTATTTTTTTTTAAAAAAAGGAGCCTATGTAAATGGCAAAGCCTTGAGAAATGCAAAGACAGGGCAATCCCCCTATTCCCAATTAAGTAAACGTTTAAGAAGAATACGTTGAAAGCCAACAGAACAACAAGATAGGTCTTTTTTAACTGGGATTACCATAAGCCGTTTATGTCTTTTTAGATTTCCTCGGCATTCTTGGAGGAATCTCTTGTATTCGTGATCCCACATTTCCTCGCATCAATTTAGAATTCAACTTTTTTGCCGTTGTCTGTATAAGTTCCTCTTCAACCCATGGAATTCCTTGAAATTAGTTTTAAATCCAGCAAATCCAGTGGGCCTTTCTATTTTATCTCATTCTGATTTCTGATGTTCGTCAAGATAGCAGTGTCGATTTGAAAACAGGTAAATGCTCTGCAATACGAGCGTGCTAGGTTAAAGTATATAAATAATGTTGAAATCACTTTGGAGCACCTTGAAATTTTAATAGCCTTGGGTCAGTTGGGCCAGTCTCATAATCCAGATTGCCTCAATTATGAAATTACAGGATGTAATATTTTCTTTTGTGTATGACCGCAATAAAAACAGGTTCAATTTACACTCGGAGCTAAATATTAAGTCATTATTATGGATTCCGCAGGGCGAGTATTAAAGCACTAGGATAAAATCAATAAAGTCCATTTGTACAGGAACACCGACTGTAATTCCTCCACGATTCCTGGATATTTTTATGGTCGTACACTTCCAGCTTTAAGCGGACGTACACAGGCGAGAAAACATATGTAAAAGCCAATAACGACCGTAGCAGCTTTAAAAATTTTCATTGATGTCAGCAAAATACGTTCGAGGTTGGTGATGCGAAAAAATTTTGCAAGGGACCCATGCCCGTCCGCTGGAGTTTATTTTTCATCAAGAGTGCGGCACACTTGGTCTGGCTTGGGAGGATGATGGCGAAGGTCATTAAGCTCCCTGTGGCCACCGCGTATATGCTGGAATGTCTGCGAACCGAAGAAGGGCGACCACGAGAAGGCCCACACGGCTATTTAATTTATTGTCAGACTTAGAGGGTTCGCCTCGCTTTTCCTTTATTTTTTGCTTATTTTTATCTTAATTGGAAAGTTGTTTGCTGCCTCGCAGGCTGAAAAAATAATTTCGCCTTTTTCCAAATAACTTACCATTTGTCTCTCCGAGTCCTTCCACTTCTTAGCCCACTCAATATGTTCACCGAGATATATGGCCACTTCACTTCTTAATTGTTTTAAGTACGGTCATTTAGTTATCTCTGGTAATGAAGCAAATTAAAGTGATTTCGAGTGGGAAAGTTAAAGGCACAATAACTAGTGTTTTACGAGAAGATGACTTAAGTACAACGAATGCAGTATCTAATATCCCAAGCGAAGACTACAGAGAAATATTCAATTCCATTTACTCAGTTTGAATTGTATTTAAACGTATGTTCCATCCATTTGTCGTCCCCACAGAAGTGCTAATGTCCACGCTCCAAGCTATATTTTAACAAGCCGACTACTTCTGGACAAGTGGGTACTTTGCACTGAGACTCCAAAAGACTGAATTATTGAAGTGTTTCAACCATTAAAGCTCACGAGTAATTTGAAATTATATATTTCGGTTTTGCATGAATAACTTTTACACATTTTTACAGAAGAAATCAAATGATCGATTTTTTAATATATTTCTCTGGATTGGCAACATTTTAGAATTAATTTTGTCATACGAAATTCGTTATTTGCAAATTTTAAAAATTGCGTATATAGTAGAGGGTCGCAAATTTATATTCTGATAGGGTGGAATATTCGTAGAACTATAGGGGCTTTCGGCAAGCACTGTCTCAGTGAGTCAACTGAGACAAAACTTTGAGCAACAGTCTCACTTGTCTCAGTTCAAACCAATCAGCTGATTTGCCAATTTTGTCATTTAAATAATTTTGATCACAGAAAATGGATAGTAATAAATTGAGAAAAATGTTGTTAGTTTATTCAAATAGCTCACTAAACTTTAATTAGCAATTAAAATCACAAAATAACGTAATTGAGTTAACTGAGACAAGAAAATTCAGTTTCACTTATCTCAGTTGCTCAGTGGTTGCGTTCGAATTTTGTAGCTCAATATGGAACTGAGACAGTTCACCGAAAGTGGAGTCTCAGTGAGCCAACTGAGAATATCTCACTTGTCTCACTGAGAATGTGCTTGCCGAAAGCGCCTTATGTAAAATTTGCTAAGTTTTTCCATTATCTTCACGACAATAATTTTTACCTATTCTTTAAGTTTTCGGACCTTGTCTGAGGTTACGAGCGTACTAGATTATGGCGAACAACGATCTGAGCATTTGCTTTTCTTTTTGCCAAATAAAGACAGCGAAATTAATAATTGTTGCAGTATGTACAAAAAAATATATATTGCGGGCAATATGAAAGCTTGGAAATCTGTACAGGTGTTCAGGTAAGTTGCAGCACATATTCTACCGTTTTGCAGCATTTTTTATTTATTTATTTTTTATTATTTATAACTAATAGAAATAAGTTTCAAATTTAGCACATTGTGGAAAATATGAGTGTAAGCAATTGCATTAAATTTGCAGGACTTTTGAAACTTTTTTTACAAATGTTTTGAAAACTCTGTTTTTTTTTAAGTTATGGCGCATTCGTAGTAATGGGTGCCAAATTATGATTAATGGTTTTTAACATCACGCAACATTCCATCAAAGTTAAAACAGTTCGATTGTTTGATTGTTATTTTTTACTGGCCTATATGTTTAATTTAAGGATCTTATTTTTATATCATGCACACTAACTGTCCTGTAAAAATTATACAAACAAAAAAAAAACACACAGCTATATACAGTCTAACCCTACTCAAAATAAATAATGAATCAAGTTCAAATAAAAATATCTGTGAAACAACAAAGCCGAGCGGTAATTATGATTGGATAGTTAACCATTTCACAAAACTTTAACAGTAGCAAGAATTAGAATTCATACAATAAAGGAACCTTAAAAATGCAAAATTATAGGAGGTCCTGCGTAAAGTTGCCATCGAAAAAAATCCATACTCCTATACTAATTCAATCCAACGGGCATGTAGACATATTGAAGACAATAGTTTTGGATTACCTGGCAAAAGTTGTAGACAGTTAGCTTAGCTGTAAATCTGGACAATTATAAATAAATATCTAATCAATTTATTTTATAGGGTGATTAAAAATTATATACACAAATACGCAATGCGCAGGTGTTTCAAAAACGATAATTACTAAAACAGAAATGCTAGTTGTTCCTTATTAAGTGCTTTTTAAAGATAAGAATATTGTTGATTTACGCCTTGATTCGACATAAGAAACTTTTAAGAGATCTCTTAACCTCTTAAATTTAGCAAGTAAGAGGTTTTAGCAGAACTAGTATTCTACATCAATTTTTGTGGAGAAATATTAACTTTAAGAGGTTAAGAGGGTTTGGAGAATCTTTCAGTCAGTCCAGCTATTGAAGACGTTAACTTTTCAAGAAGGAAGAAGAAGAAGAAATGTTTTTGGCAAGGCGATGAGGGCAATATGATCAATCCACACTTAGCTATAATTGTGTGCGTCTTTAATCAAGTTACAATTATCAATATAAACAATAATTGTATGATAAATTCACAGCACGTAATGATAATTGAATTATTATTTTAATACCTATATCGCAGATAAAGAGTTCCACAGCCGTTGTTACGTCCAACAGGATTTTCGTATAAACCTGTAGAAAAAAAAATTATTGTTACCAAAACTTTAAAGTGACGATAATATTGTCGAGTTATGGATATTATCGTAAGGCTGTGTCATTTCTATCACTTTAAAGGCAAAAGATTTTAGCATTCTGAAATTCTATACAGCCTCAGAAATAGCAAACTGATTCAAGTCAACTCTCATATTCCTCAGAACTATCCTCTGTGCATGACTCAAATTGTATAATTATATTATATTTCACAAACTTTTTATACTATTTATATAACATATACGAATTATGTAAATATGTAGATATTTGACAGCATTTTTGTCCAACATTTCGGTATTTTAAAGAAAACAATGTTTGCTACTATCACGATAAGAGATTTAAGCGTACCTCGGTGAAGAGCTCTTATGCTAAAAGATATTTGACAGATATTTTTGTTTGCTAGAATACCAAAACTCTTTAAAAAAATCTCCACAAAAGTTAAGAGATCATCTGACGTCTGACATCTCTTAGCTCTTTACATAGAATACCAATGTCTGTTAATGGGCTTTGGCAGCCCAGTTAAGAGGATAAGAGCTCTAATGTAAAATCGCGTAACTCCTTTGTAGATTTACCATGCCAAAATATCGTTTTCACTATAAATTTGGAAACTGCCTGAGATAGAAATCTGAGATTTTATATGCGACAATTTCATAAAAATAGTAAATACAATTTCAAATATGGACTAAATCGAGCAATCCCTTCGTGGTGTTGCCATACAATGCTTTTCTGTGACTTTATCTAGGATATAACATTCAAATTCAAATTAATTTATTTTCAATGAACGGGAAGAGAGCACCATACCCTGGTAAAGACTTGGTTCTCACTAGTGCGCGAGCAGAACGGTGGCATAGATAAAGATAATGTTCTCGTAGATTGAGCAATTCTCAATTTACAATAAAGGTGAGTGGCTGTATGGTTACTGTGAAATTGCGAAGAAATAACAGTTCGAAATTTAAGTAAAGTGATATGACTGAAACTACCTAGACCAAAAATATAACTTGTGGCAGAGTTGAATTCTTCATTGATCGTACGCAAGGAGTGGAAATCCAATTTGCAGAACACCCCACTGCCGTAAGATAAAGGGGACTAGTAATTATTTCACTAGCATTAATTTACGTAGAGCTCCATAGACCTTGCCTACGACACTGTTAATGTGATCGGACCAGTTCATAGTACTATTAACAATTATCCCTAAACTCTTTACACGTTTGGTGTATGGAACGGCATTTTTGCTGTTAAGCATTACTTTATAAATGGTAGAAGTATCTTACTGGGTTTTATTCACAATTATGCCGTCAATTTTGCCAGTGTTTAAGTCGAGCGAATTATCAATATCTCATTTGGAGACTCTTTAAGATCCTCAGTCATTTCGTACACAGCATCCTCTATAAGTCATTAAGCTGTAGATATGTAGAGTTGAATGTCATCTCTATGTATACGAAAATTGCGGTCACACAGGATAAATGGAAGGTCGTTAAAAAATTGAAAAATAATAATGGGCCGAGAAAAGAGCCTTGAGGCACTTCATTAAAAGCCGGTAGAAAATCAGAAGCAGTATCCCCACAAAACACCCTTTGTACTCGTTCGCTTAGGTATAACCGAATAAGTTTGTATCCAGTTATTTATCAGAAACTTGTGGTTAACCTTATCAAAAGCTTTCAAAAAATCTGGAGAGACGAGCAAACTATCTAGGGAAGTTCTGATATTATCGATGATCTTTAGCAATGTTGTGGTACAGCATCGCTTTTGCCTAAATCCCGATAATAGGCTAGACAACAAGCTTCTTCCATTTAGGAAACCCATCTTGTGGCTATGCCGGATTTTGCAAAAATCTTAGAGAAGAAGGATAATATGCTGATATGGTGATACTCAGGAGAGCTAAAAGACCTTTTGGGGATTGATATAATTTTTAAGAATTTCCAGACAAAAGGAATGTGGATCTTAAAAAGATATTGTTAAAAAAAATATATGTCAGGCTAGTAGTTATAACCGATAGTAGAATTTAGTGAAAATTATTGGTCTTAGATCAATTATAGCTTTTTGTCTTGTTTACAATATGAATTTGTTAGGTGCATTAATCTTTTGTTATAATCCTGCCGGCCACTCTTTCCTATGAGAAGAACAAGTCAAAAGGAGTTATGGTCATCATAGGGGTTGAACCGCTCAAAACCCCATTTTTATACCCTAGATGAAATCTAAGGGGTATACTAAGTTTGTCATTCCGTTTATAACACCTCGAAATAATGATGGTAGAGCAAAATGGATTGGACACCCATTCATAATATTAAAAGTTATTTTGATTTTTGCATGTCCGTCTGTCCGTCCGTCCGTCCGTCCGTGCGCACGATAACTCGAGAACGCATATACTTAGAGAGCTGAAATTTTGTACATGGACTTTAAAAAAAAAAAAATTAAGTTCGAAAATGAGACAAATCGGGCAACTCCTTCGTAGGGTTGCCATATAAAAATTTCGTTTTCTGCTATATATTTGGACACGGCCTGAGGACACGTTGACGTAGAGAGCTGAAATTTCGTACATGATGTTTTTACTACATTATCAATTAGAATGTCTGAAATGCACTAAATCGGGCAACTCCTTCTTGATGTTGCCATATAAAAATTTAGGTTTTTTACGTATACTTTGAAAACGATAAGTCCAAGACATTTTTATTGTACTAAAAACCTCTGCAGAATACGAAATCCTATAAAATTGATTATAATCAAAACGAAAAACAACTTCAAAATCAAACTTGAATAGATCGGTGACCATACGAAATTTAATATGGGCATTCATCTAGGGTATCATAAGAATTGGTCTTAGACCAATTCTAGCTTTTTTACTTGTCTTTCTATATTTTTACATTTCTATATATTTAAGAATTTTAAATCAGCAAAATTTACAGTTCTTTTGATCTTTTAAAAGTTACTTCACAGGCTGAATCAATCGAAACCCGAATTCCAATTCGATTCTTCCGATCTCAACTCTTGAAATTATTCCGAATCGTACAATCTCATCGTAATTATCCCATGGTTATGTCATTAAATTTATATAACGAATGAAACCTAATGCACTGATAAGAATAAACAAGAAAAATTCTTGTTTACGTGATTAACAATTGTATTTTTCGTAAGAAATGATTCTTTTTCAACTTGATGAAATTTTCGGGTTCACATGACACATTAAGAAATTGATAATAATGGCACTTGAAATAGAAATAGATAAGTGCGTGGTCAACATAATTTTAGGTGTGATATAACGTTTTAGCATCTCACTGTCATGGTTCATATACAGTTAACCTATACTAAGAACCATCAGTCATAAAAGTTGAAAATTTCTTTAACTTATCTAATTTCGCAAGCTATTTCAGGATCTAAGAAGCTGCAGTTTGTGTTCTTCTCCTGTAAAGATCAAAGAAGTATTAGTGCCCGATTATTCTAACACGAAAGTGTTGAATAAATATTTTAAAATTTTCGATGATGTATTGTTTTTTAATTAATCGATTTCTAATTACCATCAGCGGAGCTTACAGCATGCCTTTTTTTCGAATATTGATTAAAGCTTGGATTTCCTTTATGTATAACTTCCTTTAATTACTGCTCTGCTGCATCCAATTTTCACTACATTTGAAAGATGGCCTAACAAAATGAAACTGTTAGATAATTATTTGTCATCGACTATGTGTCAGGACTGCCCCAAAAACCTTGGCAATCTGTCGAGAGAGTGGTTGCCATCAATATCATTAAAAGCGTATTCATTGATAGTTTCACTAAAAAAGAACGACGACCATTCCAATTATTATGGACTCAATTTCATTTCCACATTTTAATGAAGTCCACTTGAATAACTCCCGGGAAGTTCCAAACCTATGAGTAAGTATTTTCGACAGCTTTCAAACTGATATACTATAGAGGGACCTCATTCCAAGCATTCACACTTACACATACATATTTAAATTGTTATGTTTGATTTTTACTTGAAAAACATTTTCAGTGTTGGTCCATTATTCTGGAGATTGTTTTCGTAGAACAATTTCCCAAATAATATCAATATTTCAAGAAGTGCTTTCTTGTTTGCTGACAGAGCGCAAAAGAACAAAAGGAACCAGCGCTTGACGTTTTTATCAATTTAGAATCAAATAAAATTTCCAACAACCTTAAAATGAATGGTACTGAATGAGTTCACGTTCCTACCACATATCTTCTATCCAGAGCTTTCCGCTTTCAGGAAAAACGACCAGTAAAATCGCATTCCTTCTACACAACATACACTGTACCGTAGCTATAATAATTTATAGTCGTTTGGGGAGAACGACATGTTTATAGATTTGTTTTGAACATAAAGCCTTCCAATGTGCTCTTTACTCTCCTCCAGGTATGGATTGGTGTTCACTTTTTCATTTCTTAATGTACTAAAATGGAACGGTTCAAATACCTCGATTCCATGATATACACCCACACATCATATCCACCAGTTGAAAATATTAGGACTGGTTTTACCGGAAGATGATGAAATTTCACACAAATGATTGAGTACAGGGCTTAAGTAGGACGGAAGGCATTTTACCATATGTTTCTGTACCTACATATCCGTGGAGGAGATCTCTAAATAATAAAGTAAGATTGATTGTGATTTATATTCGTGTGTTGGAAAAATCATTCAGAATTATTACAATCTCCACAGTAAATTGTCGTAATAAATACCGCAAAGTGTAGTCAGTCAGAAATGCTACCACAAATTAAAACTTAAACTTCTAAAGAGCATCTAAGTTATGCAATTAGCAGATTATTATCAACTTTTGGGTGGGAAATAGAAACTGTTGTCAGAATTGACGGTAGTCGATGAGCATGGACATGACTGTACACCACGGATGTAGTTCGGTGTTGCGATAGTTAGAAAATATTAGTGGTCTGATCTTGTAGAAAGACCAAATGATTAGCTCTCAATCGGTCGTAACAGCGTTCCAGCTACTTGCTATTTTGCAGCGCGTTTCGCTGGCTTAAGTCTTAACAATCCGCACTCTCCAGTAGTTTAATAATTTTATGCCTATATAAACCTATGTTGTTTTTCTATGTAATAAAAATAAATACCACGGATCGTTCTCCATTGTGGTTCATAGAATGGGAGATGATAAAAGTCACATAGGCAAACAAAAAATCGTAGTGCAAGCGGGGGAGGGGCATATCAACCGTTTTTGAGTTACAGGGAGAAAAGTATATTGTGTACGGTCACCGCCAATAGCTCATTGTATGGTTTTTCCAAGGACTGGTGAACCAGCTGCATACTTTTCTCCACTCAAGGTTTATTGTGGTCTAAACTAAAAATTTCGGATTTACTAAAATTTATTTGGTTTTGGTTTGATCTTTCATTTTTACAAAAAGGTTTTTTTTTTATAAAAAGTGTAAACTGTGGACTCTTCGCTTTAATATGACCTTACACCTATGTGCTATCTCTAGCCATTAAATAGTTATGAAGTTCTGCATACAATCAGCTCTTGACAGTGACCATACACCCTATACTTTTTTAAATGCAAGGTCGTTTAAGAAGACCTAACATATTTTCTTAATCACATTGTAACTTCGAAACAATTGATATGCTCCCTCTCCCCAGCCATGCAGTTTTTTGTACTATCACCTCCTGCTCTTTGGACCATCATGAGGAAACATTCTGTATATATTGTACTAATTAAAATGTTCAATAATTGAAATATTTCGAATTTCCTATACAATATGTATTTTCGAAACTTGATCAAGCGAAATGTGCAGATACTAGACATCTAGGCAAACAAAAATTTTGTATGGCAGGGGGTCCACATCAACCGCTTGGGATTTACAGGGTGATTAAGAAAAAAAGCTTGACTTTCACAAAACAGCCTGTATCTTAAAAAGTATACATAGAGTACGGTCACAACTAAAGTCTCATTGAATGCAGAACTTCACAGCCTTTCCAACGAGTGCTCGACCAGCTCCATACCCAGCTCGTCTCAGGAGTTACTGTGGTCTAAATATAAATTTAGGGTTTACTTACCTTTTTTCTTAATTTGATCTCTATTCTTTTTGCAAAAAGGTCGTGAACATAACGTTTTTTTATAAAAAGTGTAAACTGTAGACCTTCCTCTTTAATTTGACCTATTACATCCTATGTGCTAAGTGTAGCCCTTTAAGAGTTATTAGCTCTTAACCTATTCTCAAACCTATTTACAAACCTATTTTCAAACATATTCTCAACGATAATTTGTTCCCTTAGCACGCCATTTTAAAAACTATCGCCTAATTTCGGTGTGACCTGAATGGGTTATGAGTTATTCACCGTTTAACGACTACAGTTAACACAGATGGTGTAAATCGGTCACATTAAAGAGGAGAGTCTACCATTTACAATTTATTATAAAAAAAGTTATGTTAACGACCTTTTTGCAAAAATAATAGAGGTCAAATAAAAAAAAAGGAAAGAAAGCCGAAATTTTTAGTTTATACAACCATAAATCCTGAGACGAGTGGGATACGGAGCTGGTTGAGCAGTCGTTGCCATGAAGTTCTCCATACAATGAGCTTTTAACTGAGACCGTACGCCCTGTAGTTTTTAAGATACAAGGTGTTATGTGAAAAGCTAGATTTTTTTCTTAATCACCCTGTAACTCAAAAACGGTTGAAGGTGCCCCCCCCCCCACCCCTGCCATAAACTTTTTTATTTGCTTAGGTGTCTCGTATTCGCACATTTCGTTTCATCAAGTTTTGAAAATACACATTGTATCTAGAATAAGCTACAAAATAAAGGCGGACAATTCTCATTTACAGCAGACTGAAATTCACTGAAAATAATTTCAATGAATTTCTAAAATGCATTCAAAACGCATATTATTTCGAACTTTTCGACCCAACAATCAGAAGGGTCTCATCAGCATGGTTATCCTCCCTGATCGCGTACCATAGAAGAACTATTATTAAACAGAATATTTTTAAATTTATTTACAGATAATATTTCTCATTACTTACCAAAATTCTATATAGGAAATTAAAAGATTTCACTTAAGGAAGGTGTTCGGCGAACTTGAAAAATGAGAAAAAACCCATGGTTTCTAAAATGAATATATTTAAAAAAAAAACTTACAAGCACAGGTGTAAGGTCCCCACAACGATCTGGAATGAAAAAAAAAATTAATTAAAAAATTGAATTAAATGAATACTCTCGCAATCACAACAGAGTAGAATAGAGTACAGTAGGGCGGCAACTGGCATCCTTTTTTACGCACACAGTAGTCCACATGGCAATCTCTGTATGGCTCAGAGTAGCGCAGAGTGGAGCTGCGTGAAAATAGATTTTATTTCAATTTCACGCTGGCATTTTCGAAAGCTTACAAATTGCACTTTCGAACTACTAGCATGTAGATGGCGTGGAAAAAGCTCCATACTTCTTTTTATCATAACTAACACGTTTTAATATTATTTTCTTATTTAATATTTTTTATGAATGCTAATAAAAAACAAGAAGTATTTTTTCCAAACTTCATGATTTAAAAATCAAACAATTACGTTAATTTTTATCTAGTTTCGAAGCAATCTGATGGTGCAACAGGTGTCTCCTTTCTCGAATTTATTATTTTGGCAGCGACAAGCATGTTATTTTGGCGTTGTTATGGCGATTTATTATGATTAATTTCAAAGTTCTATCTACTTCGCCCTGGACTCAAAGCTCACACTGCTCCACTCTGCTCCACTCTGCATTGTGAATGCGGCATATATACTAATAAGCCATGCAAGATATAAATAAAATCACATAAAACAACAACAATAAAATCATTTGTATGTCAGTATAAAAGGCAGCAACGAAATTCATGCAAACAATAACATAGAAAAAAACAAAACTAATCTTATGTTTTACAACATAAAACATGTCGAGAAAATAAATGCACATGTAGACATACACAGTAATTATCTTTTTGAAGAATTCAATGACACCTTATGTTAAAAATCAACAGAAACAAATTCACCTTGTCAAGTATCTACGGACGGAATTAGAAGGGCGGAAATTCTTCGCATAACTTCCATATAAACCAAAAAAATATAATACTTTTATGAATGATTGAATCCATCGATAAACTTTTACAACTAAATATAAAACTATAAACTTAAAAACAAAACTACAAAATAAACAGTCGTGCGTAGTATCCATTCGAGCAAAAATTTACACGTCAAACTTCATAGTTTCACGATGTTAATATTGTCACACGCCCCGGGATGAAAGCAAAGCAAGGTTTTAATGTATTATATTTACACCACTGACATGTATATAAATGGACTGACTGATCTCCTGTTTCATGTGGCACCAGTTTTGCTCTGACTGACGCTGTATTTAAATAATTTGGGAACTTTCTATGCATGTCAGTGGGATTTAGAGAATTTACCACAAAAGTATTTGGGACCATTTGTATTGTTAAATTTTAATTATAAGGCGAAGAAAGTGTTTTTTACAAGGCTGTTTTGGTTGGAAATACCGCTAAGTCGTTACAGTTCAGTGAGAAGGTCTGCTCTCACGGAAAGAGACAGGAACATGACAGTGGTGCCATTCACTTTCATGCATTTTTGGTTCAACGAGCAGTCCATTTATATACATGTCAGTAATTTACACCAATGAATGTGAAAGTGACTCAAAGGTGTGAAAAGGGTAAATAGCAGAATGAATCATGAGGCGATCTAATACATTTGAATAAAACATGGCGAATAGAATAATTATTCGAATTTAATGCAGATTCTTATGAGAAATAGTTCAAAGCCCGCATTCTTTAATTTGACTTCAAATAACAATAACTAAGTCTCATGCTTTAGTTAAATTCAGTGAAATATTTGAGAATTTCATATTGCTGATATATATAACATATACCATCTGATGCGACACTTATGACCCCTTAACCTGAATCAAGGTACGAGAAATTTTCTTGTCGACGTCACCAAACAGCCGCCAATCTAAACTGATCCGAAATTATTAAAAACATGTATTAAGAGTATACGCGAGTTTATACATTTTTTGTTTAGGCAGGGGGACGACGGATCCCACGCGCGGAGGCCAGACAGGCCATTGTGCTAATCTAATAGAAACCTTTTAACTAAAAGCTTTCAATTCTCCTAATGAAGCGCAGCAGGTCTTGATCAGGTAAATTTTTCAGCTCATCGACCAATAGGAGGGCAGACCCCAGCGTGTCCCGCCTACTCCGGGCAAAGACCGAACAAGCAGACAGAAAGTGTTGAGCTATAATAGGCTCTCCTTCCAGATAGGAAAGACACTGAGCGCTATCCAAAAACCCCATCCTTGTTAGACAAGCGTGAAGTCAACTGTGGCCGGCGATGATGCCAAACACAGTTCTACATTGTTTCCTTCAGATACCCAAGAAAAATCAGAGAAATTGCTATAAGGCCTATTAAGTACTCAGGCCTATTTCTTTCGAAGTTCCATACAAAAATCCGCTTTGATTATAGACCCAATAACTGAGATGACAACGCATACGGCGGGTTACGGTCCAAGGAAGGGAAGGCTAGTGCCGGCCTGGCTAGAAGATCTACCCTTTCATTCTCCATGTGACATGGAACACACTGAAGAGACACCTTGTTGTCGATACGTAGTATATCCGCAGATGACCGCAGATGAATAAACACCCGGACCAGCTCCCTCATTAGAGAGAGAGCCGTCGGTGAAAGCGGACCGAGGAGGACTCGACAAGCACGTTGAGAGAGATTCGGTCTAAGCAGTTGGAGGATATACAACACGAGAGTGTGATCATCAGCATACCTTTGAATTTTCTGACACAGCGACTCGGAGAAAGCCCTGTCAGAAGCCCCCTCGATATCCAGAAAGGCTCCAAGGTTTATATTACAAGTTATATACATATCTACCATCTCTAAGTTCAGATGTAGATGTAGTGTAGCTAAAGTACAAAAGGATAATAGTAATTAGCAATGATGCAGCATTTTAAGCCATGGGCAAGAACATGTAAATTATGAAGATGTGGAAGCAGTTCAGTTTTAGATCAGCATTCAGGCGGCATATTCTTAACAAGCACGCCGTCGAGTTGCATTTGGTTGGGCTCTTAAATGATATTTCATAAAAATGTTAGATTCCAACTTAGCGATAATAATGAGGTCTAAAAATTATAATCTATTCTTACGTGTAGGTGTACCTTATTTTTATTTCTTTACAAATTTGTTATGCGAACACCACAGAAAAGGAACTGAAAACTACTTTATCTGAATGCGCCAATTGGTTGTCATTTCCTACTGCCAATTGATGTTGCATTCCAAGTCCTTCAACCATACCTTCTACAAGGAGCTTTTAAGAAGGACAAGCAATAATAAAATATATTTACACCATCTACCCCTTAATTGCCAGCAATAAAATCTATACCTAACCCAGACGTACATTTCATCCTTACTTGCATTTTTGTAGGAATTTTTAGCTTTTGTAAAAACTTTTCATGTAAATACATGGGAAGAGAACAAGTTTGAACATAAGTAGAACTTTTACTCATGACAGTTGTTTTATGTATGTATGTACATACAATATCTTGGCAACATACGTAGTTAGGAGTTGTGTCCAATGTTCAGAAATGTGATTATGCGAGGATCTTGAATATTTTTTTTGTGTATTATTAATATTCTGCTAAATATGGCAGTACATTTAACTTTATTTGCTTGGGGAAGAGCTAAGTCACCTCTCAATTCAATTCAATTCAATTTCATTTTCAATTTATTCTCCGAAAGCATTAAAAATTAATCAGAAAAATCGAGGTCTAATTGTAAGATGTCGGCCAATCTTTAGCAAGTTATAAATAATAAAAAGAAAATGATATAAGAAATGAAAACACTACAAAATCATAATTACGACAATTAATTTTATATCTAAAACACCACTTGGCTTGTGTGTTCCGATTTTCTTTAATTAAGTATGTTCAGAAGAACTTGGTACTAAGGTCATGATTTTTTTTATATATTTTTTTCAATAATTGCTCTTCGAAAAAGCTAACTGATTATGGAAAAAATTTAAAGTGAAATATTTTGAATTATACACGCAAAATATTGAGGTAAAAACGTATGGAATGAAAAGATAGATTTTAGTAATAAAAAAAAATATCTATTGAGTACATAATCAGAGGTAGTCTGGATAAGGTGGAGCAAGTCGTCTCAGTTTTTGTAATTCTGACTAAAAACAAGTTTTTAAAAAATTCTAACAAAGTTGCACAAAAATAGATACTAAGGCATATGTACATCGCATTCAAAATAATGGAAAATGAAAACAACAAGGAAAAAATGATTACCATTATCATCAACACACCTTAAACTGTACATAGATATACCAAACTGTATACAAAATCGCTCCTTTGAGAAAGTAATTCAGTTTATATTAACTGAAATTTCCAAAAATCATACAAATAGTAAAGACTAATAAGGATGTGAAGTGTCAATTATTTTGCATTTTCAAAAACTATTTTTAGCTTTCTCCACATGGTAATTGAGATCAGTGATATGACAATGTGCCTAAAACTGTAGATATTTGACCTTGACATAAGCTTAACATACAAAAAATCTGTAGCAATCCAATCCTTACTGGAGCTAAATATTTTCCGTGTATATACAAGATTTCCAATTCGAGTGAATCAACCGCAAGAGGCAATTTTACCTGATAGCTATGAGAAATTGTATTTTTTATTTTCCTTTTTCTTAAACTTGTATTTCTTGAGTTAAAGATCTTTATGAATCTTGGGAAAAAACATATACGAGGGTGAATCAAATATAAACGAGACCTTTTTATTTTAATTGTTATATTTGAACTTAAAGGTAAAAGAATAACAGCTAATTTGTCTATATAATTGTAGCATCCAAAACACGAACCTACATATTAATATTTACATATTTATAAATAAATAAAATTATTAATAAAATTTTAAAATGTAGAACGGAAAATTTGGAAAAGAATTAAATATTGCATTACGAAGTAGCCTAAAGAATTGTACTATAAACAATACATGTGAAAATTTAAATCAAGTATACATACACTTAGAGTATTAGAATTTTAGATATAATAAAAATGTATGAAGCGTCTGAGTATGCATAGAATAAGCTTGTATGAAAGTGTCAGATAAAAATATTTAGTAGTATTGAAGAAATCATAGTGTCAAAACTACGACAAATACAATGCGGAACAAAAGTATCGTAACAAATTTATAAAAATATTTTTAATAATAAAAAAAATATAAGAATAAAAAGAATTAAACTAACTAAAAATTGTTATCAAAAAGAACAACTTCTTTTTATTATTTCATAGATATTTTAACAAATCTCTCTATAATAAAATATTCTCTTTTTTGTTGTATGAAAATGAACAAAAAAAACAAAACTTGCCAAAGCCGATTTCCGTGAAGGAAATCTTAAAATACATTGATGTTTGTATTAAGGAGTCAACAGGGAATAATAATATAATATTATAATATAACTACCAATCATCAATAATAATCTCCTGATTTAGAAACACACCTTTTTCCCAGCGTATAGGCAATTTTGATATGCCCTCGCCGTAGAAAGAAGTCGGTCGTGTTGCCACCCAACTGAGCACATGGGCCTTAACCTCCTCATCGTTGCTGAATCTTCGCCCCCTAGGGCTTCCTTGAGAGGACCCAATAGGTGAAAATCGCTCAAATTTTTCTCTGATCAGGATGGTGGCTGTATGAGGACGAGTATTGTCATGAACAAGATTCACTTCTTTCATCGATAGGTCACGTCGTGTGCGGCGATATGCTACTCTAACCTCACTTAAAATGTGGCAGTAATAGACCGCATTAATTGTCCTGCAGCCATGCAAAAATCGAGGTACAACAACCCACACTGGAAAAAAAAACTCTAATCAAAACCTTGCCTGCTGACAGTCGTGACTTGGCTTTCACTGGCCCAGGCTCCCCTTGCAGTCTCCACTCCTTGCTGGCTTGTTTTGACTCTGCAGTATAGTGGGGCATCCACGTTTCATCGCAGATGAAATCATGAGTGAGAAACGCGTCACCCTCTTCCTAAAACCTCGCTAGGAGACGCTCACACACATTTCTGCTCAGATGTCCAAAATCGAGGAACCCACCTGGCGCATATCTTACGTAAACTTAGCTCCTCTGTAATTATGGAGAATGTACTCCCATAACTTATACCAAGCTCAGATGCAATCTTATTGATGGTCAGATGCCTGTCACCATCAAGAAGTTGTTATACATTGACGATATTGTCGTTGGTGATTCTCGTGCGGGTCGGTGATCATGGATCTCGTTTTCAACGTTCTCACGACGTTCCACAAACTGTTTATGCCATGCAAACACTCTAGCTCGTGAAAGCGTCTCATCCTTGAACTGCGCAGTCAATCTCTTCAAGAATTCTGCTAATTTTACACCTTCCTTTGTAAGAAACTTAATAATAACACGCTGCACAATTAATTAGGGAAACTCCTGCTCAGACATCGTTACAATGGGTACTGGCAAGAGCGAGAGAGGTCGCCTCTCCCGCTCTCGACATCCCCACCGAACACCTCAAGATGCAGGTAAATTCACGCTTTAATATTCCGCGCTCAGTATGCCAAAAGTTTCGTTTATATTTGATTCACCTTCGTATAGTTATATATAAAAACTAAGAAATCGATTCAAAATGTGTTGTTAAACAATCGTCTGTTATCTTTAAAGATTATTCATATGATTCTTTTGGCATCCAACCAAACCTAAAAATAATCTCAGTACTATAACTTATTGGGATCATAATATCCATGCGCGAATAGAGATTATAAGATTAACTCTCCAAGGAACATGGATTACCGTAGCGATCTTTTCGTATCATTCTTGTGGAAAATTTTTAGTTAGATTTAAAATGTTCAACTTTTTTTTCCTTGTACTTCTGCTATGCTCCCTCCAGCAAAGCAAAAGAAATTGAGGATACAAAAAGTAAACCAGATTACCAGAGTAGTAAATTGTACTTATTTCTCGACTTATTTTATTAACTCAAGATTAGGTGTTCGAACCAAATTGCTTCGAATATATATGTTAACCGATAACTTCTGAAAAGAAAATATCCTGAAAACAAAGCATGAAAATTCTTAGTAAAATTAAATCTAATTTGATTTCTCTTAAGCAAAAAACATGTACACAACCCAACATAGCCATGTATTTGTCATCTTCATAGCATATTGAACAAATACAACATAAAAGTATAGCCTCATTGAGCAAATTAAATTAAAATTATTATCAAAAAACAATTGCTGAAAAGGGAACATATTACAACAATACCATGCTGAAATTGAGTTCTGAAAAGAAAACAAATTCAATCTAATTACAATTTTCCCAAAAATAGGTACAACATCTATCAAAAGCATGTGTTCTCATGTAACATACAATGCATGGCACAAATACAATCAGATCAAGCAGATCAATTTGCAGCTCTAGCATTATCATCATTATAAGTACCATCGAACGGGAATTTCTTCTCTACGTGATACGAAATAAAATTTTTGCAAATATAATTTAACACAACAGCATGTGTTGCACTAAATTTCTTGTTGCTATGCATTTTGTTCGTTGCTAGGCAAATTTTATCGCTAGTACCGTAAGAGCACAGCTGCATTGCCAATTCTTGTAATCATGCTCCGCTGCTACTCTATCAGTGGTGTCGTGTGCAAGCAAGGGCTATATAAACGACAAGCTGACTGATATCGATTTCTTTTTGCACTTGGCATCGTTTGGGATAAGTTGACATAGGTAGGGACTATCATTTTATATCGGGTATCGACTGATATAGAATTCTTATTAACAAATCACATTATTTTGGGAGCTGACTGAAATAATTATTACTAATATACACTTTATTTTGGGAGTTGACTAAAATAAAATTTCTTACTTCGGGAGTTGACTGAAGTTAAGATAACACTTTAAGCCGGGGGTTGACTGACTTAAAGAATATTATTTCGGGAGTTGACTGAAATAGTCCATACTAACATTAACACTTTATTTCTGCCCTTAACAGAAATAAAGAATTGTTCTAGTCAACGATTAAAACAAAGGGTCTTAACATTAGCTTAAAGTCAACCATCTTAAGTGCCAAGTTTAGATCGGTGAGTACCAGCCACTTGTAACATTTTAATACTTATTCATATATCTATTTGACTATATTTTGACTTATATACACAAATATATATTTTACATTTCATGTGCATGTCTATTTTACTCATTTATTTTTATTACATTTTTGACGATCTCATATTATAACTTGGTGTTAATAAGTGTTTTAGTGTAACGCAAAATTCTCAGACCCAAATTTATCTACAGAGTTTTGTCTCGACATATCTATTTCTAAAAATCGTACGTTATAAATCGGTGTCAATAAGTGTGTTTTCTAGTGTGTGTGCATCTCTGACCTATTTGCTTATATTTAATCTGATCTGAATACAAGTAGTGCGAAAATCCAAGAAACAAGTGTCCGTTTAAGGAACGTTAAAAGAAGTGGACAGTGTTTTTGAAGTTATGAGAAGATAGACCACTGATATTAATCCATAATTATCAGTGCATTCATTGCAGTCTTCAGTAAATTCAAATTTGCGTGTACGTTCTAACTATGGGCAGTACATTAGGTACTCAGAGAATGAGAGAAACGATGGAGTATCGGGGAAACTCGAGATTCTCATTTCGAGAAAGCAAGCTCTTCGCCAAAATGTTAATATGTATGTAAATGTTTATACAGGGTGGGCCATTATTCTTGCGATAGTTTTTATTAATAACGTGTAAAATTTTAATTCGTTGCATCACAGATGATGAAAGATTCCTATCAAATGGCATTCATTAAGCGCCTAATAAGGTGTAAAATTCTCACCAAATTAATTAATTTTTGTGCGGTCAATATTACAATTTCGAGGCAAATACTTTATTTTAGAGCAAATAAAGTTAAACCAGTAGGCTAAAGCGCAAGTGGCTATGAAAATCTATTTGATTTAATTAGTGACTCTGATTTGAAACAAAATTACAAAGATTAGCCTTTAAATGATTTCCGGCCGAGTTTGTCAGAAGACTACCCGAATTTTTCAAAACAATCTTTCTTTGCATTACTCCCGTTTTCCACACATTACGTGAAGCGGGATGCAGCACCGAAGTCAAAGTGCAGGAATAGGCTCGACGCTACACCAGATATTAGAATGCACTCGAGATATGTAAAAAGTATTGTGGATCTTTAGAATGTGCATATACATATTTTGGCTACCCAAAATCAATCAATTAAATCTTCGTTTGAATAACGCTTTCAAAATTTGTAATTGTAATATTATTTCAAAGTTGAACAAGTTTGGTATCTACTCGATTACATCGCTGCTAAACTATGTGATGTAACAGATACAAGTACTCTGCAAACCATCATAAATAAAAGGCTTGGGAATTTGTTAGTGAACTACCTGAAGAAAAGTTTCAATTCTATGAAATTTTGCATTTTTTTTTTACGTTGTGGCTTTATGAAACCAGAATCTAATATTTACTAAAAACCAACCACCTAGCACGTGACTGAAAGATGTAAAAGTTACAACAGCAAATGAAATTGCAACAGTAGAAAGTGACTCAGATTGGGGAACATTTTCCAGAAAATTCAGTGGATCCTATGTATTTACCAGTAGAAGGAGAAAAGGCATCTCATTAAGGAAAGTGATGCGAATTACCAACAAATTTCGAAATACATGACGCTCAATGAAAGTCAAAGGATGACTGTAAAGTACTATCAATTCAGAGGTGGTCATCTGGCTAATATTTGTAGATAGGTTCAAGGACAGCTTTTGCTCTTTTCGTAAGACCAAGGGTCACCTATAGAATGGTATGTTTACGTAGATCAAATGTTAACTAAGCGCAATGTGAGAACAGCCTGGATATGTTCGAATGGATGATTACAGTAATTCTGAGCGATAGTGGTGTACAAATAGAATTTGGGTTCCAATTATAGAGTCAACATTTACATAAAGTTTCACAGTGATACAATTTAATGAAGTTAGGAGAACATTTTTTTATTTCAAATTAACGCCCATTAACGCAATATGTGGTTGACTGCAAGAATACTGCAGCCATACTTCTTGTCTGTTTTAGTTTTCGTAAATCCGGATGTGGTTGTGAAAGGACTGATGTTTAAGACAGTTGATAATGAACAGAAACAAACAAACATTGAGAGAACTTATTCCTTCAAATGAACTATTGCTGCTCCGTCAACCAATAGTGTGCAAAAGTTGCAAAGAAAAATATTGAAGTAAATTTAAAAAAAAAAAAAAAAAAACGAAAATACTTGTCAATGCGCAAAAGTATCCAGTACAGCCACGCAAATCAAACCCACTACTTTGGACCCTTGATTCTTTAATAATAATTTTGCATAAAAATTCAAGAAAATTTTTTGAACAAATATAAGCCCTCCACTCTTATAAAATTTTTCAATAGCATCCAAATCATAGTTATATTGATCCTTGTCAAATTCTTGCAAGCAATCACCGCACTTTTTTGGTTCTACCTCCCCTCTGTTTAACTAAAAATTCCCCTTAAAAATGTTACATAGGTGCCTTAAGCTCTCTGGAAATATTTGAGTTTGACATGATTTATGACAACTTCAGTAGTTGATTTCTCTTAATTTACGTTTTCGCGATGTTGGCATATGCTATGAGACAGAAATTCCCTTGAATCTAATATTATTCGTAGGGCATCGATTCTTAAATCTTACCCAGGTCCCAAGCCTATTACAATACGTGATTTTCATCCTTACTCTTATCTGGACGTCGCGTCGACTTAATTCCTGTACTTATAACTTATTGCCAGCATTTCACATGCCTTGTCTTTAACAATAACTCGACAGAATTTTTAAGGCTCACTTCATTGTGGGCAATATAATTTTATAAGATAAATAAATTGGAATAGCTTAATATTCTCTTACATTTCTATTGAACATTTTTGTATCGAAACATTATCCGCACCATAGCTTTAAAATTAAAACATTTTACATCGCACATTATTCTTCAATATCGAAATATTACTAGAGGGCCAATTAAGCGGACATATTCAGGCCAAAAAATGTCCACTTCATTAATTGAGTTTGGATCATAAAAGTGTCATATAACGTGTTCCCGTATCATGGATACCCACGAGACCAATAAATGGTTCCATGTGATCTCCTCCCATAATTTCTGGTCACGTCGCAAAAATTGGTTACACCCGAATATCAATTTATCTCCAGAACCCTTAGGAAAAATATTCCTGTTAAAAAGTTTCTTGTACACATTCATACCGGCAGGTGTACGTGATTATGTGGAACGCGTGCCTAATATTCATATATCGGAGCTTTATCGCAAAGTAATGTTCGATAAAGTTTTATTCACAAACAGAAGTGACTATAGTGGTTAGCCCTGTTTCATAGATCAAATGTAGAATAGAAAGTTTTCCCTTGCAAAATGGCGATGACCTAGAAGTAATTTGACTCGGGTGTCCAATGAAAATTTATGTAAATCTTTGGTATTGGATGAAAGAGTCTCAGGCCCAGGTAAAAGATCCACTAAGGCCATAATATGGAATGTGTACAATTACAATCATAAAGTTTTTATCTATAGCTTCATAGAAATAATTTATTTAAAAGCAAGGGTGATATCCAAAAACAAAAAAAAGGTACTTGTTCGTATCGAAATGTTTTTTTCTAATAGGAACTAAAAAATAAATAAAATTGTCGTCAACATTTTTGCTACGAACGGAAGCAGAACAAAAAAAATTTACATGTTTTGTTCCGGAACAATATTTTCTTTCGCTCGTTGCTTATTATTCCAGCACGGAGCAAAAAAAAATTCTTGCTCAAATTAAGTATTTTCAACTTCTTTTTCTCATTTTTCATATCCGCCCCTTTTAATACAAACGGCATAAGAATTCGTATTACGTAATGGATGTCCTCGATTTAAAAGGACGTTTTTTATTGTTGTTGTTCGACCTTCCACCTTAAGACTTTATTTCGTACTCGTCCCGATTTCTGTTTCTGAAAATTCATCGCTAAATTGATGCTCGGAGTACATATATACCTTAATTGGATCTATCACTTTATCATTGTACTTTTGCGTATACTTTTGTCAGCCTTTTGTAAGTCATATATTTTTAGAATTTTCGCCCATGTAATTCTTTATTCTTAAAAACTCATCACAATCATCAAGCATTACCTCGACGATGAGAACCATAGTTACATGGAACAGACCAATAATATTTATTGTAAAAGTCTAAAAATAGTCAAACATTTTGCTCCAATTCTCAAGTAGAGGAATATTCCTTGCAACAAATTATAATTTAAGAACATCATCTCCTTCAAATCTCTCGTAAAATATAAAGCAGATAAAGAAATTCTTTTGTTTGTTTTTTAATTAGAGCTAGAATGCGGCTAAGAACTTTTACGTGACCGCATTGATTACAAAAGAACCTTTATTTTTACGGTAATTATTACGATTGATAGTTCTATGCTCAGCTAAAAAAATGTATTTCAACTTTTATAAGTATACAAAAATCGACAGTATCACGACGGTTTTTTTCACCCACTTACAGATTTGATATAACTTTTGTAATTTTACCTTTTTTTACAAGATAAATAAAAAAAATATGAAAAGAGAGAAAAAAAAACACAACTTTGATTTTTAAACGTTTAATAAGAATAAAAAATAAAACTTTTACGACTACGACCGACTCATAAGTAAATTTAAAACAGACTGACTTTTCTTCTTAACTTGAGCTTTTCATTAGGTTCTTAATCGAGTAAGTAAAAATGCTTGCTTCTACAAAATTACAAAATGCGCTTGTGAGAAAATGATTTAAAAATGTTATTTGATACTTTTGTTTTTCACAAAAGTATTTTCCGGTGGAGGAATAATTTAGCTGTGTCTGCGTGCTTTTGATTATGTGATAAAAAAAGGGTGAATCTTGTGGGGACGTGACCTATATACTAAATGAAAGTATCAAAAGCGTACATTAAACTTGCTGAAATTATTAAAAAGATTAGTCTTTTTAAGTAAGCTGCTTAGCGTAATATGGCACTCAGATAGAATAGGCTTAGATTTTTGAATAAAAATATAACAAAACTAGGAAAAAATCTAGATCACCACCCGTCTGTACAAGTTTGAATGTTAAAGTGGTTTTTCGCATCAATTTCTAGAACGGTTCGTCGGACAGTAAAAATTAATATAACCAATTTCGTAACATTTTATATTCTGAAGAACTTTTCAATTCAAAAAGCGAGTAACATGCATCGTTCTCAGAGTAAACATAAAAAGCCTCAATTTTTGTATGGCATTACCAAGAAAAGGTAGTCCAATTTAATCCATTTTTGAATTGTATACGTTACAGTCAAAACACGAAATCCGTCAAAGGCCGATTTTACGAGCAAATTCTAGTTGTAACAAAGCTCTGTTGGTAATTCTAGTTTTAACTAAATTCAGTTAAATCTACAGTTAACGGAAAGTAATTGATACTATGTGCCAGTATTAATTAAACATTACTTAGTTCATTCTGGTTCTGGCTGAACTCTCGCACAGTTTTTAGTTAAATCTAGAACTGATTGGCTGCTCTTAGTAAATTTGCGGTACGATTGTAATCACTAAGCGTTAAACCTTGATTTTTAGTAAAACTCTTTAGTTATAATTATGTAAACATACTTTAGTTCTCTTTTGCACATTATAAAGGGTGTTTTTTTTTGCTTAGATAGAACTTTCCAAAGGTTTAACTGCCGAGCAAGCTGTCATACTGCTGCCACTTTTGGATATTTAAGATCAGTATACTTTGGCAAATTATCGTGGAGAGATTCACGCTTGAAGAAAGCAACCAAATTATTCAAATTCACTTTGAAAATCAGTCAGGTTCACGCAACTTATAGGCGACTTCCTGATTTTTATGGTGTACATAATTGTCCATCTGTGCAAGTCATCCGCCGAACTGAGCATAGATTTCACACCACATACTCTCCAGAAGATGCAAGACCACCAACACGTCGAAGAAATGTGCGTACTGAAGATAATATCGCCTCTGTAATGGAAAGTGCGGTAGAAGATCCAAACTTATGGATTTGTGGGTGGGCACAGGAATTGGGGCCATGCATGCCCACTACGTGGAAAATTTTGAGCAAACATCTTGGACCACACCCGTATAAGATCCAGTTGGTGCAGGAATTAAAGCCACATGACCATCATATGCATCGTTCTTTAACCGATTGAGCTTTACAGCAGTTGGACAGTGACCCGTTGTTTTATCGCCAAATTCAGCGATGAGGCTCATTTTTGGCTGGACGGTTTTCTTAGTAAGCAAAATTGCCGCATATGAAGTAAGATGTATCCACAAGACACCCTGCATACTCCATTTTATCCAGAAAAATGCACCGTTTGGTGCGGCTTATTTCTTAAAAATTGAGGCCCGAGCTGGCGTTACGGTCAATGGAGATCGTTACCGCCCCATGATCAATGATTTTTTGTTTGAAAATATTGATTACCGGATACCGGCTTTACTACTGCTCTACTCCTGTCTAACATTCTTTTGGGGAAGACCTTAAGATATATCTGTGTCGGAATCAGAAAAGTTGCTAGGCTTAAGTTCAAAAGGAATCTTTAAGCAAAGTATTTGTCTCTTTAGCTCAGAGGTAAGAGCATGTCGTCCGGAATGAACCTTGCAGGAATATGGTTTTTACAATAACATTATACATTCTAAAATTAGGAGCAGGAAAATTTACTTTTTATTTAATTAAAATAGGCTATCGTGACCCATCCGATTTATATAGCATTCTCAGATTTATTTAAAGCATTAACAAATGAGTTTAAACTTTAAGCAAATAAATTTAAACCTTGAACAAATCATTTTAAACCCTTAAAATATAAATATATTTAACCCCTTAACGAATTTCAACTGTTAACAAAAAGACTTATACCTTTAGCAAATATATTTAAACTCTTAACAAATTTATCTATATTTAAAATATTTTATTTCAACTTAAGTAAGCATTTCATACAATTTTGCTCAAATTTTGAGTGCATAAATAATATGCAATACTACTGACTTTTCAGTGCAACGGTTGACCATCCACTGCCTCAGGAATAAGTAAAACCAAATTCAAAATATAGTTGGAATAGTCTTCGATCACTGAGAGCAGATTTTGTAAGTTCTCTTCTCTACTCATGTCACCTAAAACTGAACGTGCATTAGCTTTCATTTTAGAAAACGATTTTTCGATAGGGTTTAACATAGGCGAGTAAGTAGGCAAAACTTTTAGTGTTAAATTCTTTTGAGATAACACAACGCGAACTTGTTGTGTTTCGTGTATTCTCGCATTATCCATAATTAAAAATGGGTTAACAAGTTCGCGCAGAAATAGAGAAAGCCCATCGGAGTTGCAAGTTGAATTTGCAAATTCTTGATTAGTTATAGCCCCAATAAGTGTATCGTTTCTGCCACGAACTACTGGAACTATAACTCGAGCATGGGTGGCTTCTTGAGCGGGCTTGACATTTTATAAGACGAAGATTATAACCACGAATTTAACACTATAATTTTTGCCTCTTTTCTCACCTATGTTAGTCCCTATCGAAATCGTTTTCTAAAATGAAGGCACATGCACGTTTAGTTTTAGGTGACATGAGTAGGGAACATTTTTCTCAGTGATCGAATATAGCCTGCAACAAATGACACCTAATGACTGTTCCAACTAATAATGGATTTGATTTTACTTATTCCCAAGGCATTGGATGGTCAACCGATGCACTAAAAATTCAGAAGTATTGCAGACCATATATGCACCCAAAATTTGAGAAAAAAATTTATGAGATGCTTACTTAACTTGAAATAAAATATTTTAAATATAAATTTGTTAAGAGTTTAAATATATTTGCTGAAGGTTTAAGTCTTTTTGTTAACAGTTGAAACTCATTCGTTAAGGTTTTAAATTTATTTGTTAAGGGTTTAAAATCATTTGTTCAAGGTTTAAATTTACTTGCTAAAGGTTTAAAATCAATTGTTCAAGGTTTATATTTATCTGCTTAAAGTTTGAACTCATTTGTTAATGGTTTAAATAAATCTGAGAATGTTATATATGATACCAATGTCAACGTTTTTGTTAACATAAACATCGCGGCTTCTATATTTTATTTCTAGAAACGATGATACACTTTCTAATGATCTAGAATCCAGTTTTACCAAATTCAATCCGAAGATATATGGCTTTGAAAATGTATGCATTCTTGTACCAACTCAGTCTCTAAATTATTAGAATTAGATATACAGTAGGAATTAGAATAGACATTGCTTCCAAGGAGAGGGCTTGATGATGACAATTCACTCATTTTAGTCAGAAACGACAACTTTCGATTGAACTTGTTGTACGTCTCCTGCCTTTTTTCTAATTCGGATACGAGTCTATGAATGACGACGAGAAATGTGTTAGCCCTGAAAGAGCCACTCGCAGTCATTTCCATTTCTTCATCGGGCGGTTCATCATAAATTTTTTTTCTTTTCAGTTGCCTTTTTCTCATGGCTTTTGTGTGGTGCTTCGACACGCTTAATTCCATCGCCTTTTCTTTGAAATACTTGAAATTTTCTCGTTGATCGACGACAAATTTACGAAGAGATTCATAAAGATCGGTTACGGTAATCAAATCTACGGTAGAAGCCTGAATTTGTACACTCACTTTATTTATTCTTTCCAAAAAACATTCCAAACAACAACCACTAACGCCGTTTCCAGTTGTTCTAATTTTAGAAGAATACCTGTCGCTTCGTTTCGCGTGACAGGCTTGTCGAAATAATCATCCTTGATTTTTTCCAAAGTTTTAAGGACTTAGTGCCAAGAATCTCTCAAACTTCCTCTCTAGATGACCAACGTCTTAGGTGTACTTCATCACGCGTTTTTCCTTCTCCGATTTCAGTAATTAATTTTTTCCAGCGTTGTGTTGAACTAATAAAAACAAAAAATCGTAGATTTCTTGGAGGAGTCGCAGTTAGCAATAAAATTAAAAAGTGGGCAGATTAAGGAACGGAAAAAAACAAACGGTGCTTGGCTTTGAATTTTAGCTTGTAAGGCATTGATTGTCCACGATAGTCTTCAATATGTATTCCCAAGGTTTTCAAATCTTTCACATTGTTTCATGCATGGTGCTATTGGTCCATGTATGGTGCTATGTCTGGTGTTGAATCGATGATTAACGAATTGTAGTTCGCCCTTCTTATCTCATCATGGAGATGAATCTGCTTGAAGACTTTATGACCCATCAAGTGAATAAACTCATCGCAAACAATTTTTGATAAGTAACTTGTACTTCTAGATCCTTGATTCCTAAGCCATTCAATATTACCCTCTTCAGAACGTTTATCCAATAAGCAATTTATTTCTTCATCAGTTTGAAGATGGAATAAATTATCGATTCGACCATGCATCTCATTTCTAGCCTTCAGACTTAGGATAGGAGATTTATGACGCCCAGAGTTTTCATGCTGAGCTACTCGGTATTCTGCACTTTTCCAATCATTAAATCCTTTTTTCTCCAACTGAGTTGTATTTTCTAATAGAACAAAATGCCAAACAGGGTCCGCAATATACGGAGCTCTTTCAGAATAAACTAGCCAGTTTAGATCCTTCATATAATTATATTTCATTTTTCTTTGGAAGATACTCACTGGCAAGAAACGACACTGATCAGCATATATTTTTTCACTTTTAGAGAAGTCGCAACTTTTGTTTTGATCAAAGCCGCATCTTGTGATAATCTTCCTTAAGGTGTCGTTGATTTCCCATAAGGCTGGATATTTGTTTAGATTTACTGTTGTTTGCACTTGGTTATCATTTAACGTCTGAGTCTGAGACGCATGTTTAATTTTTAAGCTGCTATTACTTATAGATGATTTCTATTCGTCAAGAACATAATTATCAGTTTTTTCTAAAGTGGATTGTTCAACAAATGACTGTTGGTCTGCAGAGTTCAAGTCCGATTCATCTTCTCCAGATCGAATTGTCACAGTGAATGTTGTTGAAGTTCCTGATCTTTCGTCACTACTTCCACTTTCAACTTTTATCATTTTCCGGGTAATCTGCTCTTGTTATTCTTTCTTTATTCTGGACTTCCTTTTATACTCAGCTTCACTAAGTCACAATTTTGTTCCAAGAACTGGACTGAACTAGATTCCAGATGAACTCACACGTATAAATGTTCAACGTCGTCGATTGTATCTAGACTTCAATCTGAAAAGTATTTAAGTTTAGCGTTCAAATAAAATTTTCTTAAGTTAGTACTTGTTTAACAAACAATAGCCAATACATAAGATTCAAATTGATAAAATTATTCGATTATTATTTTTAAATCTTTTGATCCATTCAAAACGAAGAAACAAAACATTTTTTCTTTCCAACAATTTTTCTGGGTAGTGGGAAGAGTGTGACATATATTTTCGGTAATTTCGCTCTCATCTCACTCATACAAAGTGTGGTCAGAGGCCGATTTCTGGTTGGGGGCCGCCAACTGGGTGATTTACCATAGAATATATAAAATATAGTTTGCGGTAGCGTTGAATGTACAATGAAAAGGAAAATGGAAAAGTCATCGGCGGAAAGATGTCTTGTGAACATCTTTCTGCAAGACATGTATCAGAAAATATCAGAAAATCTTATTTCTGTAAGACGGCTAAAATAAGAAAGAAGAAAAAACTCAAATTTGCCGCCCTTAAAATGTTCCGCCCGCCGTCCCTGCTGGTAAATCCGAGACTGCAATGGATACGGTCTAGTCTCTACAAAATTTGTATAAAGGTTGGAGTTTTGAATAAGTTATATTGCAGGTAGGTTTATTAAAGTTGAATGAGCAGATATTTAAATTGGATAATAACTACTTCAAAATTAATATTTCTTTCAGATCTGATTTCGATATATGCCATGCAGTTTTCTTGACCACAGAATAGGTAGTCCAGGCTCATGCAATATCTATTAGGACTGTAGCATATCAAGGAGTTGCAGAAACAGGTCAAAGGTTCGTCCACTGCCCCTTACAAAAAAAGTTGTATTTCAAAGGTTTAAAATTCAAAATTTCATAACAGCATGCTCTGTTGCAGTAAGTAGTCTGTAGAATGTGCAAAAGAGTAATAAAAGTATGTTTTCATAATTATAACTAAAGAGTTATACTAAAAATCAAGGTTAAACGCTGAGTGATTTCAATCAGCTGTAGATTTAATTAAAAAATCTGCGATAATTCAGCCAGAGCGAGAATTAACTAGATAATCTTTAGTTAATACTAGTAGTATCAAGTAAATTCCCTTAATTGTAGATTTATGGAGTTATATTAGTTAAAGCTAGAATTACCGAGACAGCTTTGTTACAGCTAGGATTTCCTAGTAAAATCGGGTTTTGACGGATTTCGTGATATGACTCTAACATATGTATATACTCTTTTTTATGAGAACGCCTTATCCAAATATCAGGTCTCTACGTTGAAACACTCTCAAGATGTGTCCAAATATATAGTAAAGAAAACCGGGCCAAGTGCGAGTCGAACTCGCAATGAAGGGTCCCGTACCATCCTTTAAAATTTTAACGCTATGTATACGCAAAAAAACACGTTTCTTGAATGGGGACCCCTTTAATTTAATTTTATTTTTATTTGCTGTTATAGCGGCAATAGAAACACACACTTTGTGAAAATTTCAAACATCTACCTATTACGGTTCATAAGATATAGCCCGATGACGGCGGACGGACATCGGAGGCTTAGTAATAGGGTTCCCGTATTTACCCTTTGGGTAGGGAACCCCACGAAAGAAAATTTTGTATTGCAACCTTACGAAAGAGTTATCTGATTTGTACCGTATTCAAACTGAAATCTTGTTCTGTTTCGAAATCAGTGTATCGTACCGGATGGATGGACACACAGGCTGACAGATTTTCAAAAATCAAAATAACTTAATATTTTGCATGGGCGTCCATTTTGCTTTACCAAGTACCAGCAATATTTTTATGCTTTATAAACAGATTGACAAAAAGTGATAGTGGTCCCCTATGGAAAAATACTACACTTCCCTAAGTGTAGTGCTTCCATAATGGGTTACTTTGAGTATATGATGGAATAAAAACTTCATATCCCCAAAACGAAACGGAGCAGCACCGCATTTTGGCGCATAGTTTGATGAGGCTGTTTCAAAAAGTACTGGAGATCCTCAATAGTAAATAATAATATATTTTTGGAAGAAATACTATTATTTACAACAACAAAATCGTTATTAGGTGCTACAGTATTTTTTTATACAAAACAAAAGCTAGCTGCATTCGATACTTGGATCAAAATAGTCGGTTGCTCCCATTTCCTGATATAATATTTTGAAATGACGTAAAATCAGGATATTGCCAACCTCCCACCGACCGGTGGGAAAGGGCGTTGTAGGGTGAAACAAGAAATGTGGGGCCACCAAAAAGTCTTAGGGTAATCTGACGGATTAAGGGCGCTGCGGTACGAGTTTTTGCATAATTGCTGCCGAAGTGTTGTGACAACTAACTGGAATAAATAAAAAAGAAAAATTATAACTCTTTTTTTTTTAAATAAATCTAAGCAGACAACGCTGAGGTAATATGTCAAAAGATTAAAAATTGAGCTGAAGAAAGGTAAAACAATAAATTTGCTAGAACACCTAGGTCAGTACATATAAATAAGCGATGCTGATTAAGATGCCCAGGCTAAAGTTGTAATAGCTCTAAGAATCGTCTTATTGGGGCCCATCTGGGCGAGCCATTTTGCCAACCATTCATCAGTATCAGTTTATAGTTGGTTTATTCTTTTGTAGTGAGCTAAATTAAGTTACCCTTTTAGCTGGACAATAGACAAAGATAGAAGGAAATCGTTATTTAAATATGATTCAGTTAAATTAAACGAAGTAGTAATGTTCAGGATTCGTAAGAATGCTGCTGTTAAAAATGTTCAAAAAAAAAAAAACTCAGATGTCAACATATGAAAGTATACCAACTTGAGAATGAAATGTACTTAAAGGTCTAAATTGGGGTATCGTTGCCGTATTGAAAGGAGCCAACCAGCAAAACCTGCACACAGGCAGTATATGACAATAACTTTTAAGCTAGAAAATTAATAATATATAAAATATTTGTCATTTATTTTAAATTTTAATAGGATAAAATTGAGTAGTAAAGAATAAATATATAATAAACCACCACACTTCCTTCGACTGGCTCTAGCCTTTTGTTTGTAGCGATCTTATAACCAGACCAAAAGCATATTTATATTGGTACCTAGGTCAGCAATGCATCCCTCCAAAGCAACCATCACACTCTTCTCCAAATCTAGCAGAAGTTAGTTTAATTTAAGTAAAGATCAACTCTAAATTTATCAGGATAAATAATTTGTATTTTACAGGAGACTGTTATTGAATGGGTATTAGCCACATTTATGGTTAAGACATTGTCACAGTTTCACCTCCTGTTCTAGTCCTTCGAAAATCGCTCTAAGTAGAAAATCAAATGTATAGTCATTGAAAAAAAAAAACTTATAAACGTAAAACAAAAGCCGGTTAAAAAAATGTTTATATGCTAGACCACATACTTTGGTGCTACCTGCATTATCATTATTATAACAATTGAGGAAACAGTGAATCCTTAACAGTCTCTCAATAATAGTTTATGTAATTATATTACGCTAAGAGTGAATTATTTAGTGCTATCATTGCAATGTATATAAATAATTAGGATAAAGTTATACTATTCAAAGCTTTTAAGCTAAAGACTTATTGAATTCTTCATCTAAGAATCGATTTCACAGTTTGAGCTTAAGGTCCAGATAAGTTAAACTTCTCATGATAAGAATGAAGCTTAACTGAATAGGATGAAGCTAAAGTCAAATTGAGTTTCATAGTTCTGTGAGCTTAAAATGTCTTTGCAATACGTCAGCGCTGTGGAATTGTGAACTTTCACGCTTTGAACAATTAAGTTACTGAAAAGTTTTGTTATGTTTTATTTGTTTTTGTTGTTTTGGTTGTTTATTTAATGGACATAAATAAATTATCAGGAGAGGAGCATTGCAAATTTGAAACATAGTGAGAAATTTCTTTAAATACTTAATATCATCTAGAGAGAAAAAAGAGAAGATTTTAGATAATTATCCAAGAAGATTAATGTCAGCTGCATTTTTATCAAAATGTTTGTTACCTACCACGTCATATTAGGTGTGCCACGCCAGCCGTATTCCTGTCTTTACATAAGTAACATAATTTTTCGTTATAGCTACGGATATAAATTATAACTCTTCGACTCTAGTCTTGAGTAATTGCAGCTCAATGGTAATACCCTGAAACAGTTCATTAAGAATTTTGGAAAAATTATACAAATGCATATTTACTATAGTTCGAACTAGAATCAATCTGAAACCAACGAAAATTAGAGTGTATACGTTTTTAGTCTTTTAATTTTCATAACATTTACAACAGATTTGAACTTTCAACAACAACGGCACCGTCTAAACAAAAAATGACTTCTTCACAAATCTAATAATAGAATTCTCGCTTAAATTCATAATTCTGTGCTCATTATGTACTCCAACACTTATCTGATTATAAACATACAAACAAATAGAAAAACCGCGAAGCAGCAAAGTCCCAAACTGTCAAAATGATGGAAAAAATTATTGGCATCATAATGAGAAAACAGAATTGTATAATTCTATTTTTGAATTGCAATTTACGTAGTGTGTCCTTACGGTTTTCGAGATAACGGGATTAAAAAATATTTGGGTATGGTTTTATACATCACCCTGTAACTTCTTAATGTTGCAGCCTATGATGATTGTTTAAAATTTCGTAGATTGGTATGCTTAAGAAAAAGTGCAAAAAACGCAGAAAGGGTTACATTACAGGTACATAGTGTGAGAGGTCGTTATAAAGGGAAACATTGGTTTTGTTGAAGGTGTTTTTTGCTAGATATAGTAGTTAAGAAAACCGACTTAAGAATTCGAAATTTTAAATTCGTTGAATCATAACTTCAAAGTGGCGAAGAGGAGGGGTAAAATTTGTACACCATTGGAGAGTTCCAACGATTGTCAATCTACTAAATCATCATCATAGGCTGCAACGTTAAAAGGGTACAGGGTGATATACAAAAACATAGACAAATATTTTTAAATTCCGTTATCTCGAAAACCGTAAGCATTTTCCCCTCACCTCCCATACGATTATTTGCTTGTCTAAGAATGGTCTATCCATTTGCTATGGAATGACCCCGAACAGTTGTTACAATTTGCTAAATCCTCCGTCTTTTAATTTACAATTGTTTTATTTTTCAAATACTCAGAGAAGGTATGCAGAGGTTTTTCATACTTTTCAAGAATAGGTTGAATGATATCTGCTAAGGTATGCTTAAATTCGTTGTTATTGATTGCCACACCGACATTGTGTTGCTCATGATATCGGGGATGCTTTTTTCAATAGCAGGTAGTTTCCAAAAACACCTTGTAAAAAAAAAGACACCGCATTAATTCATTGCGTTTTACAACTTTCAAATTGATTCCTAAAATGCTCGTTCTGATATTTGGACGAAGCGGTTGTTTTTTCTTCTTGTATTTATAAAATTTGATTTAGAATCATTAAAAATAAAAGTTCTTAAAAATTCTTCTTTCTCCATGCGTTACGAAATTTCATTCTAAGCTGGTGTTGCTGAAAACAGCTTTTGAATTTGTTTTTGTTGTTGTAGTTATTGTATTTGTTAGTGTTGTTTTAGTTGTTGTTTTTGTTGCATTGTTTCACGTTCTTCAACTTTCTCTTCAATATTCTATATTATATTATATTATATTCAATATTATACGGAAATATAGCTGCTTATTGAGCAAAAATTCGATAACTCACTCAATTGTCAACCGATTTCAGTTCAAATACACTCATTAGACGCGGAATCGAATTCGCTATTAGTGATATGAACAGAAAAAAAAATATTGTAGAGTAAAATAAGCCATCAAAGTTGTCAAAGCTGAATAAATGAAACAAAACTGATAAATTTAGAAATGTTTTCGACTGTAACTTCGAGACTTTTCAACGCAACGAAATAAGGAACAAATGTCATAAAAAAATTCGACATCGAATAAAAATTGGCGAAGTTATAAATTATTATATACATATACATGTACTTACCGAATAACGGTTTTTTTGGTCTAAAATGAGATTTTGAGGGTGTATGAGAAATTTCTAGTATGCCACTACTTTTAGTTCCACTAGACCTACGACCTATACTATGTCTCGTCAAAAGTATATTTTCGCTGTAACACAGTGCTACATTCACAATAACAACCAATATACGCGGACGAAGCTTCATCATTTATATGTTGCGCGAGTAATGTATGCATCAATAAAGCAAAGTGACTCGGTGAAACCGGAGCCAGTCCGGCGGACGTCTCTTATATTCTGTAATAATTTTTAATAAAAGTTTACAGGAAAATTATCTATTAAGCAGTTTTAAGCTGTGAGAACCTCAATGTAATTCTAGTTAAAAGAAAATAAAAATAAAACGCTTTTCTGGATGAGGTTCAAGATGAAGTTAATTTAGTGGTTAATACGGTTCGTTGGAGTAAGCTTTAACTGCGTTTCATGTAAAGAATTAGAAATAAAAAGTAAATATTAAAAATGGCGTTTTTTTTTTAAATTATAATTTTGAATATGTTTTCTCTTACAATTCGAGTTTAATAAAAATATATAATGCACACGAAGGTAAACTATTCGGGTATAATCTTTGACCGAAAACTGAGTTGGAAAAACATACTGAGGCCTGAATTGCATTTTATGTCAGTAAAGATAGCAATCGGAAATAATTGAAATCAATATGGATAGACTTCAAGGAACTTCCTATGTATTTAATCTAAAAAGTAATTGAAAAGAAGTCGTAAAATCAAAAAACTCTAAAATCAAGTGTAATCAAACTCAAGAAGTCAAGATTGAGGGATGGCTAATCCATATGAAGATGGCAATATCCACAGTTGGCTCCCAAGAGTAATCGGTGCAACCTAAACTACTGTTTTCTATAGTCTGAGGTCTTCGCCATTGCAATGTGAGCGATGGTAGCCCTCGATATGTAAATTACGAAAAAGGATCAGATGATCTGAAAAAAAATCCTCCTGAACAAAAAATATTTACTCGTCGGTCATTAACTTTGGACGTTAAAACCTCTCCCAAACAATACAACATTCACATTCCACCTGAATAGAAATATTTAAAAACAAATGAAATTTGCCATTTAAATAAAGCAGACAGCTAGCTAGTAAAACTAAAAAATATGTACTTGAAACGCCTGATTTATTGCGGTTTCTCCAATAGAGAGTCCTTAAATAAACTTCAAATATGCACTCACTTTATACCAAAATCTTACCTGTACATGTAAATATTAAACCAATTGTTCAATTAACAAATAAATGTACTCTCGACAGAATATTGATCTCTACCACCATTTTGTGAAAAGTTAGGCCGATGTAATACATCGGATAAAAAAAAAATAATCGCCCAATTCCATGCATTAATATACACAGCGTGAACATTAATCGCACTTCCTGGAATTAATTATAACTTTAAATCACAACAAGGGGTAAAAAATGTCCCTGACAATTTTTTGCGTATATATTTTTTATTTTATTTTTTACCAAAAGCAATCACAACTTTAAGCCATCCTTTCTCCTCTTAAATCCGTTGCAACAGAAACGTTTTTATGAAAGTGACAGAAGCTGTCACAGAGCCATTTTTCAAATTGAGCACAAATTTAAAACTCTGTTTTTCAGAGAAAATAAATTCATTTAATTTTAAATCGTATGCGATAACTAGTTGGAACGGAGACATCACCATTTTCTGGCATATATCCAGAGCTTATCCAACTTGGATATCCATGCGAAACGTCCTAGATATTCAGGACTTATGATTTATGCCGCGTCTGTAATTTTTGCGAAAAGTTATGAGATTTCTGGTTCGTAGGAATTGAAAGTATTCATGATGTTCACCCGTAACGAATCATACATGGTAATTACAGGGGATAAATAGCAAATAGAGGAATGATTTAAATTTACTAGAGATTACCCCGTTGCTTATTAAAACTGAAACTGATGGAAACAGGACCGCGCAAAAAAAATGGGGAAGTATGGGGTTAAGAAGCCATTTTAGCACACACAAATGGGCTTTTAGAGAGATAAAATTCTTCTGAAATTTTTTTCATATGCATTTGTATGAACTCGTTTGGAACTGCTACGATTAATTTCTCAAATAACCGTACACATGCTTGCATTTTTCATACCCAGAGCCAACAATTGACTGCTCTTTCGAATGGGATACAATTATCGCACTATGGTTATGGTCCTCAAATGTTACACAATTGAAATTTCTTTGCAACTGAGTTACGTTTGTACTGCGCTGATTTTTTGTCACAAAAATGAGTATGGAAAAGGAAACATAATAACTTGCAACATCGTTCTATCCAAGAAAAGAATAATTGGATGCATCGCTTAATTAATAGCAATTAAAAAGACAATTCTAAGCACTTTTCGAATATTTAAGGAAAATCATTTTTTTATTAATTTTCAAAATACAGTAACAGTTCCTATGGAATCTTGGTATGATGGAGTACTCTGCAGAAAGCGACTCACCTGAATTTCTTACAAAATACAGAGAGCTGCCTATCTAGGTATTACAAGAGATCTTCGAACAACAGTAAGCAGGCATTCAAACTATTAAGAAAGGTTTAATACTCAAGAGATATTAATTAACAGATGACAGAATTTCTTATAAACAACTCCGAGCTTCAAAAGTATAAGTGTGGTCATGTTATGCTTCATATTTCATTAATTCTGTGAAGTCAAGCTGTAGCTATTCATGTACGAAATAATGTGATATTGAGATATTGCTCCATTTCTTGTTCCATAAATAAGTTAATACTTAAATAAATAAATTGATTGATTGACATAAACCTTTGTTAAGTTCGACCTCTTCCATTACATTAACCTCCTGGTTCGACCCTATTAACGTTATTTTTGGGGAATATATTTGAGGTAGGAATCCATCGTATTTATATGTCTATATGTATATTATGCCTATTTTTCCCGCATACGAAAGTTTGCAAAACAGCAAAATGGATCTCACAAGTTACGGGGTCGGTCAAAGTTCAGTTGGTAAACGCATAGCTAAAAAAAAATTGCATAATTCTTATACCCATGGATTTAGTTCTTTCTTTGTTTCACTGTGCTGATAAAATTGAAAGACTCTGAGTAAAATCAGTTCTGAAAAGCTCATTTTTCCTCATTTTTTTACCCTCTTTCCCTTGCTGCAATGTTGTGCAAATGCATCAAAGATATTTCGTTATGCTTTGGCAACTTGATATAAAAGAGTCGAAGCAACCACATCGAATTATTGTTATTGTTCCCTACAAACATCTTGCACCTAAGAAACAATCATTCCGCTTTGGTCACATAGAGGCAAGAATGTAGTGTGAAGTATGGGTTGAATTAGGTCAATAACTCAGGTATATGTACAGAATTAAGTTTGATGGAGTCAAGGCCGAAGCGCTCACATTCTTTAAATCACATTTTGGTTAAAGCTGAAAATATTTTGAAGTTTAGAGTTTTAATTAATGTATTTATAGGCACTCTTAATTGTCAATAAAACGTTCAGTACCGTCAGTAGCACAGTTATTAAGCGCGCTGACCACCCTCCTAGGAGTCCTGGCTTCGAATTCTATCCCGATATGGTCCTGTACTTTTCTTCCTACTTATATTTTCTTATCGACTTTCTAGTGGTCCGGATGGTGTTCCTTCCACGCTCTTAAAACATTGTGCTACGTCAATGGTTTCCGTTTAGTGTTATTCATTTAACTTACCTTTAAGATCTGGTGTTTTTCCAAAAAAGTGGAAGCTTTCTTTAACTATTCCTTTGTACAACAAGGGAAACAAGTGCGACATTTCTAACTACAGACCTGTCGCTAATTAACGCTGTATTGGTAAGATATTTGAAGCCCTGGTTTTCGATGTTTTGTACTTCCACAGCAAGCCTTTCCTGCGCTCCTTTCAGCATGGCATAATGAAAGGTAAATTTACTAGGACTAGTTTGTTAGAGTTTACTAATTTCTGTATTTCTGCTATTGAAAGCGGAAAGCAAGTCGATTGCATTTTCACGGATTTTAGTAAAGCTTTCGACCGAATCAATCACAAAATGTTAATTCATAAGTTGACTGTTCTTGGTTTTCCTACAGTCTTCGTTCTTATTTATTTGATCGAGTTATGTTTCGTGCAGCTCTATCTGACGAAATAAATAATACTTGTGGCGTTCCTCATGGTAGCAATCTTGGACCACTTCTTTGTATAATTTACGTTAATGATGTTTCTCTGATTTTGACTAATTCAAGAATACTTTGCTAAGCTGACGATCCCGATTTCCTCCGCATTATTTCTAATGAAAACGAGTGTGGAATTTTAAACTTGGACTTAGACACCTTTCATAAATGGCATGCTATTAACTCTCTTCCTCTCAATATCAGCAAATGCACTGCTATGTCCTTTCTCGTAAAAGGAGGCCTTTCGACTTTAATTATACTTTAGATGGATGCTCATTAACTAGACTTAACAAAACCAAAGATTTCGGTGTCTTCCTTAATACTCGTCTTTCTTTCGAGGATCATATTAACACAACCGTTGCCAGGGCTAATGCTACTCTGGGGTTTGTAAAGAGATGGTCAAAGGAGTTTAATGATTCATTCATAACAAACGTTCGTTACCGCACATTCGTTAGACCTATTTTGGAGTATGCCAGTCCGGTCTGGTCTCCCTTCTATGCTATATACATAAATCACATTGAAGCTGTACAGCGGAGATTCGTTCGTTTTGCCCTGTGTGGACTTTACTGGGATAACCCTATTATTCTACCTCCATATGTCGGCAGGCTTAAACTCTTTCCTTTGGGATTCTCTTGAGCATAAACGAACAATTTCCAGAGTTGTTTTTGCATTTAAGTGTATACAAGGAGTGATAAATTCCCCTGAGCTCTTAAATACTCTCAATATATTTGTTCTTGTGCGCTCCTTGAGGATCTACGACTTCTTCGCTGTTCCCCCAGCATAGTACAAACTGTGGTACCTATGCACGACGTGGTTTCATCAATGTCTCGTCTCTTTAACCGCCAGTTTGATTGCATTGACTTTCATCTTTCAAAAAGTCAAATAAAAGATCAGCTTAGGTTGAGTTTCTTTTCTTCTTATTATTTTGTTATATATATACCTTTTGTCATTATATTGTTATGTGTACTGTTATACTTTTGTAAACTCAGTAATCAGATCTTTGATGAAGTTCTTAATAAATAAATAAATAAATAAAAAAAAACGAAATATATTTTATGAATTGAATATAAAATAGTTTAAAAAACCTAGGGAGGCTCTAGAAAATGAGCCACAACAAGTGCCACTCTTTAGCCTCCAGACTATTGAGCAAATGCCGGATGCTCTTACAAAGGTCAGTATTTGCCCCCAATCCTCCCTGTGAACCAAGGAATATATAACGCTTTCCGGAGAGAGCTGGACAGTGATGATAAAAATGAGTCACCGTTTCCACCGGATCTTCGACATACAGGATTGTCAACAAGTCCCATCCTCTGCAGAAATATTTTATTACATTTCTTTCTGTACAAAAATATGCAGTACTTTGTAAAGAGGAATACTCGATCCTGTACATAAAAATTAGTATGAAAATAGTAATAGAATAGAAAGCAAATAAGGACGAATATATATCAAAGTTTTTGTATGGCGCAATTAACAGTCATTCTTTACACAAATTAATAAAAAAAGAATCAATTTAGGCCGGAATGGGCTAAAGTTCGAATTAAATTTTCTAATTTCTTCCCTTAATTAGCAGCGATAGGTGTGAATGGGTATAATATATAAAAAAAAAAAAAAACTCTGGAAAAATGTTGGGCTGTAACCACAGATTATCACTGCTGGAAACACTATTAAACTGGGAATTACATGTATTAAACTATTAAATCATGTATACCTATACCTAGGAAGTAGTGTGCTCTGTTGGCTAATGTTTGGAGAATTTCATGGAAGCTCTTTATCAGATAAGTGAAACATATGATGCGCACAATTTTTACTTGTCATTCTGGGTCCAGACTGTCTTCACTGAGCTATGTACCTTCATTATGCACATAAGGGCAGCGCAACAAATATTGTCTTCAAAAGTGAACGTTCAAACGCTTAAACTCCATGAAAAACATCTCAAATGATAAATGCCTTCCTTCAGTCCATCTATCTATCCCCCGATAAAAAGTGATAACATTAATCCAGCGAAATGTTTTCCGCATAGAATTCTAGCCAAGAAGTTAACAGAGCTGGTGAGGGTATTAAGTATTTTATGGAGTGCAACATTAAAGCGAATCATGCAACATGCTTTTTGGGTAATTAAAATTGTTATACAGCTCACATTTGGCGCAATAAAACAGCTGCCAAAATTAAGTACCTATTTCTGTGAGCAAAGCTAGCTTTGCAATTTGGATTTCTTTTTATCCTTTTGACTTAATTAAGTGAAAGCAAAAGTTTTAATTAATTTTAAAAGACTTGAAGAAGCCGGCACTTAGCCATACTCTAGGGGAAAAAACATTTCTTTTCCCCTGTTCATGCTCATTTTTCTGGAGCAACTTTCGTGCAAAACTCGATTTAAGCTAAGAAAATATTTTTTTTTTATATAATCCGCTCCAGTGCTTTCCTTGTTTCCAATATTTTGCTTCCCAGTGGGAATGTCTACGGGGAATACAGAATTTTGGCCAAGTTGTGGCTAAACGGCGTGTAGGATAGAAGTGCTCACCTCAATGTCATGCATAAAGTATATTAATCATGGTGGTAATTTCCTTTTAATTTTCTTTTGTTTTTTGGCCGCGAAATACTTTTTTTTTCGCTGTAGTGACAAGTCGAATCATTTGTTTTCATTAAAATTGTAGCCCGTCTGTAGCCTTTAACTAACTAGAAAAGAAATCCTTAGGGTAAAGTGTTCGGGCAAGAGCTAATGGCTATGGCATAGTATAGCCAACGGCAACGACAATTAGCTGCTCACTGTAGCATAATGGCAGTGTATGACACCAAACTAGAGCCAAGTTCTAACACTAACAGTAAGCGAACTGACGTAATGCTGTTAATGAGCTTTATTTGTCCCGGACTCCGACACCAGGGAACATTTTTCTCGCCGAGGTAATGAAGCACGGTGTCCTAATTTATGTATGTCGAATAAAATAAATTGCCTCGATCCAATAATCTTAGGGACAGGTGATTCTCATCAATCGAACGTTATGAGCTTCATCATTATTACTTCCATCAGAGTAGTTTCTTATTGGGAAAAATAACACGAGCAATTAGGGATGTAAATAGTTTTCCGTTATGATTTTTGTGTAGGGTAGAAAAACAATTTTCAACAAGGCGAAACAGGAAAGGGACTGTTTATAGAAAAATAATAAATCACTAATTACAAAATTTTCTAGCGCGTCGATTATAGTGATAATTACATTTTTATGAGTCGTGCATTCTAATCGAATTTTCCAGTAAAATGACACTCATTTGGAACGCACACATAAATTCGTGATTTCAATCAAATTATACTTATTTTAATTATTTATTTATTTAGCTTAAATTAGGTTGGAGTAAATGCTTAAGTTAACCATTGCTGTCGTATTATTACGGGATTTACAGGCAATGTCTAGTAAGATGGAGAATAGAAGAATTTTAAGAACTTTTATTTTTAACGATTCTAAATGAAACCGTAAATATAAGAGGAAAAACAACCGCCTCATCCGGGGTTTGAAACCGGAACCTTTTGCTTTCCGGGCGACTGCTCTTACCACTGAGCTAACGAAACAGATGCATACATAAAATACAAGAGGGAAAAGCATATATTCTTTCTGCAAATTTTAGGGGGGCGGGGTCATAACCCCCCCCCCCCCCCTCCATAGGATCCGCTACTGCTTTAGCGCGAATTTGGATTTTGAAATCGAATTTTCGTATTTCTAGCGCTACAAAGTGTCGGAATTTTTAATGCAGACATATTATGTCGATACAAAAAGTCATGAATTACACAAATAATTACTTTTCAACCGGAAGATCGTGGTGTTAGAAACAAGATTCTACAATTATAATTTAAAAGTATGAAAGATGTAAAAAATATATACAAAGAAAAGCTATATCGAAATTTAAACACTTTTTATGGGACAGTCAAAAAGTATCAACAGACAATTGAAAAAGGTTTTAAAAAAGATAATGAATTTTTTGGTGATAATAATATTTGATGCGTTTCAAGAAGGGCTATGACATTTTTTCTAATACGCCATTCAGTTCAATTGTATTTTTCAAGGTATTACTGAAAAGACTAAGCAGATGGGAAAACATATAGATTATTTTTGGCCCATCTGTTTGATTAAATTAGAACAAATACATATTAGAGAAAAAATTTGCGTGCGGTTTAGAGATGTGTGCGTTTGACATTTTACTGTGAGCCTTTCAAATATTTATGGAGGCAGGAAGATTGAAGTGGAATTAACACTGGCCATAATGCAGGGAATTACTAGGTTACTTGCTGAGGTGATAGGGATTTTCAAGTCCCGAAATTTTGCCGTTTAATACTGTTGCAGCCTATTTACATAATCGGAGATTTCTAGATGAAATATGTGTGATATTATGACTTTGGTCAGGTACTTTTGGAAAATGGCCGGTATATTAAATGGTTATGTGTAAACAATGGAAAACCTAAAAGCACATACTTTAAAAATTTTTATTTCGTTCGAATACTTGTATGGAAATCATGTTAAACTTACCATTTTGTCATATTCCATGTTCAGAGTCTATTTTCTTTAATTTAAATTTCGCTTGTTTCAAAGGCGCTTACTTTTCGAAAAATAGTATGACATTTCAACAGTAAAATTTTCCCGAAATTAATTATCGCACAGAGAAGTCAGAAATTTAAATATGAAACATTAGTCTTGGAATAAATTCATTCGTCTATCTATAACATTTATTATTACAAACACAAGTTCAGATGGGTCCTGAATTATGTACCTATTATCTAAAACTGCCCAAGGTAATACTTTAAAAATCCTAATGAACAACCTACAAGGAAAAGCAACAAAACATTGTATAATTCTCAATACTCGTGATAGGAACTGACCTTCATAAAACGGCATCCAATGACCCAATCACAGCGTATAAGCCGTTCAATATAATTTTTATGTACCTGAGATTATGTGAGTAATTTGAATTATTTTTTCGAAGTTTACAACTTATTATTTAATATCCACAAAATTGCAAAGTAATCCATTAAATGCAAAACCAGTAATGTCCTTTATTTTCGCAACTTATTCCTCAGAGCGCAATGGTAAGAACGATAAGGCAGTATGATACCAACTTCAGTTATTGTTAATATTCCTGAATTTTGCAGTGGGTATTGCAAATCCATATGTCTCTCGCTCCGGAAAGGTCGGTAAAGTATAAATATGAAACAAAAAAATATAGAAGGCCTCAATATTACCTACCTATAATATCTTAATTTTTTTTCGCAATGTGTCGCAGAAGAGAAAAAGTGGGAACTTAAAGGCGGATGATCCATTTTAACCTACGGATGTGTGGTGTGGTGGAAAGCGATGGGATATGCCAATCATCGCAAGATATTGAAAAATATTCAAAGACTGTGCCTACTCAGTGTAGTCGGCCCATTCATGTCTACCAACACCCGGCTCTTGAGGTCATCCTCCATTTACACCCCGTGCATATATGGTATATATTAAGAGGAGGACCGCTAACACAGCGCTGAGACTGCACCTGAATCAGAGCTGGATCCACTCGGGAACCAGGGTACCACACGAGTCCATCCTTGATTTTGTGCGGTTCATCGCACCTAACACTGACAATGAGAGTGACCACCTCATTGAAACTATGCTAATAAGCAAGTTAAAACGGAAACTCTATCTGGGGAGGAATGGGCAGACACTATGCTTCATCCCTTGATAGACACTATAATTTACACAGACGGCTCCGAATTAGATAATAACACCGGAGCGGGCATCTTCTGTGAGGAGCCTCATTTGGAGCTTGCCATACACCTGAAAAGCCATATTAGGTCTTCCATGCGGAGGAAAAGGCCATTATTGAAGCGGGAAAGAGCCTCCTTGACTCGGATACTGAGAATAAGGAATTGCCATCTGCTCAGACAGCCAGGCGGCGGTAAAAGCCCTGTTTAAACCCTTTACAACGTCCAGTCTTGTACTGGAGTGTAAGACCACCCTGAATTCCCTCTGTCAGCGTAACAGGATACTAATTTTTTAGGTGCCTGGTCACATGAATATTGGTGGAAACGATAGAGCGGACGAGCTTGCGCATTTTGGAGCGGCCTTGAAGGCACTTTCCTGCACAATTGCGATCGCAACGGGAAATCTTGTCACAAAAATTTCGACTTGGGCCGATTACCAAAACAGTTGTGTTAGGTTAGATGACCCTTCCGGCAGAACAACAAAGGAACTGTGGGGTAAACCTAACGCAAGTGTCACAAAAAACTGCTGTGAGCTGAGTATTCTCATGTCTAGCCTAACTAGACACTGTTCTCTCAGGAGTCACGTACACTGGATAGGACTGGTTTCGGAGAGGAATCCGAAACGGTGACTCACTTCCTTTGTAACTGTCCGGCTCTCTCCGGAAAACGCTATAGTTCACACTTCTTGGACGAATTGCTTGAAGTAGGTAGGGAAGGTTGGGAGACAATCTTACGGTTATGAGAGCGTCTGGTTGGGACCGATGAACTTATTCATGGGTCTTGAGGGTGAACAATGGGCCGTGTAGTGGCCTACGTTCTAGGATGCCCTCTCCTCGGGGACTCAAGCTCTTTTCTATCCTTCCATCTATATCTTAATTTATATAAAAAAAGAAAAAGTTAAAGAAAATAAAGTGATCTTAAGAAAGTTGGTGGGACCAAGAAAATGAAAAATGTGTCGAAGTTGTAAACCAAAATAAAAAGTTGCAAAAGTTTGGTATGACGCGGTGGTTTCTTTTTTAGCGTACCCCATATTACAAACGCACTGGATTATTTGAGTTGAATATTAAAATGTTGTTCTATTTTACTATATAATTTTTACACTAATACCACAATAAATTGTGTATTCCGTTATTTTCTTCACTATCTGTAATATTTTAAAGTTGCGTAGCATTTTCGTTCAAAAATTTCGTGGTGCCCACTGTATTACTTATAAAAATTCACAAACAAATACTGTTAATATCTGTCCTGAATTTCTTATATTTTAAGGGTCATGCTATATACTATTTTTTATTTTTGCTAAAGACTAATCACATATTGCGATTGACACTTTAATAAAAGATTTTAATAATTTTTTTTTTAATAATAAATAAAAAATCGGTTTTTTTAATAAAGATGAAACCAAGATCAGAAAAAACTCGAAAAGGAGCTGCATCAAAAAACTTTTTTGAAGAAGTTGGTAAGATATTTGGCAGTGAAAATTAGCTAAACATATTGAATAACGGTTTTTCAAAGGACAAAAGTGCGAAAACGTACTACGTTGTATTTTGAATAAACTTGAGGCGATACGTTCCGATACTCAATTTTTGTTCATGTACCTACATTATGCATTCGTTTTCTAATTCTATTCGACTCGATATCTCGTTTTGTTTAATTTATGTCATATATACATTTCGTTACGGGAAATATTTTAAGTAGGCTTTAAATTCTAAAAAAAACATTATTTAAATCAGTCGAATTTGGTATTGATTTGAAAAAAAGTTCGAAGTTGAAGTAAAAAATAATAATTAATTAGCCTTATGAATTGGTATGTAATAGATTATCTCCTTGTGTTTTTATAACATAATGTTGCACTTCTTCTCGTGATCGGGTGGTAAAAGTTATTAATCCTCTGGACGCCAGTAAAGACAACGCCGCGAAAGAGAGGCTCACATTTTTAACACCATTAAGCTCAAGAATTCCGTCAACGACAAATCTCCTTAAACTTGAAAAAAAAATTGACAAAGTTATTAACTTTATATTGTTACGCGCAACAAAGCGATACAAACGACATCTGTCGGAAATAGAAACAACTATAGGTTAGTGACATCTTAGCAAACTTCTGGGTTCGGAGAACGGAATATTTAGGAAGTTTCTAGTATAATTTCTAGAGTATAACTACGGCGCTTCTCACATCCACGAGTCGAGTCTTATTTCAGATAGTGAAGTGAACGAAGTAAACTATTTGGATTGCGATAATTAGAGGTACAATACTAGCGATAACTAAAGAGTTGATTTGATAATTGTTTGTATATTATTAAAGTACAGAGAATAGTTAAATAGAGAAAGAACTTTTGAATTATATGCTTAAATATTGTGTTTTAAATAAGAACTAAAACCACGCGTAACAACTGCTGTCAGAAGTGAAATAAGTTCAGAATAAAGTGGTGGCATTTGACTTAAAACAAAGTGTGAAATTGAGTGAAATTTTGCGCTTCACATGAAAGCTCTGGAAGTTAATCTAAAGCAATAGGACGCACGCTGGAGGAGATTCTAAAGCAGGCACAAAGAATGATTTCGTCGAGCGACTTAGACAAGTTGTGGAAATAGAAGGGACGAATCCTGAACATTTATTTTCGAAGACAATTCTCAAGAGCCTGAAGCTGAAGAAAAGTCGGGGATGAACCTGAAACAACTATTGTGTGCTTTAATGAGTAAATTCGAGTATATAGCTTGCAGTAACGCAACAGATTTCAGAGGCAGGGCGGGTTACTACTACAACTGCAGGCTGATGTGGAAGATTGGCTATCTTTCACACTCTAGCGCCAATGCAAAATTCCTTAATTAAGTGCCAAGGGAGGCATTTGTGAACGGTATTGCAGATCAAAATATACAACCAGAACTAAGGCTAGCAGGAAAGAAATCAACAGCAGAAGCACTAGCCTATGCATTAGCTCATGAATCCGCTAGACAAGCTTATCGGAGTCCAGTACGAGTGAGAGAAACTTCGGTGAAGGAATGTACTTGCAACAGATTACAGTCATCAGAGCGTTACGGAGTATGCGGTATTCTTCGATGCTGGAATTGTAATAGAACGGTACACCTCCAAAAGGACTGCAGAAAACGCCCGACGAATGGAAGCGCCAGAAGAAGGGCAAAGATATCGAGCTGGGTAGCAGACTCGCAGCAGAATGTCGCCACTAGGGACCCACTTCTTCGGGTGGCCTCCTTTAATGCTGGAAATGTAGTAGATTCAAAACGACTGCAGGCAGCGCGGCCGAATGCAATCAACAGAAGATGAAGGGAGAAGATAGTGAGCTAGAGAGCAAGCTATTTGTAGAGGGAACTAGACTGCAATCTCATAACTTTTTTATCCCAAAACCCCAAAGGAAATATTCATGGAAATGCAGAAGCCTTTTCACAACATCCATGCAATTCCTGAATGGAAATATTGCGGAAGTATGGAAGAAAAAGATGACTATGACTACTATGAACATGACGAAAATCGAAAGAAGAAAGGAAAGAAATCCAAAGACGATCATGACTACGATGATGAAAGTAAAAAGAGAAAAGGAAAGAAAGCCAAAGACGAGGACAATGAAAAAAGAAAAGGACGAAAAGTAGATAGCCTAAGGATGCTGATAATGATGATGGTAAGGGTATAATGAAAATCAGAAAAGGTAAAGGCAAATTTGATGATAAGAAGCGCAAAAGCGGTAATGACATGGATGACAACGGAAGAATAAATGCATGGAAGAGTGCTTCAACAGAACATTAATCGAACATCTAAGGAAGGTTAATCAACTATAATCATCGCAATTGGGATCGAAATATTCCTATATTTCTAATGGCTTATATATCAGCTGTTTACAATACGACCAAACAAACCCCAACTAAGATCATATACGGAAGGGAGATGCGTTTACTTAGCGACCCCAAGTATGGTACATCCAGAGGTGAACAAAAGTTACCAGACGACTATGCATCGGGGCTTAGACAGCGATTAGCTGATATGCACGAAGAAACGAGAGCATAATTAGCAGTAAATACCGATCGAATAAAGACCCGCTATGACTTACGTGCTAATTCAGCAGATTTAATGAAGGTGACCTTGTTTGGCTGTACAACCCGAAACGACATAAGGACGTCCTTCAAAGTTACAACAACACTGGGAAGGGACCGTATTCAGTTATAACTAGAATTACTGACGTAGTATACAGGATTAAGCGTGGTACAAGAGGCAAACGAAAAATCGTTCACCACGATCGTTTAAGTAAATACTACAAGCATCATGACCGTGGACCATCTGTTTGCTCGGGACGAACAATTTTTGAGAAGGGGGGCAGGGTTACGCGCAACAAAAAGATACAAGCGCCATCTGTTGGAAATGGAAACAACTTTAAGTTAGTTACACCTTACTAAACCTTGGGTTCGGAGAACGGAATATTCAGGAAGATTCTACTATAATTTGTAAAGTATAAACGACGACGACGCTTTTCAAATCCAGGAGGCGGAGTCTTATTGCAGACAGTGAATTGAACATAGTAAACTATTTGGATTGCGATAATTAGTGAAATTATAAAAAAAAATTTCTATCATTGTCTCCAAAGCTAAGAAGCTAAGTATTTCTTGGATATATCAGGGATAAGTTATCCTGCTTCTAGATTTTAAATGGTTAGATCTATGTCTGAGTAGATATTGAACCTGCAAATCCAGTCTAGACTTCAACGAAGTTCCGCTAAAGTTACAAGGATCAATTCTGACAAACGAAAGTTGTATGCTCAAACTGAAACTCACAAAAATATAAATGTGTAAAGTTTATTCATCCTGGCTATAAACATCAAGGATGTCCAATTTACCGGGATTATTTGTCTTAATTTCTTATCAATGCACGAGCTTTATTTTCTACTGCGTTATTTCCTATGAAAAATGCTTCTTTTTTTTTACCTGTTTGCCGTGAACTTCAGAATTACAAATTTTCCAAGTTTGGTTCTAGGTGCAATATTTACCTCATGAGTGTAAATGGTTATCGTGGATTTTCCAAAGTCATTTCAGTAGATCCAAGATTTCGCTGACTAAGACCCGCTAATGTCTAGTTGGCCTTGGCCTAGGGGTTAGAATTACGGACAATGGATTAGAATTTAATTCTAAGATGGCCGAGATTCTATCTGATTATAATTTTGTCCTCCAAACTTAATTTAATCATTGGTTGTACATAAGATACCTCTTTCGGTCTCTTAGATTCTCCAACACACAATCAAAGAATGACAATCATTTAGTTGCAAAAGTCAACCAGTGATAGCGAACGAAATTTAATTCAATCTGGAAAAACACAAATTCATTCAGAAATGATGAATGAAATCTGAAATTGCTAAAATTTCCTTTTTCTTTCTTTGGTCACTTTGAATGACCACCAGCTTTTATTACAACCCCGTCTGCCAAAGTTGACAAATCAATTAGCCGTTCCGAAATAATATGCTATCCCTTTGCAGTCAATTAGCCTTTCATTTAACTTGAAGATCTGCAAATATTTACTGTACTCCTTTAATTAATGATTCCTAAGGATAAATTATATCGAAATTATTAAAGCAAACAGCTTATAGGGAAAATTTCATTTTCCTTCTTTATTCAGTCTTTCGTTATTCACATAAAGAAAAATATTGATTCAGAAAACATAGACCCCGACCTGCTACTTCATCGGTAGTTCAAATATCCACGGATAATATTCGACGTATACACCCTACACGTCCATAAATTTTGCGTCCAGATTTCGTCTATTTATTCGACTCTCTGATAAATCGATTGTAATAACTTCGTTATTGATTGATTTTTGTGCGTGATTCTACTTTTTTATATGGAAAATGACTGTATTGAATTTACTGCGGAGATAAGGCGTTATAAATATTTTATATGTCGAGATAAAGCTTTATGAGATCCGATGATGCTTTTTACACTTTTCCTTCTGTAAAGGCAAACGTGACCTCATCTTTATCCTATTTGAATAAAATATTGCTAGTATTGAAGGATAACCGTGCAGAGAAACTATAATGCTCTTCAATGGAATTGGATTAATCATCGTTGGTTGCAGTTTCAGTTCAACAAGAAATTCTTTTCCAATCATAATTGCTACTCATATAATAACAAATTAAACTTTAGTAATAATATTTAAAAAAATCAGAACTTCTATATATATATATATATATATATACCTCTGTTGAATATAGGCATTTGGTTTGGACTTTGGGTCGGTCACAATGTAGTTAACTTCTACGTCTGAATCGATAGCTTTTAAAAAGTTTTAAAATTTTGCTTTAAAGTGAACAATCCGAGGATCGTTGGCTCGAATTCCACCTCAACACAGTCCTGCGCTTTTTGTTCTCACCTAGTTTCGTTTTGACCTTTATAGCTCTATAGCTTCTTCTACTTAGCAGGTTTAAAGTACTATGCCACCTTGATCTCCGTGCTTGGCATAAAACAGAAAACACCCCAGACAGAAATAACCAATTTTTCGCTAATTTAAACTTTTAAGAATCTCATTATCCAAGATTTTTGTAAGCTATATTCAACCCATCAACTTTAATATGCCCCTTGACAGAACATTTCTTATAAATAAATCTAAATTTAAAGGAGCAGCGATTTTCGAAAAAATGTAATTATACCAACGAATTATCATTAATTTTCCCTGCCTGTTTAGGATATTGACCAAAGCGAAAGTGATAGTTCACCAAACGGATTGGTATAGAATAATATATTAGGAACGAAAAAAAAGTCAAACAGGCACATCAGTCCCCCGATAAAAGCATAACGAATCAATTCTAAAATTCTTTCACCCATATAAATGTGTTTTAATGGCAGCTACACTCCATGGAATGGTTGCTCTTGCAGAAGTACCTAATAGCTTCAGACTTCAGAATTATGTTCGACAGGACCAAATCTACAGAGTAAGCTCTCAGCCACCCATTATCCACCAAAAAACTATCTATGAGCTTGAAGAGCAACACTGTTCACAAGCACTCTTCAAGATTTTCAGCTTCTACCAAATGTCCTGTAAGGATAGGGCGAGCAGAGCAAGTTTCAAACAATGGACTGCGTCAAATATTGACGACGCTGTAAAGTTATTCAAATGTCATATGGGTATTACACGATTTTCCCTCCCGTCTAATATACATACCATTCTAAATACCTCTGAGAAGTATTGGTCCATTCTATGTCAAAATGTGTGTATGTGTGATCATGCCACAGAGGATCCTGATTCTTGCACGAGTTAATTCATGTGCGACTGGGAAATACCTCATCAGCCACTACAAAGTTACGGATCATGTATGACATGCTATCTGTTGAACGAAAGAAATTATTATTATTGGTGACTCGGTTTGCTAGCGATATACAAAAAACAGTTCATTTCAACCTTTATATTATCTGAAACTCTATGATTACGCACACACCTAATGTTTTGCAGAAAAATTTTTAGTCTACACTGAAAAGGCTTACTAGACTCTAGTTCTTCATTTTCCTCAAGTGACCCTTCTTTCGTATTAAACGCATAGTAGAAATACTCGCACATCCACTAGATGAAATATCTACGTGGTCGTCACCGCAGAATTGATATCCTTTAGAAGGCCAGCAGTCTCAAGAAATTCACTAAAAAGAAATCTATAATGACGTGGCTCAGAAGACATTCGGGTGTAATATAAACGAACGTAGCTTTATCTTGTTAGAAAATACTGCCATCATTAATATTCCAAGCCAACCTCGTGATCGATATACTTATATGGTAAATCTCAAGGTAGACATCTACATGAGTAAAAATAAAGCAATATCCTTCGACCGGCCGGCAATACTACAATTTAAACGAAACTATATAATAATGGTCGATTTGGATATGTCGACTAGGCTCACTAGCAGTGCATCAATAGGAAGTCTTGCAATATGTGTTGTGTGGAAATTGATTCATAAGGCCGTTCGTGTTGAACGATACTACTTGATACTTTTCGAAAAATCCGAAACAGACACCGGATTTCGTTTTGACGGCTGTGGTTGTTACCTTTTGATAGCCAGCGGTGAGGTGAGATGTCCCACCTTACAATCTGCTCAAAAATGACACCTTTCACGCAAATTCAACAAAAGCAACTCCCAAAAACTACCAGTATTCCGTTCATTCCCGAAGACATCTTGCAGTCTGTTCTCTTTAGATGGAGGTTGATGAGGAGATATGCACCTAGACTTTAGAGATAACACTTACAGGTTGGGCGAATGACGTCATCTAGATTAACAAATATATTCGAAATCAGTGACGAGTATCAGTCCAATTGGCCATACCTACTGTACTTAGACGTATCAACATCGCTAGAGCTTAATGAGTTAAATGCTGAAACTTATTCCAAAGCGATCGAAAATAAAATGTGGAAAGAAATTATCTCCCATGTTTTCAGTTTATTGATCAAAGCAAGGAACCTAAAAAAAAATCAAGCAAAAATGTTATAATAGAAGTGAAATTAAAATGCTTTGGCGGAAAATTATTTATCGAGTGGAAAATATAAAAACGGTGATCTCAATTTTAATTTCCAAATACTAATTGGTGCGTGCGGTTGAATTTTCTTATTAAAGGAACTCGCAGCAGCATCAAAAGCTTGGAGCAAATAATCGGGCAACCAAAATACCATTAGACCCATAACCTTTAATTCCTACAGGTCGTAACAGGATATCGATATATGTATTTCTCTTATTCCAATTATAACTCTATTCCTAATTTTGTATTTTTTTCTCTGCTTATTGAAATTGCTACTACAAGTCCTGTTCTGAATATGTGAACCCTTGTATGTGAAAATATAATTCGAATATAATTCATTGGAGCCTAGAAAATCTCGCCTTTGCTTTGAAATTGTTGAAAATCCCAGAATTACTCATCCAATTTTCAACATTTTCCATTGATTACCTTCGACTATTTTTCAGGAAGTGGACCAGAGATTGAAATTTTATTTTTAATATAAAAATAACCATAAAAACTCCAATCTGCAAAAAGTCAAAATTTTAAAAGTGCCAGTTCGTGGTGAAATCTCATTGTTTCCCATTTTATTATTTGCTTGACTTGCGGCGGTAATCCACATTCAAAATTGTCCTGCAAATAATTAATTTTTTGCATCATTTAAGAACGTCAGGAGGAAAATTGAATTTAACGAGACAAAAATTAATTGAAATAGCTGCTTATAATTAAATCCGTTGATTAAACTGCAGGGCACAATGGAGCTGACTCGCCCATTAATTTAACGATATCTGATCCATAAATAGTGTCCAGCAGCTATACACGGTTAAAACCTTTAAAGTTATTAGCAATCAGGACGAGGCCTGTTGCTACGCAATCTACCGGATGTTCTGAAGTCCCTTGTCACATTGTTGTTTTTTTTTAATTACTGTACACATTTCCTGGTGCTTTTGATGGTGTAATCTCTTTGAAATCTTCAAATCATCTCAAGTTGATAACTTTACTCCTTCTCGTCACTCTTCGCTTAAGTTGTTTTCTTTTTATGGTTTCGCCCATAAAACTTGCGCCTGTGTTTATGTTATTTTGGACATTAAATTTAGCCGGAAAAGGTTCACTTCGTAAAACTTTGGGCTTATTTGCAATAAACTAATGTGAATGTTATACGGTAGGTGGAAAAGTAAGTCCATCTGCTGGCTGAAGGCGAAACAGAGACTCTCTGGGGACACTTGCAAGAGCAAGTTTTCCCTGAAGATGTTCGTAATGTTCAAACATAAATTTTTGTATACGCATATAAACGCACGTGTATCTGGACATTTATATCCATATTAAAAATGGTGTTTATTTGCTGCCGTGCTACATATAACCAGGTTGGACAGAGTCGCTGAGGTTTTATGGAGACATTCGCTGTTCTTCATGTTGCATAAACGAACTTCTCACTTACTCAGTTCCTTAAAGGCATTAAAAGTATATTTTAGTTAGGCAGTAGTATTAGGTTCTTGAACTCCTCTTCTTCCTTTCAACGGGTAGTTTATTTCAGTTTATGGCTCTCGACTAATGTTTCCGAGGAAATAACTTCAAGAAATATTAGAAAATACGAGACGTGTTAAAAGCTAAACAATTTCTAAACACAAAATAAAAGGAAAACAGAAGCTTTATTCTGATAGTAGAAAAACAAGATCAATTTATTTTTACTACACGTATAGAAAATTGAGGCCTCTAGAAATGTAAGTTGAATATCTCCATTTTTTTAAAAAAAATTGAACTCGACTTATCAGTGGAAAAAAAACTTGGACATATCGCTTAAAAAATGCAGTAAAAATCTAATATTTCGAAACGCACTTGCAAGGAGAAATGTGAGAAATAATAAAACAATTAATATAATTAATTACTTAATTTGGTTGAGTTATTATAATATTTTATAGGCTGCTCCTGTGCAGCTTGGTGATTATTCTAGGCAGACGGTAAGAAACACTGCCAATCGGAAAAATAAAATTGAAAAAACCGAGAGGAAATTTTAATTATTTCATATACATAGATTTAGTTTCTGCCTTAGTATACTCAGAAAAATTTCTTCACGTGTTCCCGAACTACAACTACAGTATCCCGGTTTTAAGATATAATGGATGCTTCTGCAATCATTCATAAAAGTCATTCCATATCATATGGTACCTACTGTTTACGCAACTTATGATTCCTGGTTGGAACCACCAAAAAATGTTTACGAAAGTAGCTTGGTTCCTGTAGAATCACCAAAATGCAGTAATAATTTCCTGGAACTATATAAAACAAGTAAAAAAGCTAGAATTGGTCTAACACCAATTCTTATGATACCTTAGATGAATGCCCATATGAAATTTCGTATTGTCACCCTGCTGTGCAAGTTTGATTTTTGAAGTGGTTTTTCGCATATATTTCTAGAACGGTTTGTCGGACAGAAATGACTATAAGCAATTTTATAGGGTTTCGTATTCTGAAGAAGTTTTTAGTACAACAAAAATGTCTTGGACTGATTGTTTTTACAGAATATGTAAAAAATCTAAATTTTTATATGGCAACACCAAGAAGGAGTTGCCCGATTTAGTCCGTTTTTGAAATTTCATTTGCTAGTACAATGAAAACACCATGTACCAAATTTCACCTTTCAATATCTATGCGTTCTCAGGCAGTGTCCAAATATATAGTGGAAAACGAAAGTTTTGTATGGCAACCCCACGAAGGAGTTGCCCGATTTGACTCATTTTCGAACTTAATTTCACGTTTTTTTTAAAGTCCGTGTACAAAATTTCAGCTCTCTAAGTGTACACGTTCTCGAGTTATCGTGCGCACAGACGGACGGACATGCAAAAATCAAAATTTCCAACTGCTTGGAAACTAGCTCACGTTCAGCCTATTCCGAAGAAAGGAGAGGGTAATGAGCCCTCAAATTATCGACCAATTGCAATCACTTCGATTCTTTCAAAGGTTTTTGAATCTATCATTAACTCCAAATTAATGAAGTATCGGAAAACCAATCAGCTCATCAACGATCGCCAATACGGCTTCCGGCACGGACGCTCATCTGGAGACTTGCTGACTTTTCTTACGGAACGTTGGAATCGGAGTCTCCTCACAATTTTGGTGAGTCCAAAATCGTTGCTCTAGATATTTCAAAGGCCTTTGATAGAGTCTGGCATCCAGCCCTTTTAACCAAACTCAAAGCACTTGGTCTTTCCCCTCCTCTTCTATTATGGATTGAAAGTTTTTTATCTAGTCGCCAAATACGTGTTGTATTAGATGGCGTTATATCTGAACCTCTTCCTATAAATGCCGGTGTCCCCCAGGGCTCTGTTATTTCTCCGACTCTATTTCTAATCTTCATTAATGATCTGCTTTCCCTTACTTTCAATCCTATCCATAGCTTTGCTGATGACAGTACCCTTGATTTCGCATACTCCTTTGACACCCTTGCGGATTCCAGAGGGAACGCCACATGAATCGCGTCGAATTCAATGCATCTAAGACCCAAAGCTGTCTCATCTCATTAAACGTAACCACTCCCGTTTCGTTTGATGGAGCATTAATTTCTGATTCACCGTCACTAAGAATTCTTGGCATTAATATTTCCAGTAAGTTAAGCTGGACAGATCACATCTTCTCGGTTGCCAAAAAAGCATCAAAATGTCTTGGTTTTTCGAAAAGGTGTAAGAAATATTTCAGCTCATCAAATATAGCGCTCCTCTACAAGTCCTACAGCAGACGTAGAATGGAATACAATTCCCATATCTGGGCCGGGGCTGGTCGCACAGCCTTAGCTTCATTGGATATTGTCCAAAAGAGAGCCTGCAAGCTCATTGGCTATGTGGCAATTACTCGTCATATCGACTCGCTCGAGCACCGTCGCAATGTTGGATGCCTTTCGCTCCTTTATCGCTATATGCATGGTCAATGTTCTGATGAAATATCTAGTCTGATCCCTTGTAGAATAGTTCCTGCACGCAATACTCGCGCTGCATCCCGCGCTCATCCTTTTACCCTTCAAATTACCTTCGGCCGTACACTAAAATTCCGTGATGCTTTCTTATCCCGAACTGTGCGAACGTGGAACAGTCTACCATCTTCTGTCTTTCCTCCGGCCGCCATACAACCTTCGAAAATTTAAGGGCGACATACATCGGCACCTCCGCCGCTCTCCTCATATCCCTTAATCCTTTCCCTATCTCCTTCCTGCCGCGCTGTGCTTTGCATCATATGGTATCCCCTGAGCTTGGCTTAATAATATCAAAAACAAAAAAAAAACCTTTCATATTATGCGTGGGTATCCAACCCATTTTGCTCTACCATCATTATTTCGAGGTATTACAAACGGAATGACAAACTTAGCATACCATATGAGACTTTATCCAAGGTATAAAAATCATTAGTTTATAAAATTAAAAAATTTGTTAAAATATTTTTGTAACGTAAATCGATGGGGATTTATAAAATATAATTGTTTTCAAATTTCCAGCTTTATCAATAAAAAATAGCAAACTAAAAAGCATAATAAATTGATTTCTAGGTCGCTCTCACTCCGCTCATAGTACCGACACAATTTGAATATCACACGATCACAATATGAAGTATACATCGACGTAGGGGAAAAAATAAGTGATGAATTTGTAAAAATGTTGTTTATATTTTCGAAAATGTTCCCATTACGTCTGTAAGATAAAAACATAATAACACTGTACCATATACCTACAACTGTGAAAAAAAGCAATCGCCGTCTAAGAAATTTGCTTGCATATAATTTGCAGTACTATTACGATTACAATGCTGCGTTCTTTTTCCTGATCCCTATAAAAGGAGATGCACGGATTTATATATGAATAAAAATCATCAAATTGCCAGCTTTTGAAGAATTACAACTTTAGAATTACAACCTAATATTTTAGATCTATTTTGGCATTTTGTGAAAATTGAAATGGAATTTGATAATTTTCCCCCATAAAAAAAATCATGCTACCTACACACGTTTTATAGAATTAAATTAATTTAAATTTCCAATGAACCAGTAGAGTATAAAAAAACGCAGCTAATACCTCCATATCAGTTGTACATCATCGCCAAATTTTTCTTCCGCGTGAAGCAATAACATTTTGTATCAAAAGAGCTTCCAAAAGCAACATATTCATATGCGTATTCTACCATGGTAAAATTTGGTAGTGTTGCATTTACCCCGTTCAGTACAAATGCCATGACTTGATGTTGAACACAGCTGAAAATAAATAAAAAATATATTAAAATACAATATAAACAATACTTCCCTAGTTCCTGAGTTCCTCTTCCAGTCAGCAAATGCCTCCTATATGTCCATTGCACATCTGAAATAAACAGAATTAGAGAAATTAAGTTAATACAATGCAGTTGATCAAATATAACAAGAAAACTACAAAAAAACTACATAGTTTATATGCAAACTGCCAAGAAACCCATTTCTTGGCAGTACAACAACAACACTACATGAAAACATAAACATTGCTAGTTTTCAGCGAAATTCATGTTATTTGCATAATAAACTATTGCAAAACATGCAATTAGGTTTAAATATGCGAATAACATAAACTCGCAGATGCTAGACATACTATTATTAATGAAAATCAACAATTGTAGCCATTGTTGACACTTCATGAATAATTTTTTGCAACATAAAAATTTCGCATAATTTGTATATTTCCTGCAAATTATGCACAGGAAAATCATTAATTAACACTTAAAGAATATATTAAAACACTTACCTCAAGGATTAATCCATTTATTGTTGAGAAAAACATAAAACACAACACTGCACTTCTCGACTTAAAAACCGCGAAATCAACTGTCAACGCGACTAAGAAAATAATCACTTTTATGAAGTTGGCCGCGCTCTACCTGTTGGCAATAGTTAAAAAACGCGAAATTGCTCAGGTAAGGAAATATTTACAAGAAAAGGTAATTTTAATTCCCATAATGAGTGTGAAAGAGAACGATGTGGAAACGAGACAGAAGAAAATTCGTGAGAGAATTTATGTTCCACACCGGAAATTGACATAGGATGATAGGGAGCAGCCGTATTGATAAATTTTAGAAAAATTGAAGTATCGCAATAAAACAATTAGGAAAAATTATGGATAATTAAAAATAAATTAATTAACATAATTTGGAAATTTTTGACGTCACGGCATGGACTCATTATGTACAAGAAATAGATGAAATTTACATTTTTTCATGTGGAACTTGTCCTAAAATGGCGTCTCTGACATTATAAAAAGGAGGTGCTCCCTAACTAATCTCTCATTAGTGTCATAGCGATCGTACATGCAACAAGCATCGATCAGTCAGCAAGTGTTCTTTAAAAAAAAAATATAATATTAAATAAGTCTAAAAATCTTTATAGCATAAAGCAACGTGCCAAGCAAGTTACAGCATTTACATGCTAAGTAAAGATTGCTGCAGCAATTATAATATCTGTGGTGTTACAGGAATGTGATGGTGAAAGATAGGCTAAGTATTTTTATACATTTTCTAAAAAATATATTTGGTGGCAGACATTTTAATTTTAGGTTTTTTCACATAGCGTTTAACTCATGCAAGCCAAGCATATTAGACGTTCCATGTGAAAAAACAAAGTAGAAGTAATTAATCTTTAGAGTGATATGTGAATTATATTAATTAAGAACTAATAATAATAGACAGTGAATTTTTGAATAAAAGTGAAATTCGTGAATTTCTGAGGTATAAAATTGAGCACGTGTCACTTCATGACACCTCAAGCACACGTACCTACAGATAGCTAGTTAAACTAAATTAAGCATAATTGAAGTGGTGAAAATAAAAATAAAATTAAAAATAGAATTCAGTCTAACGTAAAAATAAGGAATTTTTGCTCAATAAAGTAACAGTAAGCACAAGTTCACATATCTTGTTATTTTAACATACCGCTACACTAATCCACCCAAAGAATGCAATAATGTAGCTGTAGTGTTCAATTACCGCTACATTACAAAACACTTGATGTGATGCCTGCTGCTGGTACAGTGGGCTCAAAATTGAATACACAAGATGCCAGCTCTGCAAGAAAAGCTTTGACGATTGCATCAAAACTTTCAGATTGAGCTTTCAAATATTGGTTCGCAAAGCAAAGTTAATCTTGTCATCTCTTTAGCCTTTATTACTTTATGATACTAGGCTGATGTAAAATTCCCTTGTTATTTAAAAATACTGCAATTCCAACTCGTGTGTAACGGAACAGTTGCTGTAGAACCGTTCACAAGCAACATGGGATGATATTATCTTTTGTGGATTATATTAGTGTAGCGGTATGTTAAAATCAGAACGAGCATAAATAGATTTACATTTCGATTTAATAAATAGATTCATATGCAGGTTAGCTTAATCACTCTAATTCACAGCAAAGCACTTATCTACAATAAATCTAGAAAATTCTTCAAAGCCATGATCTTAATGCTATTTAAAATTTGCAATGTTAAGCAAACAAAGGATAATTCGCAGGTATACTCTACTTAGCCCCATTCCGGAAGTATAGGAATAACTGTCCTGAATTTATCCTGTAAAAAAAAAAACTATTAAATATCAAAATAAAATTAATTCACTCAAGAAAGTATTCTTTAACCACACAATAATGTCACTAAATTATGTCTTTGTATAATTTTCACCTTCACCGACAAGAAAATAGCATGTTAGCTTATGCTTACCGTAGGCAGATTATAAGCTGATCTGTACGATTTTTACAAGTGAGAACTCAATCAAGAATTTTACTAAATATATACCACGAACTGAACTACTTGAACTCAAAAAAATTAAGAGAGCGATCCATGCAAATGCTCGGCCTTATATAGGGTCTGAACCACCATTTTTGTGTGTGGAACCCGCAACCATAATTCAAAATTCTCAGAATGTGTTATTTTTCATCATGTATGATTTATCTCATTCGATGAAGAATATTGATATCTATCGTTTTTCATGAAAAGATCTCCATCGTTAATTTAATTTCACGGAATGAAAATTAAAAATCTAAATTGTGCTATAATAAGCGCAATTAAATTCCTGTCATCCATGTTGAGAAAATTCGATGTGGAACGTATTTTTATACATCTCACTTTTACTTGCTATCTCTTACCTTCTCATTAGTCACATGAGAAATCAAAAAATATTAAGTGTCTTTTTGTTGAAATAGTTTAGCGCCACCATCAGGTTCTCGTAAAAAAATACTCCGAATTCATGTGCCATATGTTGGCGATATATGAATTCTCACAGTTCCGCGGTATTTATAAATATTTTTTGACGGTTTCGCGGTCGCGAGTTTTGCGTGATTTTTCAGTGAAAAGTGCGCTGATTGCATAAAGGTAAGTTGTTCAAATTGTGTTTTGCGTATTAATTAGTGTTTGTGTGTATTTAGTTTATAAGAAAATTCGTTTGTTTACGACATTTGCTATCTTAAGTTGTCTTCAGGTGAGATTTGCATTTGTTGTTTTTCGCGGAAAAACCTCGCGGGAAGTTGATTTTTTGTAAAAATATACTTCGGTTTTATTGAGTTATTGCATTTCACAATCCCTTAAAAAATCGATTTTTGAGTAATTTGTTTTCCGTTGTGACAAATGTCAAAGGTGAAAATTTATGTGTAATTTTCCTCGAAATTGTTAGCGGGAAAGTGTTTTGTTACAACTAATATGTTCTGTGACTATCTTTCCATAGTTGGCGTAAATTTCAAGTGAGAGAAATTGAAATTTAACTATATATGACATAATTTCCATTTCCCACAGTGTTTTTGTTGTTTCTGCATGTATGTATTTATGTTTACAATGCATGGAGAAGTTGAATAACTTGAAGTCTTTTCATATAAATTTGTTAGCATTTCTTATTCTAAGTAATTAATTGTTTGTTTCTTTAATTCATTCATATTTTCCTTTTATTTCAGATAATTTTATATGTGCACATAGGTACGTAGGTACAAATTCTTCGTGGAAGGAATATAAGCTAGTCGATTTCCCTGGCTTGTACTTAGTTAAGTACTTTAAAATTGTTTGATTTCTTCTAATTCTTTTTCTTTTCTTTTCAGCTACATTCTTCGCTGAACCCCTACTAAAGCGAAAGCTATTCAAAGACATAAAACGCCGAAATATTCATTCAATAAGTCAGTCCATTTCATGCAGTAACACACCCAGGATTTGGCTTTGGGGGGGGGGGGGGACAATAGGTGTCCCAAGTCCTAACGTGTCGCAAAAATAGCGCTCTAAAGTCGTATCCTGCACCCATTTGAGCACTTACCGACTGCTATTGTAGATTAGAAGGTTTTATTTTATTTTATTGGACTTTGTAATAATATACAGACCACATTTTATACGTAATTTGTAAATTATGTTCAGGAAACTGACATTCTGGAGGGGGACCGGTCCCGTTCATCACCCCTCTCGGTGCGCCCCTGATTTCATGACAATGTCACTTCACTACCCGATACATATATATAAAACACGTCTTTGTAGGGATATTCCCGCAAAATTATATGTCGGGTCAATTGTTTTTTTTTTTTTTTTTTTTTTTTTTTGAAATTACCAAACAAATTTTCTTCGTAGCTATTATAACAACTACAACATACAGAAGTTTGGAAGAAATTCGACACTTTGAGAAATTTTAAAGCCAAGAATAAATTTTTATATTTTCGGCTTTTGTCTCCTTTCATGTATAATTTTTTTTTCTGATTTAGTTAGTTCTTTCGGGATATTCACTTCGGAAAATTTACAGGTGGAATATTATTGTGAACTCCTTCCGACTATTAAATCAGTCAAGACAAATAACGTGGTTTATGAAAATTTCTACACCACACACATTCAGGTTAGATTCTGAACTAGATCGGCTTTTTGGAATATTTTCAAAGGTGCACTGTGCATTGCTGGTCTATATTGGAGTTCAGAGCACGATAGGTATGGGCACAGGGAACAGCTACATCGGCCGCTTATGGTAGTGTATCACACCTAGTGGAAGAGTTTCAATAGAGTAATAGGTAAAAAAAAATTCTAACCAATTTTGCAATTAAATACACATATTTTCTTATTGTAAAAAATTGTAATTTCTATTGCTTGTAAAAATTTCTCATATTTGGCATTATTTTTTCTTGAATAAGCAAATTTTTCGTGTTTTATGTGCAGCCCTTACATGTTGTAACAGCACCTCTCGTAAAAAACATTCAGAGTAATTGTTCTGCTTGATAGATCACCTAAACAAGATGGTCTTGGCTGAGATATCATACTGCTGTTTCTGTTAGGATAGTCCAGGAGGAGATTGCTCTGCCTCGAATATGCTTTTCCTCCACCAAACTAGGTACGAAATCTCAATCAGAGAACGAACTTTATTAACAGTCTAAACCTAGAAAGGGAGTAAATTGCTAAGGCCTGCACACACTCCACAAAACTAGTCTGGTCTAATGATAACATTAAAGGCGCTACGGGGAAGACTGCTCATAATATGAAAGAGAAAAACCGGAAAAATTAAGAAAATCAATAGGAAAACATTCAAAGAAAGAAATTTTTAATGATACTTCACACTATTGTAAACAAAATAGAAAACTATATTAACTATAAAATCTAAACATTAAATTATGCTCTAAGCGCCTTCAGTTCTTGCTTCGGTGATTTTGATCATGAGCCTCCGTACTTTCAACCAAAATCCAGGACGAAAATATACCAGCCCAAAACGGGTGAAAGCATTATGATGACTTTATTTCTGCTGAGCTCTAAAGGATCCAAGCTAGTGAATAATATTACAAGACTAAAAGTGCAATTAGGCCAAATTTAGTATTTATACATGGAAAGGGTAGACTCGGGTTAATAATATTTATTACAATTCCCTAACCAATCCAAGCGGACTTCATTGTTTTCGTTTCTCACATGCCATCTTTGTGTGTAATTAGAAACCCCTTCAGCAAGGATGTTACAACACAAACTTACTGACTGTCGATAATGTCAAGCATATGTGCAAATGCATGCATTGCTTAACACTTCAAAGCTGACAAGCCCTGTAACCAATTCATCAAATGGTGTACAACCACAATTGCTGGTATCAAAGAATAAATCAAGAGTGCAGGTGTGCGGAGAGTATGCAGGAGTACATTCTAATTTGGATAATAATCAGAAGCTTCAGGTATCGTCTTCGGCAAATTGAATTTCTAATTAGAACTCAGTAAAGTAAATGCTCGGCAAGAACGAAACCTGGGGGCAGCCTAAACGTTCGATATGAATTTTAATAGCATATGCACAAAAAGCTTCTCAGTGCATGCTGTTATTTGCCATGAATACCAATTAATTGGCTGTGTGATGTCAATATTTGGTTCAAAGGATACTCTCGCAGAAAGGATGTGGTATAGTGGGACGTAGTTTAGTTGCTATTTCGTAGCTGAAAATTTGCAATATTTAATTTTGGGGACTGTAGTGATTTTGTTGCTTGTTTTTTTGTCAGCTTACCAGTATACCAGAATTTCTCAGAGCATGTTGAACGGTTACAAAGGAATTGTAATTAGATTGCAGGCAGACATACATACATATAACTTCCACCAAAGCTGTCTATATAAGAAAACTGTTTAATCAGCAAACATTTAACCGACAAATACTAATTGAAATGTGAAATTTGGTTTGGATATGAAAAATATATAATGATAAGACGTGCATGCTTTCGTAGAACAAAATGCATTTATTGAAATTTTAGTCAAATACAAGTTATTGGCTCTACTTAAAATACGCTCCTCTGTAATGCTTAAATTACGACAAGAGATTAACAAAATAAAACTAAACTAATTGGAATTATTTTATTGTACACTTTAAACTTCACTTCACGTTTCTTAATTTAATTTGAGTTCACAGGAATGTTCATCTAACAAATCGTCAGCTGGACCCTGATTTGGTCCATACACAACCTTATATTTGCATAAAGGCGTTAAGTGAAGCAACAAAAAACTAGCCGCTAAACCTGTATTCAAAATTTTACAAATACGATAATTGTGACTAATTTTTATGCAATTAGTTAATTATCTATTGAACTTATTAACAGGTTCGTAAAAGTCTGTATTATCTTTATATGGTCCCAGTGCAAAGGACGAAACGAAATTGTTATGTTCCGAAAGAAATATAGGTCATGGACCATAAATTGAATATCGTCCAAAATGGCACAGGAATAAATCCTACTTAATTTATACACTACTACTCAATTGCTATAAATTTTAGTAGTAAAAGCAAAACAAATCTTTATTGCCAAAATAGAAGAAACACAAAATAAACATTATTCAAAATCTTAATTTTACATTTCGTAAATATATTATGTGCATGGCACAAAACAATTCGCGATCTGCTTCTGGAAGATACCTTAGTTAAGCGCGTTATATTAGCTATTTAGTTTTTTGTAATAGGGTGGTTGTCTAAAACCGGAGCAGTTATGATGAAAATATTTTTTCGTGTAGCGAAAGATCATGGCACTTTTTTATAAGCCAATTTTCCAGTAGCTATCGAATATGCATTGAAAAAGCGTGCATTCATTTGCAAAATCATCAATTTGAGTTTTTTCAAAATTTATACCTGTTAATAATTATTAATTAATTACTAATTGTAATTATAATCTTACCAAGTGTAAAGGACTATTAATTTTCATATTTTGTAAAGCACGATCTATCGCTGAATGTGTATAGTCTACCTCCTGTATGTTCGAAGGACCTGGTTCCGAAAACTTTGGTTTGCTATGCCAATTATGCTTTCTTCATTATACTCTCATAAGAAATGCTATACGTACATGGGTTTTTATACCCTAGATAAAATCTAAAGGGTATATACTAAGTTTGTCATTCCGTTTGTAACATCTAGATATATTTATGGTAGAGCAAAATGGATTGGACATGTGCTTTAAAAAAATATGGGACAAATGGAGTAACTTTTTCGTAGGGTTGCCATATAAAAATTTCATTTTTCACTTCATATTTGGACACGGCCTGAGAGCGCGTCAAAGTAGAGCGTTGCAATTTTGTACATAGTATTTTCATAAAAATAGTAAATATATAGTTTCAAAAATGGGTTAAATCGGGCAATCCCTTTCATATAAAAATTTAGGTTTTTACGTATTCTGTGAAAACGATCATTCTTATACCGTTTTAATGTACGGAAAAGTTCTTCAGAATATGAAATCCTATAAAATTGAAACGAAATTACAAACGAGCATTTATCTAGGGTACCATAAGAATTGCTCTTAGACAAATTCAAGCTTTTTTACTTGTTACTTACGCTTTTCAACTGAAATTCAATGCAAATGAACCCCAATATCACAAAATAAGTGTTCAAAGTATGTACCATTATGAACTGCAGAATAGAGAAATGATAATACATGTTTCTTAAGAGTGCCAATGTATTTGGAGTTAGACCAAGCTACACTCCAAATTGGTAAAATAGATGGAGATGGACAAAACTGACCATTCAATATCTCAGAAAGAAACTGGAATGGAATTAATCTATCTTCTAGATAGATATTTTGAAAGCATATAATCAAAAAACTAAAACTGAAATTCTAACCCAAAAAATTTAAAAGTGGCGTATGGACCAAAATTGTTTTCAGCTGATGATATAAGTCAATAAATAATTTTTCCTCTAACATTTTTGTAGAAATGGTGAAAGATAAAAGAGATTATGCCAAAATAAAAAATATGGGAAAATTCCTCGATTAAAAGACTGAGATTTATTGAAAATAATTTCAATAAATTTCCAAATATCATTTAAGAGCAAAAAAAAATGCCGAGGATCTAAAATGAATACTAAACTTGATGCTGAACTGATTGAAAAGGAGAAAGATCTCTTTCTGCGTTTGCCCTTTCATTAGCCGGTCCACCCAACTTTTTCATGTGCTGCCACCCTGTCTTGATCCCCAACTGAATCATCCACGTGTAAAACGAAAGGAGTATAAATAAATATTAAAATAAAATTGAAATAAATAGGTTATAATTTAAGAAAGTTTATGAATAATAATTTTGGTGCTAATATCGCGTCTTTATTAACGTTATTTATGGTTGAATACCCTTTTTAAGAGGAACATTAGAAAAAAAGAAAGGCTGTTGTGTAAAAATATCGATTGTGTTAGAAAACACACAATTACTGAAGTACTAGAGTTTTCATCTCTTTCACTCTTTTAATTGTCATTTTTGTACCAATCACATGGATATGAATTAACTAATTTATCAAATAATTTAAAAAATATTAACTTTTTTGAGTGAAGCTGGCTTTTTTAATGATTGCTGCGATAAAATCTAGTTTCACAGGACGCAGTTTTCTTGCAGACAGTTCTGAAGTTTCGCGGCCGGGTAATTTGTTTCATGGTATTCCGTCGTTTTTAGGGCTGTCACCGGGCTGTATCGCATGAACCCAAGGAGGTAAACAGTTGAAATTCTCGCAGAGCGTGTATTTCTATTGTGGCTATAACAATAAATATTAACAATAAAATTAAATTAAAAATTGAAGGGGGTCTCCATACAAGAACCGTGATTTTGTCGGCGTTTTATTCCTCGTTTGATTCTCATTCATTATTATTATCATAAGTAGTTAGGCAAAATTGTTTTCACATGACAGCATTTTTTTTTTTTCAAATGACGTATACTCTAATTTAAAAAGAGAATAAAAAGCACATAGTGTTAAATTTTGTACGATGATTCGGAACCCTTTTTGCACGAGTCCGACTCGCACTTCCCCGAGTTTTAGATTATGTTATGGATAAAGGGGAATGGCCACTTTTCATATAATTTTAGGCCCGACACCTGCAGAGATGAGAGATGCCTTAAACGATGCAATATGATACTCTGAAGATATTTTATTAACAATGTTTAAGCGGGGGAAAGCTTTGCCAATCGGATGTAGCTTGAGCAAGAAAGTCGTGTGAAAAAGTGGACTTTTGTTCTTTTCGTGATTGCGGGGAATTGATGTGTCGTGGAAAATGACTTCCTATCAGAAGAATGTTCACAACAAAGCACTGATGGTCATGGAAGAAAGAACTGCAAACATGTATGCGAAATATAGTAGCTGGTGGGTATGTAGTCCAAAAGCATGAAAATGGGTTTTCCGGCGGCAAAAACGTCCTGAGAAAGTTATCTGAATTGGGAGTAAAGTACACCACCCGATAGTACTCGGTGAGACCTTTAATTCGATATGCAACATACGGTATTGGAATAACCCTCCCCTCCTCATGGGAGGTGAACAGTGAAACCCGTTTTGCGATTGGACATAAACCTACCAATATAAAGCCGGGTGCCACAAATCTAGTACCCCAGTTCGAATAAAAATGAGGGAAATACTGAAAAAGTGACAATTGCGATGGCTATAAATAGTTATTTAAGACTCCTAGTATAGGAGTGTGGGTACTCATACCTCTTCTCAGGACCTAACAAATTCGGTTCTGTACTAGATTTTCCAAAATTTACTAGACCAAACTTTGACACCCCGCCCCCAGATTTCTTCCTCTAGATAGAAAGAAACATAAGTAATAAAAAATGCTCCGAGTATCATAACGCATCGTTTAAGATATCTCTCATGCCTGGAGGTGTCGGAGCTAAAATGGCCATTCCTCTTTATTGCTCAAATGACAAATAAATAATTCTATTTTAATAATTTAATTGTTTTTTTTTTAAGAAGTTCTGTAAAACACTGTTGAGAATAATTCTTTTATTTTGTAATACTATCTCTTGCTTATTTCGTGTTTGTTTCCTTATTTCTAAATATGTTTTTTTTTTTCATTCCATCCAACTTGATAAAGGGGAAAGAATAGATTCGCTTCGTTTGACGAACAGACACCTTGGACTCTGGAGAAGGAAAGATCAACGGAATAATTCTAAATATTTTAGGGAAGTATTTTGTGTATTTCATAATTTTTTTAACGTGTCTTCGTTTTATTTCAGCTTTCATTGGATACTTCAATGTTGGATGCTTCAATACTCGTATTGGACTATTTGTAGTAAGCTAAAATTAAAGATGCGATATTTTGGTAAAATATCAATAAACGACGGCGATATGAGTAATAAAACGGAGTAACCCGAAAGGAATATCTTGCCGTGGTCATAAGCTATGGCGACATGAGGATTCATTTTCAGTGAAGATATATAAGTAATGTCCTTGAGCGGCATTCTTTAAAAGAGTTCAGGGAAATTCCTCCTGATCAGCATGTATGGACACGATTGAATTTGTCTACTAGGCTTGAGGATCGGTTGTTGTAGTCTTATGCAGGTTCTTGCGTGTCTGATTGAGTGTGAATAACTAACCAATGGGAGTGAATGTACGAAAGGAAGGACACGACGGGTCCAGGTTAATGAGGTACTGGCAGATGGATGAACAATTCGATCGTAAGGGCTCAAGCCTAGTTGACGTGTTTTGAAATTGATCGTGACGACTTGAATTCGGAATAAAAGATAAAGAAGGTAAAGAATTGTTAAATTAACATATTTAAGTTCCAGCTTTAACTTCACTGGATTACTCTGGGGCCAGCTGCTTGGTGAGGCTTTGTAGAACACACACTAACGTACATTTTAATCAGATTAAGGAAAATGTGAAAACTATTTATAAACTGTTAAAAACATTTTATGATTAGTCTAGGGCTGCGGTCGCGTAAATCATGAATAACGAACTGCGACAATTTGTATTTAACTGTCCAACTGAGTTTTGGTTGAAACGGCTATGTTCGCTTTACGACTTTTTATAATGTGTACGAATTAAAGAACAATGCCATAAGATGTTACCCCTGAAGAAATCACTTTTCTGCTTTTCTTTTAATGTATCTATTCACTCTTGCCCAATATCGACCAGTTTTACCTTTCCCCAGTTCATAAGGGCCGTTTAAATTTGGATATGGTTCCTGATCTTCTTTCTTTCGCTACACTATCAGCGCTTTGATTACCTAAGTACTGACAGTTAGATAATTTTTCACTCTTTGTTAGCTGGTTAATGGATGTGATACAGTCTCAAATAATCTGTGCAGATGGTGAAGGGACCTCCGGAAAAATCCCCGGCATTATCCAGTAAGGAATTTTCTAGGCGGATCCTTGATGGTGGGGAACGTTTTTAGAAGTCACGGAATCGTTAAGTTGACCTTCTTTCTTGTCGTACGAATTGCCTGGAATACCGGTAGCTCCTCTTGTTTACTATCATACCAATCATTTATCAACAAGATATCGTTACAATCCATATAAGCAAATTCACAAAAGCTGGTTCTTGAGACGTAATATTAACCTTCTCGGTTGGGCGACCCGTTCTTCTGATGTAAATCCTATTGAGCGGATATGGGGATTGTTAATTCGAGCCATTTATAAACATACCAAGTAATTTAACATCATCAGATGCCGTTGAAGCAGTTTGGCTAACCTTGACCCCAGAGTTGTTTAGATCCTACGTGGAACCAATGCCAAAAAAGCCTTGGCAAACAATGGAAGATTATTAATAACAGTTAGTTATGAATTTTTGTACAGTTTCATTATTGTTAAATTAACTGAAGCTATGCGCGTCTATAAAGACGGAACATTCATTTTACATATTCTCACAGCGTTCCGTCAAATTACACCACAAGTACCCCTCTAACGGCAAATATATTCTTAGTGTCAGCGATAATACGAAAGTTTTTCTATATCTCTTTTTCTTGCTGCAGAGATGGGCCACTACACTATAAATTTGTATTGCAGTGTATATGGATACACTAGATAGGAATCGATACAAATGCCTCTAATATAATTTTCAATTCGAAATATATAAATGGATGAATGCAAAGCATTCCATATTTTCCACAATTTCATACATCACTCACAAAAATATGTGTCATAATAACTTGCAAAGAAAAGAACTTAATCGTCCTTAAAGATAATAGAAGCAAAACTTTAAGAAAACAACATCTTTCGAAACACCCTGTGGAGTGTGGAAGAACATAAATATCCGTCAATTCTCCAAAAAATTTCCATCTCTCGAATATTTTCTCAAACAAAATCGACACAACTAGTCGATTCCCTTCGACGAATCTGCCGACGACGTTCGACTCACACTCCCGAAATCACACTACTGTTATTCTATATTTTGCAGATAAATTCTCCTCGTTTTTCTTGAACAAAGTTGAAAATTATTCCTACGGAAAATCGTTTATCGTAATTTTATCTCAATTCTTTACAATAATCTGAAGCTATTACAATGTACGACACCGGAGGGAGCGAAATGAATTACCAGAGTTTCACGAGGGTCTCGAACTTTGTCGAAAGTAGTACGGGGTGTGAACGTCTCAATGTACAAATCCAAATGAATACAAATGTTAAAAGATGGTCCAGGAGGAGTCCCTAACGGAAAGGTAATGCCGTTTGAGTGAGAAATATTTTCCATGTGCAAAGTGTGTTTCAAAATGTTTTTATGTGCGGCAACGGCAGCATTTCTGAAAGAGCAAAGAGTTAAAAGTTTGCGTTGGTATTGTCGGAATGGGACAAAGCGCTTAATTCAAAACGACTAGCGGCTGTGACGATTTGGAGCCATTAACTGTTGAGATTTTATGTGTGGCTGTTTAGGGGTTTGAATAGAAAATTTAAGGCCCATTCAATTTACAACGTCTCAGCAGAACTTCAATGGAAACAAGAATTACGTTGTTTGAAAGCTCCAATTTCACATTAAGGTAGAGGATGAGTTATAATAATTTCAAGATCATTTTCAATTTTGTTCCGAACTTTGGTTTACTACAGTTTTTACGAATCTTTAAATTTATAATAAAACAAAATTAAATACTCACATAAACAAAGCTTTTGCGTGACTGTCACAACAGCCTGCCATCTCAAATCGATGAGAGCACACTTAATTTAAAATCTCATAGTGGGATGAAACATGATTTAATTTCTTTTTGGAACTGCAGTTCTTCTCTTACTTAGTTTTAACAGATATTTAATCTACCATTGAGGTTTATTGAGCTTTATGTAGCTTTGGAAATTTTCATAAGGAAGACTCATGCCACTTGTTACCAGTGGCGTAACTAACACCCGCAGGCCCCGCCACGCGTGGGTCCACAGTTTCTAGGGGCCCATGGAAGCCTACAAAATTAACATTTTCATATGAAATGATGAACCTTGAAACCACATAAAATAACAAGGCCGGATTAATAAGCAGTTAGATTCACTCAATTAAAATCCAGTTTTTGAATAAAAATTATATTAACTCTGTAATGATTTCATTACTTTGGTTTCATCTAAAGGTGTTCAGCCTAACGTAGGCTTTGAGAAGCTGCAAATACCCTGACTAGTAAAGTAGTGATGATACAAAAATAAAAATTCGAGAATTTTTCTATTTATTCTTTGTATTTGAACGGACGAAAAAGGTACACCTGAAACTGAAACACTGCAATTTATTTTCTGGGAAATATTTGGCTGACTTCCTTAGGCTAGGCGAACACGCTGCCAGCATGAACCAGAGTTCGTAGATGAGAGAAGTATATTTTTTTAACTTTAGATTGTTTGACAATATGTTGTAAGATCAGATTTTTCACGTTGAGAAATTTTGAAATTCCCTTAAGCTCCCAACACTGTTGTACGGTGTTAATTTCGTTTTGGCTTCTTTAAGCGCTTCTCTTAGATTCTCATCGGTTTTCCTTTTGATTTGCTTTCGTACGCATGTGCTGGGGCTACCAGTGATTTTTTAAAAGGTTTAATGATGAATGTAGAGCACGAAGTAAATCTAAATTCTAAACAAATAAGTTTGCGATCAAGATCTTGGCAACACTGTTCGTAGTACCAACGAAACCTTTTTATTTTTTTGCTCAACTTGAAGTGAGTGGATTGAAGACACTCCGACGATGTCCCGTCGGAATGCTCCCATATTTTGGGAATTAAAAGGGAGAAAGGAATAATTTCGTCTCACCTTACAAAATTATGGGAAACATCATACATCCGAAGTTCAGAAAATATTTTCTTATAATTGACAAAAAAATAAAATATTCCTACGCAAGAATATTATTCTGCAGGGAAGGAGCAGCTCTGGAATTTCACATAAACAAGATAGCTTGGTCAACACTGTGCAACATATTAAGAAGATGGTTGACGAGCAAGAACAAACCTCAATTCCTGCTTCCTTTAAACTAAACATATCATCAAATACAGAGCATTGCTTACTGTTTTTGAAATGGCTCGAAAACTGGACCAATATTTAAGAAATATCGGATAGGGCGACATACTAAATGATCTTTCCAGAATACGAAATGGGGATAAAAGGATTTTTTTTTCTTTGTCCGAAAACCAGTAAAGTAATTAGATGCCGTGAATTCAAAAACATTTATTAAATTTACCGCTGGAACAGAATGAACGGATCAATGCCGGATGAAAATGTCACGCAAAAGTTGAATGCATTTGAAATACATTAGTGCGCACACAGTGAACGGAGTTGCCGGATTTGCCGCAAGAAAGTTGGTCAACTTTCAACTTTTAAGCAACTGCCGGATTAAAAATTTTTGACAGCTGAAGGAAACGTTTGTTTTGAATGAAATTTGTAATGTAAAATTAATTATTGAGCTGCGTTATGTTTCAAATGTTAGTCTTATAATTCCCACAAGTTTTAACAATATAAAAATATCCACAAGCAGAATATTGAAAATATGAAAATTGCATTGAATTGTCATTAAACGTAGTTGCGGCAATTTCGTTCTGGGCAGCACTTTAGTTTCTCCGTTGTTTGACAGTTAACTGCGTGCTTACTCCGGCATTGATCCGTTCATTCTGTTCCAGCCATTAGACTGGAAAAGAAAACTAATTTTATTTTCTGCACGCAGAAAAATGTTCCCCACTGGTAGCCTTTTCATATTTGGGTCACTAAAGGATATTGTAAATAGCACCCAGCGAAACTGTTTTAAGAAACAGAAAAAGGATAGATAAGGAGCGTTATCATTTTCAAATATGTAGTTAATGGCGGAGTTAATGGGTGTTTCGAGGAGTAATTAAAAAGTTTGAACTATTTCTCCAGAACCTAGTCCTTCTTGTCTCTCGCTTGGATCAATTCGATGCCGTATAGAAAGACTAATGAAAAAGGAACAAAGTCTAAAAAAACAATTAAGAAGAAGAAGCAATATTTTAACTGAATTACAAAGCATTGATGTTGAAAATGACGATTTAAAAACAGGTGGTTGATGGTACTACCCCACGTAAAATGTTTTCAATATCTTAAGAGGAGAAAGCAATGACTTCGTGTGCTGAAAATATTAAAACAAAACTAATATGCGATAACTTATTTGAGACTATTGGTTTTTTTTATTCATCTACTTTATAATATTTATAAAATGACTTAGGTATTTTTGTTTTTCTTAATTTTCAAGTTTGAAGTATTTTCCTGCATAAATTCTTTAGTTCTTTTAAGGGAAAAGCACCTTAAAATGTGTTCATAATTCTTTCAATTACTAAAATGTGTAAAGTTTTATAAAAAAGCTCATTTGTGTTTATTTTTAACACAAAATGGGTACTAAATTTCTTGTAAAAATCCTAAGTCGGGACACTGAAAGCACAGACAAGAAATATTTCCAGTCTGTGCTGAAATGTAGTGTCCGAATACTAGCTAAAAGTGAACTTATTTTTTCAAACCCCAAAAAAATAACAAAATATTATTAAATGACCTAAAAATAAATAAATAATAATAAAAAAATAAAATATATTGCATATTCTTTATAGCAATAAGATGATTGAGCAAAAAAGTAATACACATTTACCCTACCCAATGATTTCAGCTAGGGTATAAAAATGGGGAAAGTCTAGTTACTCCTCCTTCTTGATAATATAAAATGCTATGAAATTGGTTATAAGCAGTTTTATTGTCCATCAATTGTACTTAGATATCTCTGAATACATGTAAAGACACTCAATTCCGTTGCGGACCTGGGGCCGGATTCACTAACTCGGAGAGATTGGGAGTTTGGGAGATGAGAATTTTCGTTGTCCCCGGTTAAAACTCCCTAATTCTCCATTCGAGATTCTCTAACATGCTTGATGAGTTGAAGAAAACGAGAGTATTATCGAAATATTGAAAGACGGATAACTCTGTGTGGGAGGACCGTGGAGCATTGCGGTTTTTTCGCGCGAATTTAGGGTCCAGAGTACAAAAATATAGGTGAACAATTTCTGAGGGAGAGGCTTTTGATGATGGGGGGGGGGGGGGGGGGGGGTACCACCCCCCCAGTAGGGGTTGTCCAAAATACGTCATGTTTGGTATCAAATTAAAGAAGAAGGAACGGGTAATCGAGTGGTGTAGTTTTTTTTACCATTTTAACTTCATAACTGACTTTTTACCGCCGAAAAAAAAAATTTATAGCATCTCTTCTGTATTGGAAAACGACCAATTTGACCATTTTCGCGTGAATTACAATTTTTAGCGGGTACCTTGAGACACGAAAATCCTTATTTTTCTGTAAGTATTCCAAAGATTTCCATAATTTGTTTTTGTAAACATAGCCAGGATATGCAGTGAATCCATAAATCAATTTGAAAATCCTAGGTACATTGGTACCTTCACAAAGGACAATAAAAGCAGACAATACTGTCAGTTGAGAAATATTTTTCATACTTCTCCACAACTAACACAACCGAGAGTTTTGCCGTGTTGAATAGAGAGTTTGGTAAATCTCAATACAAATTCCGCGAGTTACAGAACTCCGAGTGGAGAGTTAAGTGTGAAAAGAACTCTCATCTCCACAACTCCACAACTCTCCGAGTTAGTGAGTCCGGCCCCTGAGGTGGATACAGAATTCTTGTGTGTGTGTGTGCGGGGGGGGGGGGTGCAACTCTGGTCTAAAAACGTTTTAAGGTGGAAACAGTTCAAAAGTTCGAAGACACTCCCCACCATTTGCAATTGTCAAATAAAAATAAAAAATTATTTAAAATATATAGATACTATCATATATTTTATTCACAAGCAGACAAAATCTTGTAACAAACTGAAAAAAATACTGGTATTGGTATGATACTGCAAAATATTAAGTTCTTAGAGCTTTCTTATCACTGTGACTATAGTCAGCCAGTCTTATTTCAGACAGTGACGTGAACGAAATAAACTATTTGGATTGCGATAATTAGTAGTACAGTACTAGCGATAAATATAAAGAGTTGATTTGATAGTTGTTTCTAAATGTTATAAAAGTAAAGGGTGAAGTTAAATAAAAGAAGAACTTGTTAATGATATCTAAAATATTGTGTTTTAAATAACGAACAAAGGCCACGCTCGTAATAATACATACAAGTTGTTTCCCCTTAGGAGGTCAGTAGAGCAGAAGGTAATAGTACTCACCTATACAAACAAAAAAAAGCACGGAGGGGAGGGGGGGCAATATCAACCGTTTAGGAGTAACAGATTGATTAAAAAAATCTAGTTTTTCACAAAACACCCTGTATTTGAAAAAGTTCTGGGCATATGGTCATAATTAAGAGCTCATTGTATGCAATACTTCATGGTTGTTCCAAAGACTGCTCAACCGGCCGCATACCCTTTTCCTCTCAGGGTTACGGGGGTCTAAACAAAATATTTCTGATTCTTTTACTTTATTTTTTTTTTTTGCAAAACGGTCGTTAACATAACATTTTTTTATAAAAACTATAAGCAGTAGATTCTCTTCTTTTATTCGTGCTATTATATCCTATGTTCTATCTGCAGCTGTTAAAGAGTTAAGAGCTCAAAACCTATTCATGTCATACCGAAGTATGTTATACCGAAGTTAGCCGATATGTTATTTTTAAATGACGTGTTTTCAGTCAGTAAAGGAACAAATTTTGGTTTGAGAACAGCTTTCATCTGTAACTCCTAAACGATTGATACTGCCCCCCCCCCCCTGCCATACAATTTTTTGTTTTCCTAGGTGAGTACTATCACCTTCTGCTCTATTGACCTCCTAAGGGGAAAAACCCTGTATATAAATAATAATCATAATAATAATGCATTTGGAATTGATGTAGTGTGACCTAGATCAATTAAGTGTTTACATAAACCAGAAGTTACCAAATTGCTTCTCGCTGCACAAGCGTCTTCAAAAATCTGGTTTAATAGTAATCACAGAACAGATGCAATACGTATGGACATACCTTACACGTGTAAGTATAACTTCGTGGAGCAGTTAACAAAGTTTGAGTTTATTTTGTTTTTATTTAACGGGCTTAAGTATTCCAGTAAAACTGTTGCATTTAAGGTAATAATAAATCTCTTGCTTTTGATTAAGGTGACCAACTATTTTTTGTACAAATTGAGTACGGACGGATGGGGTTCTATTGGATATGGTAGTTGCTGTTCAACAAAATCAAAAAAGTTTGTAGTCGTCTCCACCCGATTATCCCACATTAAAATTTAATCATAAATTTTATAATGTATTGTAAGCAAACCTTACAACAAAATATTTTTAAAATAATGTATTAATACTAATTCTAATATTCATTTTGATTTACTATTATTAATTTTTAATATTGAACAGAAAAATACTCACCATTATTACCGTTGTCACCTTAAAGAAAAATGGCGTTACGACACATAAATGGTATTATGATTGTCGGTGAAAGTGACATTTGCTGAAAACACACGATTTTGGACGTATTACTGTTGTCGTATTATGTAGACAATGTGGATGTAAGTGATAATCAAGTGACAATTTCACTCACTAGGTTTTTGTAAGTGACAGATGTTAGATGTGTGTAAGGAAAAAGAAAATGCAAGCGGAAAAAAAATAAATTTTATGGTGGCTTTTTAAGTTGATCATTAAAACATTAAATTCAATAGTTTGCATGTTTAGTGTAAAAATTACAAAAAAAAAAAACAATTTGAAGTCATGATAGATTTTATGGTGAAGCATCCTTTTATAGCTAAAGGGCTGAAATACGCAGAATACATCGCGATTATAATTTTTTTCTTTTAAACACTTTCAAAAATAACAACAATACCACGAAATAAGACAAACTCCACTTTTGTAGTTCATACCCTGATGCTATCTGTCACTTTAAGTGGCAACGATAATAAGGCTTCGAAGAAAAGAGTCACGTCACACCGTTCGACAATGACAATACGAAAAGTTAAGGAACATGAGAGTGACTGCGGAGCTTGTCACTTCGATGAGTCGACAACTATAACAAGGGTGACCGTTGTATGGATTTTTTTGGATAATTCAGTAAAACTCGCTGACATTCCTCAATATATTGAATGCAATTTTTATATAAATTTATTTTATAATAAATTTATCCATAATTCGGATTCGATTCCTCCATAATTGTTAGTATATCCTTTAAAACTAGAGGTATTGTCAACTTTTTGGTTTGTTTTGTGAAAAAAGATGTCTGTCTGTGAAAAAATGTTCTCAGAAGCTTAGGACATTTCTCCGAACTCAGACTGTCCACTATTTCCAATAGAAAATTCTATTCTGGAGGCTATTTAACCATGGAATCATTATTCTTTGATTTTCTATTGTAAACGGAAACTCCTTCTTCAAATGTCCGTTAAAATTACTTTTTTCAATTCTTTGAGCCCATCATGTTCCATTCTAAAAAGTTGAAATTTAACAAGCACATAGTACAAATCCTTTCAAAACTAAAATATCTTGATATAAGTTCCTCAAAGAACAGGATCCTCAAATTTTTAAAAACTCCAATCTCTAAAATCCCAATATAAAGATCCCCAAACTTGAAATCACATACAAAAGATCCAGAAATTGAAGACTTTTTACCTTGATTAAATGCAAAGTGAACAGTTTAAAATGTTAACCGTTTTCTTATGTTTTATTAAGATTTACACAAAGTTGACAAATTTAGCTCTCATAAGAAATATGTGTAACATAGTAACTCAAAACATTAAAGGTAGTTTCTAAATATTTTAATACAAAATTATTACGTGAATTTCAAAACATTTAATGAAACCGGCCAAGGGCGAGTCGGACTCGCACACGAAGAGTTCCGTACAAGATTTACCACTATGTATTTTTTAATCAAATAGATTTTTAAATTTATTTTAATTTCATTATTTGTAGTTATAGCGGCAATAGAAATACACACTTTGTGAAAATTTCAACTGTCTACCTAATACGGCTCATGAGATACAGTCCGCTAACACATAGACGGACGGACGGACGGACTTAGTACTAGAGTCCCGTTAGAGTCATTTGGGTACAGAGCAATAAAGAGTATTTAATTTGAAAGAGCAGTTTTATTTACTAAACGTTCGTTTCGTTTTTTAACCTTTCTCGTTATGACTTTGATTCTCTCAGAATTATATCTGCTGAGTGCTCTACGAATTCCCGTGTACTTCAAAGCCTCCATATCAAAATGTCCAATTTAAAATCTGCATTTCCAAAATACGCAATCTATTTAAGAGCCAAAGCTGTATTAATGTCGTAGAAAAACTGCTCTCTGCTCTGAAGTCTGCGCATCCTACTAGTCGGCGGAACGCAGTTTAAACAGCCGGAGCAAAAAAGATAGAGAAAATGTCGACGAGTTTTATTTTAATTATAATGGGAGTAAAACGGAGTACAAATGATAAAAGGAATTGCCTTTCAATTGAAACAAATCTTCCATCGCATTTACCCGAAAATACTCTGTCCTGCTTCAAATACCCCGAGAAAGGCCGCGCTCATGTACACGAATTTTACAGGTATCAATAAGTAATTCCTGTTTTCTCTATAGGCCAAGCCGCTAGCGGTTGCGTTTTTAAACGTATCAAATTGAAGTTGGAGGCGTCTGAAAATTTTAACATTTTGTATAAAAATTGCGGCTGAATAGATTTACTACGCAGTGAATCCTTTTGTTTGGAAAAATGCAGAAGATTACTGCAATTTTTCTCTAGTGGTCTTTAGGGAGCGCTATATCCGGCCCTAATACTGATTTATTAATTCTTTATTCTAGCAAAATAATCTTTTAGTGATACTCAACTTGGTATTTAACATACGTACAAAATTTCCATAAGCCTGTATGCCTACAATCGATACGTGCGAGTATTTCAACACACCCGCTATTTCAAAGTGGGCAAACGTGGTATTTACGGAATTGATTTGGTGTTTCGTTTTTAAAAATAAAACCATAAATTTGCCGAGAACGATGTGCTGCTAAAAATCATTGCTGTGATTTCATAACTGGATCAATTTATAATCAGGACTTTTTGTGGAAGTCTTGAAATATTTGCTAAATTATCATAAAATATCGATTTTTCCAGAGACAACAGGAGTCAAATAATTTGTTAATCCGAAAGGGAAGTGAATCATAAATTATTCATCGCTTTGGCACGACAACGACAAACAGAAACTTTATCGGCGTTTTTAATCGTTTAATTTGAACACTTTCAGCAGCAACTATGCATTTCATAATTAGCCGCGATCAACTTGTCGTAAATCATTTTTCCGTTATCAGTAAATATTTGTACACAATTTTGATGGCAGTTTGGAACTATCCAGATTTCCCAGAGTTTCGTGCGAACTACATTAATTCTCGCGAACGTTATAATATAGAGTGGGAAAAATATTTCTAAGGAAAGACCTGTCCATTAATTGTTTGCTATCGATATGAGGTATTTTGCAATGAATTGTTTCGTGTGCATTAACAGTTAGTTACTTTTTTATATACGAACAGTAATTTTTGGACAGATGTGAACTGAAAATTTATTAGTATGGGGCTCATATTGCGTATGACAATTAATAGCCGGTGGGGTAAGGTACGTCTAATCATGATGGCATTTTATGGCGGAGAGTGCATAGTTTTCCTTCTCGTCATCTAGTTGTCGGAGGATTCTTACTTAAGGTGGACGACAATAGATGGCTACGGAATTATTTTTAACTTATAAACGCGATGTTTCTGCTTGTCTTTCTTTGTTATACCTTAGATGAAATAGGGAGACCACACACTGCTGAGTCAATTGTCTGTCCCGTCAGCTAAACTGGATCGTTACTGATAGACTATCGTGCGCATATTATATCATCTTCTATCAGATTAGTAATAAGGTAAAGCCATTGAATGTTTTTTCGATTATTGTAAAAATATCGCAGTGCTCTTAAAAACAAGGTAATTTATTCAAAAATTGCAATGAAAAACATAAACACTTTAATAATTTACTGTTGCTTGTGGAGAATAGGAGAGATTACAGGAAAACCGATGTGGAAGAATCCATCCATGACAAAAAAGATGGTATCACACTGCTTTAACGTATTTGAAGATTTGGAAGACACAGTCCTATTTCATATGTATTACAGAATGTCTAAGGAAAGCATTGATGAATTTGTATAGGTTGAAGGTAAAAAATACGAAAATAATTTATTCAAGACACTGAGTCGGGCGCGCGCAATTACAATCGACCGAATTTAAGTATAATTAAATCTAATCTAAATTTGCATGTGGCAAACAGACGGACGCAAGGAGTTGGTCTTATAAGTTAACACAAAAAAAACATTATTTCACCAAATTTGCGACTGTTAGGTATGATTAAAAATAAATACAGGGTTGGTATAATATCAAAATTTTAGCTTTAGAAACGTAATATTTGTCTTATGTTCTGGTTAAATGGGAAATTTTTCTCTGCCTCTGTGTCTGAACATGAATGCAATTCATAGGCGCGAAAAGCAGACTCTTTTTCTTATAGCTTGATTGCACTTATCTTTAAACCACTTATTTTATGGAAGAGAAAATTTAATATATACACAAAATTTGAACATTTTTTTTTCGTTTTCAGCATTTTTATTTCTTTAACATTACCAGTAGTTATTTTTACTTATTTTATTTACATTTAACATTGTAAGTAAAGAAGCCAATAACCGTGAGCTAGGTCTGGCTACTAAATATTTGGGGTCCGGAAAATTTATCGCCCGCAATTGATCGCCCGCAATTGTTCGCCAGCAATTTACCGCCAGCAATTAATCGCTAGCAGTTTACCGCCACGTCAGTTTATCGCGTAAACAATTTATAGCCTAAAATTGATCGCTAGCATATTCTATCGCCTGGCCATACATATAATTTATATATAGTAAATAATAATATAATTTAATAAATAACTTGCAACTAAGGTTTGTCTATACGTGTTATAAAATAATTAAGAACAGCTCAAAATGCAAGCTATATCCTGGATATAGGCAAAGATAACCTAATAATAAGGTAAGAAAAAACTTTTTAAAACCTTTAAAACCTCTTCAGAGCAAAACAGAACTACGTGTGTTCAAATATCATAGGATTACAGTAACAAATTTCGAACCAATTCGCTCAATATTTCAGAAAAACCTGTTTTCACAAAAACGCGGGAACATTTTATTTACGACGATATTGTTAATTATCTGAGCGGTATAGCGCATAATCTATCTTGCTAATAATTGAATAAAATTCGGTTTTTATTCGTAAAGGTTTTAAAAGTTTTTCCTACCTTATTATTAGGTTATCTTTGCCTATACCTAGCTGTACTTAATTCTCAAATAACACGTACAGACAAACCTTAGTTGCAAGTTATTTATTAAATTATATTATTATTTACTATATATAAATTATATGTATGGCCAGGCGATAAAATATGCTAGCGATCAATTGTAGGCTATAAATTGTTTACGCGATAAACTGACGTGGCGGTAAACTGCTAGCGATTAATTGTTGGCGGTAAATTTCTGGGTGTGAATTGCGGGCGATAAATTTTCCTAGACCCTAAATATCTAAATACGCGAGTTATGCGTCACCACCATTATAGATGCGTATACTTTTTTTTCTTTTATTTACACAACTATGTTGAAGGAGATCCTCTCTACATTCAACAAGGGGAGACTTGATTGGGGTGTTGGGAGGAGAGCCATCACCACGTGCCAAAGGGAGAGGAGAGCAAATCTCAATCCTTTAACCCCAAGCCGTCGGAATACCAGGAGGAGCCCCATCCTCAGTGCTTATTACCTCAAAAAAACGCAGCCTGGTGAAATGGCATAAATCCGAACGCTCAATAATATCGTAGCATTATTACTAAATTTAATTCCAAGTAAACCGTATAATAATAGTATGAAAATTGGTAATCCTCTATCGCAGGCTAACTCTGTGATCACTCACCAGTTTAATTATGACCATACACAAACATACTGTTTTATAAAATTGTTGTTGAAAATGCTGTGCGAGCTTTAAAAAACCCCTTATAGAGCTAATTGGGGTGCACTTATATAAGAGTTGTGGGCGCTAATTTATAAAGCAATAATAAAACATTTAGCAAAGTGAAAGTGTTTTAAACCCTTATAAATCCACTTACATCTTCAACATGGTTGCGGAGATATTTTATAGTAGTTGTGAAAATTTCCTTCCTACAGTCATTTTTTAAAACTTATATGTATTTGTGTAATATGGCTCTATTGTTGTCTTATCCTTTCTTTATGAAAAATGTATTATAAATTTTCTTCAGAAATGTGTGAGTAGGAAGAATAATTTATGAAGTCAGATTTCGTCATCCAACATAATTTTGTTTCCAATAATGTTTCCGTAATGCTCAAACATTAATTTTTGATTAATATTGGAATAAAATTTCATGCAATTTTAATTTTATTGAAAAGTTACACTTCTATATCGAAAAAGAACAACGCGCCTACTAAATTCTATAAATAAATGAACTTAAATAAATATTTATTATTAAATATAGTTTTAATGTTAAGTTCCAAATCGTTTGAAAAATTTAAAAGGGAAATCATCAATTTGTGTTGTTTTATTCGTAAAAAAGATTTGCGTTTCAAAAACGAAAATGTTAAATGTTAAAATGTTGTTCGCTGCAATATTCACTTTTTTCTATAATAATAAAATGGCCGAATGCTTTCACCTCACTTTACAGCTCTTATAAAACATTTTAGATTCGTGTGAAGTCTTTAGGAGCGGGAATGACAAAGCACACTCCATATAAGACTTAGTTTTACACAGGTTAATTGGTATTTGTGAAGACTAGTTCTTATTAAGTATTTAATACCAATGAAAATAGCTTCCATTTTTTTATAAAGTTATCATAAAAGCTAAAACACAGTTTTCGAATTTTATAAAGGGGAAATCCCTTGCTCAATTCAAGTCGCAACCAAATGGTTTTAGAAGTGTTCTATTTTAATTATTTAATATTTTTATAAAACTCTTCGACAACTAAATTACCGCGGAAGCTAGATTGTCTTAAAAGGCCTTCAGAAGATATGTTTCGAACTATTATAAGATACCTATAGAATGCATTAGTTTCCGGAGCAAAACTGTTTTATAAGAAGTTGGGAAGCAGTTCGCAGTGTTACCTTATAAAACAATTTAGCACCGGAACTCAATAGGAAAAAGTGGTATATCTATAAAATATTTTAGTTTTCGTGTAGCTGTTATACTACCCTTATAAAATTAAAATCTAATTCGTGCAACTAAGGAACTGCAAAATTGTTCATTGGGTGTACCACAATATTGCTAACACGACGAATTCCTGTATTCATGAAGAACGGACTGAATTATAGCAGTCCAATATTGAAGAATGCGTAAGTCTGTTAAACCAGTTTCAATTTACCGAATTCTTATGCATTCCTGTTCCCTCGTCTAATCAAAGTCTACCCTCATACTACTCAATACCAAAACCTTGTCCTCAATTCATTAATACGCATTTCCTTTGGATTTACGCATCACCAAAACTGCAACATCCAGCATGAATCTACTTAAGAAATGTCTCTTATTACCATATCACCGATCCTTGAGTGATATGTTTATTTACAATTCTAGGAAAACTACTAAGGGTCTAACTAATTTTTTTTTAAATGAGTTGAAATAAATTAGTTTAATTTTCTTGCGATCTTACACTTGATTCAATTTAGGATGTAAGATTTATTCTTTTCACTCTTTAATGTATCAGTGTAACCGATGTAAAAATACAACAAGAATTTACAACAAAGAGTGAACCCACCCTTAAGCCTTTGGATTATCTCGAAATGTAATTATGGGCACAGGGTGATCAAATGGGCCCGTAAAACATTGAAAAATCCTCAAAATTTCTAGAGTTCATAGTTGTCCTAGAAAAATAGAATTGTGGAGATCCGGTTAAAAATAGCTGAGATAAAAAACTAAAGTATCTCAACTATTTATGAAAAGAACGGCTGTTTTTACCGTTTTGGTTTTTCCCAACTTGTTATTTCTACTATTACTACTACTTAATTATACACTATTTCAGTATAATATCAGCGGATAAAATGTAGCCTGTTCTGTTGGGGACGTTTATTTCAAATTAGTTTTCCGCTCGGGGTAATAGTTTAGGAGAAAACTTAATAATAGTAGAACAATCTCCTTTTACGGAAAACTTTGCAGCTTTTTGCTGTGACAAAATGTAAAAATTTACAATTTAGCTTTATGGAATAACGGTGGTAGGGAGGAATTTTTTTGTAATAACCCCGCACCCCAAAATTCCCCCACCCTAAACTTTTTTTTCGATAAATTGAATCGCCTTGTCGAACTTAAGACGAATCAAAAATTCGCCCCCCCCCCCTCACCCTGCAAAACAGTTTCGAATTTTTAAAATAATTAAAGCTAATTTCTGAACTTCAAATACTATTATTAAGTAATTTAGGGCCGAAAAAGAAAACCGATCACACCAATTTGTTTTTCGGTGATGTTCTATTAAGTTTTCCAGAAAGTTTCATGGTCTTTGATGAGCCATTAATTATGTTTTGGGTTCATAAATTTCCAATACCTTTTTTTGTGGGGGAAAACCGTGATGCGAGTAGATGCAAATTGAACACCCTGCTAAATCAAACCAGTACCACAAAAAAAAGTAAGTGCACTAGTCGATATTCCTCCAAAGGATCTTTCATTTGGCATACTGGAAATTTTCCTAGCACCCTCCCTTCCCCCTCAGCACGCCATGACATTTGACGTTCAATCTGACCTCCTAAGTACAACTATACAAGTCGGTTTACGCTGCCGATTTGTGAATGTAAAAATACAAGACCGTTGTATTGCATTTTATATACATAGGCCTTGTATTACTTTACCGGGTAGTAACCAAATACATCTTTTACACCGATACACTCTTTGATACAACATTGCGTGAATAGTCCTTTATGTTTTTCTGTACATTGCTAAATTGGTAGCTTCATGTGCTACACGTACATATATATGTATATATATATACATATCCCGGCGTTACCAGTGTTATCCTGTCTTGATCATAGTAAGGTAATCCACTATTGTTGTTACTTTATAGAGGCTGAGGCATATACATAGATTGAAAATTGCGAATATAATACAACAAGACCAAACTTAAAATGAGGAGGAAGCATGAATTTCCTCTTTAGCATATCACAAATAGCAAATTAGACGCCCAGTGGTGTAACTAGACCAACGTGGTGTAGAAAAGCTTTCATTATCCTGAATAAATAAATAAGTTCAAACTTATTTAACCGTAATGCAAAAATACACTGTCAATTACACGAACAAAAATATAGGATCTGTTTTGTATATAATTTTCTAATCTATACGAATTTATGTATATTCGAGAAGAACCGTTCCAGTCACAGTCTAAATGGGATAAGGAAATATTGACACCATTTCTGGAAATTAATTTAAATTTAAAATTTGTGATGCTTTAGAAACCTTACGAAATGGAGAAAAAACTGCGAAATACATAATTTTTCATAACAGCATGACTTTTTTGGACTTGAAATGATAAGTTACAAAAATATTTTGATGGTGTTCGTTTTCTCATTATGATTAACAAAGCCCGAAATTCAGAACTTTCGACAATTCTGATCTACCTCAGCTTTATAAAAATAAATATCGTGATTAGAATTTGTGATGCTTCGCAGTTTATCAGACTAATTCACGCCATTATTTGTGCAAAACAAGTGCTTTGTTCAGAAAATTATCACTATCATACGGAACGTAGTGTTGTCATGAATTATGTAAAGTTTGCTAGTTTTGCTCCTGAAATATATCCGTCGTGTCAAATTAAGCAAACGCAGAAGTGCTGAAGATTAGGAGGGGTAGATTAATATTCGTGTGACGCTATATATTTTCCGGCGTTGGAGTGAGGTGAATCTGCCTCATACATAAGTGGTATATATGTATGTGCACACACATATGTGGTATGCAGAAGGCAATATTATACCCAACTATTAATTAGGGTGTGAATTGCTCTTGATTTAAGTTCACGCATTTACGTTAATGTTTAATGCAGCTCAGTGCTAGGAGTTATTTGCCCGCTAGATGAGATTATATAGCCCAGCACTCCCCGAACGGTACAGATTAAGTGCATGGAAAATGTCATTTAACTAACAAGTTCTGGTTAATTCGATGTAATTTGATTACTCACCTCACCAGCCACCATAACCTGGTTATACTGCGCAAAATTTGTGTTATGAAATTAGTTCAGGGATATTATTTCTGTAGCCCACTTATAAATTAGTTTCTCCTTATTCAGAACGGTATTAACACCTTCCTAAAAATATATGAGTATGAAAACAATCATTTTTTATTAACGCGATTTCTAAATTTAATTGGATTTTACAGAAAATAATCCAAGAGACTCTCTTATCCGTTGAAAATTTAGTTTGCAGCACTTTTCCATTCAACAAAAGTTTATCATAGATCACTGCTCTGCAAAAAAAAGAACTACTTGAAGTACTCAGATGAAACTATGCAAAACTGGAGACAATCGCCTTTGCAATGGATCCGAATGAAGGCAATAAGCTATGAAGTTCTTTTAAAAAATGTTAGCTTAAAAAAGTTAGCTTTAAAAAATGTAATGAATAAGGCAGAGATTTGCTTATTGATTATTTAAAAAGAAAAGTAGGCGATGATATGAACTCCAAGCCAAAAAAAATGATTTGTGGCAAAAACTGGTTATAGATCAAACATAACATAATAAATCTGATATGAATGGAATTTTGAATATCTCATTCTATACCAAAGATTAACTATCAAATCCGTGAAAAATGTTAAAAGTCTCCATTAAGCGATCCTATTCATGTGTTAAATATTGTCGGCTTTTAGGGATGATAAAAAACACAAACACATCTGTCTTTCTTCGTAATATCAAGAAACTGAAAATAAGTTTATTTTTTATTAAATATAATAACAAAATAGAAAAGTGTTTTAATGTTTTGAAATTCTTATATACATTTTTTAAATTTTTATTAACGCATTTCAGTTGTTACGTCGGGTCGAGTGACAGGTCAGTCTACTAAAAAATGTTTTTTCTACACGATATATATTTTACTATGCAATTGTTTATCTTCAATTTATATTATGCATAATAACATATTACTTGTCGAGCTATCAAAAAATTCAACGATAGCTCTCAGTATCATTTGTTTGATGTTAGTAAATATCTTGTACACTGATAGAACAGTTTATTTCCCTGAAAGGAATTCTACTTGCTCCGAACAAGTGGTAGCTTTAAATATGGCGAAACAAAAATTAGGTTATCAAAACTGCAGGAATTGTTTGAGTTGATTTGTTTGACAGGAAGAAATAATTTAATGATTGCGTTTTGCTCTTTTATTTTCATTAAATATTTCTTTAGTTGACTAAAAATCATATTTGCCCCAGTCAGATTAATAATTGTTCATAAAGAACAAAAGGTTTTCTGAAGGAAATGAATCTTTATTTCAACTGGTAGAAGATTTATTTTTTCGGAAGGAATGATTTCTTTTGAATCGAATAAGGAATAATTTTACTTAAAATTATTTCATCTTTAAGAGATGTATTGAAATCTTCCTAATATGTTACATTTGTTTGTTAGAAATAAATAATTTTTCAATAAAAGGTGGCATTCATTTTTGTTAAATAAGGGTTTATTTGTGATACAAATAACATACTTTTTAACAAATTGATGTCCATTTCAACATAAATACTTACTAGGTGCTGAAAATTATTTATTTAGTCTCCACAAAGAAATAAGAATTTTTATTAAAGAATCAAATAGAGGGGATGGGTTTTAAAAAACTGTGGGTATTTTTCAAACTGTTATAGCGAGATGAAAATAAAAGTCGAAACTGTAATTTTAGTACTTATTTTATGTATTTAACCAATATAATAAAATACAGTACAAAACACATATAAAAACATTTATACACTTTTGATGATATAATTAATATGTTTGTATATAATAGATAATTTTAATAAAAAAATCATTTTTCATATTACTGATTAAAAATACTAATTACACTATTTCCGTCATCAAGAAAATGAATTTTTGTAGGAAAAGCCAACAAAATTTTCTTAGATCTTGTAAAGTGATTATGTCTATTATTTCACCGCAATTGCACACCTCAAACAATTTCGTACGACTATTGAGTCCAAAAGTAACAATACGCTTACATACAAAATAAATGTTTACTTTCTCATTACATATAATATATTTTATAATATTGGTTCTTCATAAGCATCCTTACTAATTTGTATAACATAGCCCATTTTATATTTTATCCCATTGTCTTTCACATATGAAGCAACAATCAGATTATCTGGGTTATATAAAGGGAAAACTGTGGTTAATTCGTATTGTTCTTCAGCAGATAATGTTTTCGGTTTTCCTATTTCAGTAATTGTTTCTAAACTAATTGAAGACAAAAATTTGGAACAGAGCTTTAGCTGATATTTAAAAGCCAGCGTATATACGATGTTTTTGCGGCAAGTATCAATATGAGCATTGGTTTTCCCAATCTTGTGAAAAGCTTCGAACCGCATTGCTGAAACTTGATAAAGGGTACCGATTTCTAATATAATTCGAGGGTAATGGATAAGCATATGAAATTTTGGTTTCAGTGGTTCTTTGAATAATTGAATATATAGGAGGTTGTGCTGTTGTACCAAATATTTTAAATAATTTACTTGCTCTTTACTTGTGTACTTAGTAACAGCATATATAATTGCCAGCCCTCGACATTCGTAGGTACTAAGTAACCTACTAACATGCCAAAAGTAATCATTTCTGAGGCGGACATAGTAAGTACTCCATTTAAAATGTGAGCGCTGTTAATCGGCGGTATCGAGTTGCCAATGTCAATATCGGAATAATTAAAGTATTTTATTCTACGATTTAAAATAGAAAGAGAGAAAAATTTCTTGTTATGTATTAGGTAGTTCAATATTTTAGCCATATCGTAGCGGCATACTCCCTCGTGTAAATCATGCATGGGATCGACCACAACATTTATCGTATTATAAAAACTAGGCAGCCTATTCCAAACACATACTTCTTTTACTCCACATAGTTTTTTAACCACATCAGTTTCATAGTTATAAGTATTACGAATAGCGTTTTCATTTTCAATGCATTGGGAAATTGTTATATTTTTGCTTTCTCTACAAATTCGACAAAAATTCAGAGATGAGAAGCTTTCCGTAAAACCAGTAATGGAGTAAAATATAAGGTACGATTACTCACGACAATGCCATCAACCTCTAAACTTATTAATAAATTAATAAGTTTTTGAAATGTAGCCTTGTTTCCGTGTGTATTTCTATCAGAGGAATAGAATAAAGAAACAAGAAATATATTACTAAGTTTAGATGAGTATTCTGGGGGAATCCCAGCTATGGAGAAGTAAACAGCACCTAGTTTATGTGTGCCTGCTCTGGAGCCTAAAGGATTTCCTGTTTCATAATCATCGAAATACAGTATTAACGGAATAATGATTTTATCCAGGAATTTTTTTTTTATTCTAGACCACAGATTCGAATTAAATATACTAGAAATACAGGAATTGTTCTCGGATTCAGTTTTTATATACTTAAGAATACAATCAAAATTATCGGGAAATTCAAATATATTTTTCAGTACTTTCTGGATATGATTAATTTGTCCTTCACATTCTTTTATGCGCAAAAATGTTTGTTCAGATAATCTGTGATCATCTATCATACTCCCTATAACATATGAGTAACGATATATCAAGTATTTGGATTTTTCAAAATATTTGCATCTCTTATATTCTGTTGAAAAAGCATCAAATGGATTATGAGATAAATAAGAAATTACTTTAGTGACATCTTTAGATATTTCTAATTCTGTTCTTATGCAAGAGAAAATTTGAGCTATTAAACAATTCACGTAGTCTATTACTATTTGTATTAAATTTCTAGTCACAGAATTATTATCGTATAATTTGCCAATAAAAGTTGCAATACTAAACTCGAAATTTTCTAGAATGGTTTGGGAATTACTAGAATTCAATCGATGCTCATTTTGATTTGTTTTAGGAGAATTTTCTTGACCTTGTGTTGACCTTAAATTACTATAATCGGAGTTGGGCGTGCTTTGAACATAGTGTTTTGGCAAGGATTTCTTATGAATGACCATAAGTTTTTTAAGGGAAGAAATACTATGAAAATACCGGTGGCAATTTAATTTCCGACATGGGAAACTAGTTGATAACTTATGAACAATTTTTACATGAACTATGAAATCTGGAGAATCGTGAAAAGTTTTTTTGCAAAACTTGCAGCTAAACATTTTAAATTAAATTCACTTTATTAATTATATTTATTTATAACTTTATATATTATATTTAATTTCCCATATGGAAACTAGTTGATAGCTTAAGAAAAAATTTGTTTACATGAACTAAGAAATCTGAAGAATCATGGAAATCTTTTTTTGCAAAACTTGCATTTAAACTTTTTAAATTAAATTCACTTTATTAATTATATCGAAAATATTAGGAATGTTTTTGTCTCACTTTGTTTTAATATCGAAGACAGCTTTTTGAATAAATAACCACAAATGCTCACATTCTACGGGATATCACGCTTGTAGAACGTGAAAGGTTTTAAAACAGGTATTTACAGCTTCCAATACTGAGGGTACATTATAAAGAGTAAAGTCAATAACTACATACGCTCTTTCTATACTTATTGCTGTAGATCCTTGCACAATAATATGAGGCTGTACTGTTAAATTAAATGATTGCATGGTTTCCCTCTTTTCTTCCATCTTGGTTTCAATTTCACTTGGAACTTAGTATACAAAAAAAGGCAAGAGCTATAACCGCAGAGCCAACGTGAATGAAGCATTGAATTTTATGAATACATTCAAAGAAGCTCTAACAATTTTGAACAGAAATAAACTTAATTATATTTGACTGTACCTCAAGAAAAGAAGCCAAGTATCCTAAACTCAATTTATGAATTTTGAAGAACAATACAAACACAAAATAATTAGCTGTAAATTTTAGACGCGTTTTTCTTGAAAACTAGTTTTGCACTCTTATATCCCTTTCTTGGGGCAAGATCAGATATAACTCCAATGAATTTAAAGCCCAATCAGCTGAATGTACCTTTACGTGAACTATCATTCCCTCTCTGGTTTCAGCTATGGAGGGTTTCCAACATCGCTTGCCCTTTTTTCCTGAGAAATGTGCTTTACATGGCAGGAAGGGAGCTAGTAACATAAATATTATATAATGTTTTGCATCTGAAATATATCTGTATTTATTAATTATAGATAAGATAATTTTCCAACAATAAAAAATGTTACCATTTTCTATTCCCGCAGCTTCTAAGCAGTCTAATAAAAGAACGTCAGATGATGACTTTAAGTGATTCTTTCTAAGCTTTAAAACTTTACTGAAAATTTCTTCAAACTTGGTATATATAATATTATCCTTTTCAGGAAAGCTTTTAGAAAAATCTTGATTTATCTAAAATAGGGAAGCCAAATTAAGTGCTATTATTTTAAAATTATTAATGTTTATTTACCAAAAAATGACCCGGATAGGAATTCTCCCAGTGCTTTAGAACTTCTTCCCGCGGATCGCTATTATTCTAAAGCCAATTATGACTGGTTGCAGATTCAGATGAGACTGAAATTATTTTATTATATATATACTTATACTTTACCTATATGTTTTGTACATGAAAAAATAAAAAGCATACTTTTTTTTATCTCTGTATCTTCCTCTTTTTGTTCATTTCGTTTAGGCAAAATATTTGCTTTTCTTAAAAAGGTCAATCTATTCCGATACTTATCAACGAGTTTTCCTCTTGAAATCCCAGATTTATTATCTCGAGAGTATCTTTTTTCTAACAGGAGCTGTATAATATACTTCACATGTTTCATTAGGGAAAATTTCCATGATTTTTTCAGAGATGCAACTGTCCAGTAAAATTTGAAAGATGAAAAAGTTATCCAAGTTGTAAATCTAGGAAATACAATACAATAATTTCGACCAAATAGTTCTGAGATCTTTCATCCAAAAAGTTTTGTATATTATATAGCGAAATAATTGCCCTTCCAACACAATTCTGATTTAAAAGATTTCTTAAATTAAATTCTTGAGGTAGTAAGGGCACTTTTTGTTTCTTCGAGATTTGCTCTTCTACCAGAAAATAGCATTGGTGTTGAAATGTCATAATTAATAGATCTTGAGGATAAAGGAGGGCTACAAAGTATATTCTGATTTGCAGTTGTAGAATCTATACCACTTGCAATACTTGTTGCACTAGCCGAGCTTATAGCACTTAATGTGCCTAAAAACGTTTCGCACTGTTTACTTGCAGCCTATGTGATTTTATAACATACTAGTCACTAATCAATTTATTAAAAAGAAAAAAAGAGAATACCCTAGATGAAAATAAAATAAAGTGAAAACCCAAACTTTTATACGTGCTCTCGAGTTAGCATACCTTATGATTTCATCCAGGGTATACAAATATCTATGCTGATTTCGTTTAAACTCACACGTTATACTATGCACGTAGTTTTTGCACTGATCATATAATATGAAAAATAGATTCTACCAGAAACATACTAACAAAAACAGCAAACAGCCCTAGAATTAATGAAAGACTGTCACGTCGTTGAAAACAAACTTAAACTTTAAATAAAACTCTAAATATTTGGTCATGCACATTATTTGCATTACATAGATATGTGTACCCCAATTTAGAGCAAACTATGAATCTACGGATCAGTGCAATAACTAAAAATTCGCCATGGAAATCTACACAATTGATTAAATACGCGTAATATTAATGAAAAATTTTGAATTCTTACCTCTTTCGCCTTTATTTCCGAAATTTTTTCTTTTAGTACTGCTTGATGACCTATTTTTGGAATTAGCGTTCTAATCATGTCATCATTTAAGTGCGGCAGATCTTCAAATTGCACATCGTGGTCTACAATACACAATGTTTTTAAAATTGTCACAAATTTATATTTACTAAAAACTAAACTATACTTACATACCTTTAAAAATCTGAATGTAAATTTCTAAATTACATGATTCCAAGAATGCCTGCATTTTTTCCATTAAAAAAAACCAGAACACAAGCACCACATCTGCTCCGCTTTAAGTCACAATTAGAATGAAACTGCGCAAATACTGAATCAAACTGACTCATAGAAAACCTGTTATGTTCTGAGAGAAATAAACTATACTTAAAGGAAACCGGTTTTATTTCTAGGCAATAAAATACCATTCTCCGAAAGAAATCTCTCTACTAATGTCAAATATTCACATTTTTTGCTCAAACGGAGAAATGTATTTTAGGGGACTTTATATTTCTTTCTTAAAAATAAATCTGATTTTACCAAGAAAAAATCTAACCACACTTCAGAACATGATATCACTGTGCATCTAATAAATCACTCAATATATATATAAAAAAAATGCAGTTATACAGTGAAACAATGTTTATTTAATACAAATAAAGAGATTATTTAGCTTAAAAATCTAGGAAAGTGGTAGAAAAACAAATCTTTGTCACGCTCAAGGATACATTTTCTTGAAAATAATTATGTGATAATTTCAACCAAAGCAATGAGTTTTATAATATTAGAATAAGGCTAATATATTCAAGAGAAATACATTTTATTTAAACGAAATAAGTTATAGGCAAATAAACTCTGTTTTTTACTGAAATATGCCCAATGTTTCAGATACTCAAAGGCTATTCTCTCGAAGTATGGCAGATTTATATCGAAGAAGCCAGGTTCAAATAAATATGTATATTTTTCATAAATAATGTTTTCTATCAGTGTAACTTGTTCATTTATTTATGATCTTATGTATAATTCAAATCTTGCTTCTATTTATCCACCACTGTGCATGTTTTATTGTAAAAATGGATTTTCGCATCTAGTTTAAGAACGGTTCGGCGAACAGTAAAAATTATTATAATCAATTTCATGGGACAACATTATATTCTGAAGAATTTTTCAGTACAATAGAACTGACTAAGGACTGATCGGTTTCACAGTACCTACTATAAGTAAAAAACCTCATATTTGTATTGCAACACCATTTGGTCCATTTTTGAAAAAAGTATTTACGATCTTTATAACACCGCCATGTACAAAATTTCATCTCCCTCCTCTCCGCGCTCTCAGGCAGTATCCAAATATATAGTTAAAATCGAGGTATACATCTATAAAGCTTTGAGGAACATTTAAATTTAGATAATCTGATGAACGCGTTGCTTTAAAATAATTGTAACTTTTTATTGATTTTGAACAAAAGCGTTTATAAGGCAAAGATTCCAGAGAATTTTGAGATATTTTCTTGCATTTCTCGTAGCTTTACACAAGGGTTTTCCTTCTCCCTTCTAATAGAAATTACTATTAGTTTCATAATCGTCACATGACTGTCGTAGTACGTACTAAAATGAGTAAACTAATATGGGAATATTCGCAAAACAGTCGAAAAACTAACTTTTAACTTTTAACTCTGTCTTCATGGCTGTCCATTTAGTATATATGCGTCGAAGAAAAGCTTTCACTCGTATAAGATATATTTAGAAATTAAATTGGTAACCAAATCTGCAACATCGCTACTCCAGCAGCCTATATGACGACTTCGGAAGATTTGTTTTCCAAGCAAACTGATTAAGTCTCAATCTCTATTTTGCTTAGTTTCTCCGTCTCTGTCTCTAACTTTACTTCTACCTCTATGTCTATCTCTACCTCTGTGTCTATTTCTATCTTTATCTCTGTCTCTATCTCTATCTCTATCTCTATCTCAATCTCAATCTCAATCTCTATCTCTATCTCTATCTCTATCTCTATCTCCATCTCCATCTCCATCTCCATCTCTATCTCTATCTCTATCTCTATCTCTATCTCTATCTCTATCTCTATCTCTATCTCTATCTCTATCTCTATCTCTATCTCTATCTCTATCTCTATCTCTATCTCTATCTCTATCTCTATCTCTATCTCTATCTCTATCTCTATCTCTATCTCTATCTCTATCTCTATCTCTATCTCTATCTCTATCTCTATCTCTATCTCTATCTCTATCTCTATCTCTATCTCTATCTCTATCTCTATCTCTATCTCTATCTCTATCTCTATCTCTATCTCTATCTCTATCTCTATCTCTATCTCTATCTCTATCTCTATCTCTATCTCTATCTCTATCTCTATCTCTATCTCTATCTCTATCTCTATCTCTATCTCTATCTCTATCTCTATCTCTATCTCTATCTCTATCTCTATCTCTATCTCTATCTCTATCTCTATCTCTATCTCTATCTCTATCTCTATCTCTATCTCTATCTCTATCTCTATCTCTATCTCTATCTCTATCTCTATCTCTATCTCTATCTCTATCTCTATCTCTATCTCTATCTCTATCTCTATCTCTATCTCTATCTCTATCTCTATCTCTATCTCTATCTCTATCTCTATCTATATCTCTATCTCTATCTCTATCTCTATCTCTATCTCTATCTCTATCTCTATCTCTATCTCTATCTCTATCTCTATCTCTATCTCTATCTCTATCTCTATCTCTATCTCTATCTCTATCTCTATCTCTATCTCTATCTCTATCTCTATCTCTATCTCTATCTGTATCTCTATCTCTATCTCTATTTCTATCCCAATTTTGGCTCTATCTCTAACTCTAACTATCTCTATCTATATCCCTATCTCTATCTCCTGGACAAACATAATAACATTAATGTTTTGTAAAAACATATTTTAAAGGAGTTTTAAATTATAAAGTAGTATCCAGCAGCCTATATTAGGAGTTACCCATAGTAGCAGCAAATCAGTTGACATCTTCAAAACGTTCCAAATGCTTAAGAAAGGTTGAAGGTATCTATTTTTGTAGTCAAAACCCTTTTTCGAGAAGTACTGAAAATAAAACTGAATGGTCCTTAGTCAACTAAGCTCTCATTAGCTAACAAATGTTGAATTCTCGTCTCCCAATTTGGTAAATATCGAACTTTTTAAAGTAAAATGGTAATGTGCAGCCACAATGGCAATGCTGACTAAACGTTGTACTGGGTGGAAGTTTTGTAAATTCAGCAATTAAATGCAGCTTGTCGCGACTAAGCTTTACGGGAAATCAAAAAATTGCTTAAAAGTTAAATAAATGGTTCGCTGCGCTTTTAACCATTCTACGTAATCCATTTAATGCCATTTGGCATCAGAACTACCTTCGTTCAGGTAAAATTACCTAACGACCATTTACATCAAATATTTGCGAGAGGCTTTTTTCCCGTTATTTTTTATACAGGTAAGCACAAACATGTCACAATTTGTAGGAATTTTTTCTGGCCTGATTGATGTGGCTTTTGCTCGTGCTGAAATGTGTTTTGTTATCGTAGCTAAATATATAAAATCATCGATGTGAAATTCCATCAGAAAAAATCTAAATTTTTTAGTGGAAAAACTGTTAACATTTTCTTTCGTTTTTTTCATTTTTGTTATCTTATTTTCCTAGTTATTGGCAAAAAAGAAATTTCCACATATTTTTGTTGGCGCAATGTGTAAATAATTTATTTGTCGAGGGAGATGAGAATTTGCTTTACTCAGGTTTTTGTCGATTTTCGTAAATAATGAATTAAAAGTTGAATAAATTGTCATGTAGGTTTCAAATCAGTAATTTCACCATCTTTGTAGGCCCAAGTGAGAGTGTCAACCTTAGAGTTATGATTTTCTATTATTAACATTAACATTCTTTTGTAGGTATTGAAGTTAGTGATGTAATTAGTAATTCTTTCACATCCTGGAAATGATAGGAATGTTAAAGTTAAAATAAATTTTTTGTTTTCGGCCTTTGTATACCTATGCTACCAATCAAAATTTAATCTCAACATTTTCATTTAGTTTCAGCTATTAGTTTTGTGATATGCGGAGCACACGCTAAGTAAGTAATAATGACATTACTAGTAATGTCGTTACTTCCGAAAGTCTTCTTTTATTACTCTGTCATTATATTTAAACCTTCCCCTATCATGAAAAATTAAAGAATTTGTTCCAGTACCTATCAATTCATCGAGCGAGAATGTGCTAGTTTTTAACAAAACGCCCCGTAAGTTCCTTGTAATACGATCTTCGAAGGTGCTCAGATGATAGTAAGCCCTATAAGATTTCCAACAAATGGCGAACCATTACTCCATCCTGCTCAAGGTGCTAGTTATAGGACGTCTCAGTAAAAAAATTGTTTTTTTTTTTTTAATTTTAGCAAGTTATCCACCATCTTTTTGCATGGAATTTCATAAAATTAACCGTAATTCCTATCGTCTATAGCAAAATTAATGAAATTATGCATAATAAAAATAGGTTTATGTTAAAAACCGTTGCACATAATATTTTGAGGAAAATGTAATAGTTATCAGGCATTTTGGCGGGAAAACCGCTAAAATTACTGACACTGACACTCAATGCATTATTGGTTCTATTTTCCTCTGAAGCGTTGCTGAATTTTTTTCTACCTATCCAGTGTTTGTTAGTTGGCATATCCTATGTGGGTTTTCCAAATTCGATATGAAAACTAGTGTTTTCGACGCATTTTTTTTATATAGCAGTTACATAAATAAAGCTGTGTAAAAATTACAATATTTCAAATATTGTTGAGCCACAACCTTGAAATGGTCAAAGGATAAGAAAAATTTATGGAACAGTGGAAAGCTACAACGACTACATATATGTCCCCTAGATAGTTTTACCTTCAGGTTGTTGAACACTTCCGTGTCTCAGCTAAATGGATTTACAGGCGTATCTAACCATCCAGGCGCCCAGATTGGTTGTGCTGACAGAGAGACATATACCATCCTATACACCGTGTAACTCCAGGCCTCCAGTGCGGTTGACATTTTGAGCAGTACTACAAGGCAGGTTGTCAGTGGGACATTTTGACCTCCACCAGTGAGAATCGCGACCTCCATCTGTGAACTACCTGGTCTGAGCTCATCTGGAATCTAGTGCTTCCCTTAGTTGGTCTTGCCGTGCAGGACAAACCATATAGTGAGGTTGTCATTAGGGCCACTTGAGGTAAAACTAGTTTCAGTCCTTACTCCTGAGTATATCAGTCTATACTGATATACTATCCTTACAGATTGTTTGAACCGCCCGAGGAAATACACAGTTAGCCAAACGGAGCCTCCAAGCTTAGCAGGCTGAGGCGACGAATCTACAGCAACTCCGAAGCAATTAGTGAGATAGTGTCGATGAACAAATGTGGCAGCCTTGCCACCTTAGCAGCTGTTGCATCCGATATCAACATAAAAACCATTCGGGACGTCAATTGATATGCCCGAAGACCAGCTCCATATTGCGCTATGTGACTCTGATCTAGTCGTGGAGTACTTGACTAAGTTTAACACAAACTAGTGACGTGATATTGCAGATGGATGTCGTAGCGCTCTGAGTGGGGAAGACTGTCACGAAATCCAAAATCAACAATACAACACTATCCTGCTAAAAGTTAATTAATTTCATTGTCGCATTATAAATTTCGTGGAACGAAGAAATGGTTCGTCTGCAGCTGAACTCACCTACATCTCGACACTTATTACAGTTGACAAGCGGCAATCGCTAATATTATCTTGAATTTCTTATCATGTTTACTTAAAATTACAATAATTATGTAATTTTTAAAATTGAAATACTGATTTTCGCAGATAGACATTAATCTGAACTTTGTTCTCTTTTTATACCCTAAATGACGACAAACCGTTTGTAACACCTAGAAATAATGATGGTAGAGCAAAATGGATTGGACACCCAGGCCTAATATTAAAAGTAATTTTGATTTTGACATGTCGGTCCGCCCGTCCTAAAGATAATTCGAGAACGCGTGCACTTGGATAGCTGAAATTTTGTACACAGTGTTTTCATAGAAATAGTAAATATATTTTCACAAATGGGCTAAAACGGGCAACCCCTTCTTGGTGTTGCCATATAAAAATGTAGGATTTTGTCGTATATTGTAAAACGTTTTTATTGTACCGAAAATTTTTTCAGAATATAAATTCCTATGAAAATGGTTATGATCATTTTTACTGTCCGACGAACCAGTCTAGAAATAAATATATGCGAAAAACCATTTCAACAATCAAACTTACACTGATCAGTGACCAAACGTAATTACATACGGGCATTCATCTAGAGTATCATAAGAATTGGTCTTACACAAATTCTAGCTTTTTTTACTTGTTTAAATAAGAATTGTTCATGTTTTTGGTAGTTAGTTTTTAAAGGATTCGTATCAGTTCACCGCATGATCAGTCAGTTCTAACAAGTATATATACAGTAAAGCCAATTAAATAAAATAAAAGTTTACATAGACGGCACAAGTCTCTAGTCCTTCCAAATCATTCATCAATAAAGAAAAACATTTAAAACAATATTTTCTTTTGTACGTACATTAAATGAACAATTTATAATACCTACAGAAGTATTTAGCTCATGTATGTGCGCCCAATATAGCAATTTTCGTAAATGAAAAAATTAATTTAACCACCGAGACATTCTGATTTAATTTAAAATATAATCTTTAGGCTAATGATATTGTAATATGACAGCTGCAACAAAACTTTCTTATTCCCAGAAACTTTAGAAATGATTATATCCAGAGCGTCATTGATCCGGTGAAAGTGATTTGTCCATGTCTATATTATCTGTGCGATGGGAGTACTATCAAGTACAAGTACACCCCCTTTGCACTGCAAGCATTTACAGGCAATTTATCATCGCAACTCATTATAAATTTCTTCCGAGTGAACTCCTTTTTGTCATGATTGGACATTGTTAATGGCCGTTAATTTCCTGTCCCTATCACCCTATTCTACACCTTTTTTGCCCGCCGGAACTGTTGAGTCATGCACGCTGCCCCTAGGTATCCATGCCGCAAACTGTTTTATCCATATTCAAATAGTGTTTGATGACTATTTGTTTTGCCTGCTCGTTTATTTCCTCAAACACTCTGCAAATATAAGTCTCAGGCCGGGGGCTCCTGCTTGGGTTGGCTCCTCTTTTATAAAGGTGTTTACCCTGAGAGGCTTAGTAGACTACCATCTATACCAGCGGGACTCGTCTAGCTAGGACTATGTGAGTGAGCTGCTTCGCTTGCGTTATTGCACGAGTAATTGATGTTTTTTCCTATTCCTTTATTTTCTAAAGAGCTCTTGATGGAAATACGCTGAAAGAGAGTTGTACAATCATTCGATTTGTTTTGTTCGTAAATAGAGAAAAAAATTCCTTCGTTTTGTGAATAACTCGAGGTAAATGTACGGATTTATGTGCGGTAGGGCGAAAAAACTAAAACGAGTTTAGAGCAGGTTTTCCGATGGATTCGCAAATATGTCAAGTTTATAATGTGTGAAGTATGTGCATTTTACAAATTTCAAGCCGAACCTATAGTAATCCTCAGACGGTACGGTGTCGGTGTATATAAGCATAATTATCCTTCCTGTAACAATGTATCCACTCCCAACAGATTATGCTCAAGGATGTCAATATGCCAGTTTTCAAAAAAGAATAAAGTTATCTTCTGAGTTGGAATCGACATTTCTAGCCATGTTCTGTAAACGTTTATTGGATATGAAAAGGGTCAGTTGAAGAAATTATTGTAATGTAGGTTTATGGGAAATCTTGTAGATGGATGGACAAATTTATCAGTCCAGTGTAAATCTGGATACGTTACCTTTAAATTTGTATCTAATAAAATTACAGAAACTTTTCCTTAAATCGCAAGTTATGTTGCAGAATATTGCAAGATATTGCTCATCTGAAGGAAAAGGACAGAAGTAAAATAAAAGACTTCTTCAAGACAGGCACATTAAGAATTTCTTCTATTTAAATATCCTTTTGTTCCAAATTGAAGGCCCGCTAGCCACATTTTTGAAGTTCATACGGATTTGTGCAAAGGTAAAGGGATTTTCTGCGTTACATACTTACATATTGCAGTGGAACAAACAACAATTTTTCATACCAAAAATAAAGCATTTCTGCACTTAATTTCTCTGATGATCTCAAAATAATTTTTACTTTTTGAGCTGTGTGTCCTTGTCTTCCAGGAGAGTAATAAGTAAACGGACATAGATATTATAGAGATTTTTCAAAGTATGATACCATAGATCCTGTTGTTATAAACAAGAAATTGCTTTGAATTGGCGGGGTTGAGGCCGGGGTGAAATATGTCATGGGAAGGCGCTTGTAGCATCATAAATACACACATACATATATATATATATATACATGTATAGATAAAATATAATTAATAAATCATTCGAAGTGGAATGGAAAGTTTGGAAAAGTTTTTATGTCAAATTATGAAACAGCATAAAGAATTAGTGTAAACAACACAAATATAAATTTAAATAAAATCTACAGACACCTATATGTAATACATATGTAGCGGCCCTCGTGTCTCCTGTGCCAGAGCCACTACTTTCTTTTGAATGCAATCTTTATGTCTGGTCAATGGATAACGCCCGAAACTTGTGGTTTTATTTTAACTTTTATTTAATAGCTATCTATACATTAATTTTAATTACTACAAAACTAATTATCAAATATTTTGAATTTGATCGATCGCGCGGCGAAACCACTGGTATGAGACTTGTAACTCGACTGTAGTTTGTTCTAATGCCTTCGCACACTCGTCACCCGTATCGTGTATATAGGTTGCTTCTGTTTGCTGGTGTGTTATACAATAGGAGTTATTTAGCACTGGTTACGATCGGAGTTAGTGCTGCATGTTGCGTTCGTTTAGATTATCTAGTGAGTCTCTATGCATATATAGTAAAAATGTATTCAGCCTCGGAGTATGCAAAGGAATGTAGGGGAATGTCGTCAGGGTTGGCCTGTCGTCTAGGTCAGCCATCTGCGATTTTTTTAGCTTTGACGCGCCACCAATGTTCGAGCGTTGAAAAATTTCTCTCAGTAAGAGCGAACTTTTCGTGACATTGCAGTTTTGAAGCGTGAACGGAAAGTATGTGGTGTGCACTCAGTGGTTTGAAATTCTAAAAAAAGTTTCTTTTTAACAGCAATTAATATGACCAGAAAGTGAGGAGAAAATATGCAATCATCAAGGTAAGCATTATGAATGTGTTGTTTGTCTCCTGCTTGAAAATAAAGCAAGGGGAAAATTCAATCCTGTAACATGTTCGGTTGTAGTGTCACGTGATGCGGCAATGGCGCTTGTCGTCAAGGTTGGCCACTTTGTGTAGTCAGGGTTGGCCCACTGTGATTGCTTGCTTGGATGATGCCCAAAAAAGTCCAGCATAAATCTCAACGAAGTCTGTCAATAAAACACTAACTCAAGGAAGATGGCCGCCAAAAAAGCCCATAAAAGCCCTCTTAGGACAATGCGTACAATGAGAAGTGCATTGGAAGTGCGTAAAAATAACGACGTTTTCCGAAAATGCGATTTCGAATAATGTTCCATTCGAATTTTGCTAAAAAATAGAAAAATGCAACAAATTCACCTTTTAATTTCATTCAATTAATTTTTCCATGTCATTTTCAATCAGCTCAGCACAATGCACATTCTACGACAACCTTGACAGCATTTCACTTTTTTTTAAATGCCTATATTTTTTATATTTTTCATCCAAGTAGGCGTCATGTGAAAAAATATTGCTGGAATTTGAAAAAAAAAATGCTTACTTATGATAATAATAATGAATGAGAATAAAACGAGGACAAAAACGCCGATAAAATCACGTTGTGTGGGGCCCCCTTTAATTTTTAATTTTATTATATTTTTATTATTTGTTGTTATATCGCCAATAGAAAAACACGGTCTGTGAAAATTTTAAGTGTCTATCTATTACGGTTTATGAGATACAACCTGGTGACTGACGGACAGCGAAGTCTTAGTAATAGGGTTCCCGTTGTTACCCTTTGGGTACGGAACCCTAAAATTGTTTGATTGGTATTCACAATCAAGCCAATAACAAAGATACTGCGGTTGAAAAGTTATATTGTAAAAAAAAAATCGATTTAAAGAAAATGAAATATATAAAAAAAAAATAAATAAAAATATATCAATAATAAAAAATACTTTTTTATTATTACTTTTTATTTAATTAAATTCGAAGATACTAAATAATTTTGATTTTCTATCATACACGAGAAAATCTATCGTCCAAAGAAAAAATAAATTGATGTTGGCAGCAGGACAAAAAGGATTCAACTAATAAACAAGCGGTCTGATTCCCTAACATCAATAATGTTAAAGATGTTTTCGTTTATATTTTATGCCTCCTATCACCTTATGGGTATGGTTCACAATATAAATATAAGATGGGTAATAGTTGGAGCTTTCTAATGGCCAAACAGCTTTTGCCCCTTCTCGTAGAAATTATTCCAACCATAAGAGAGGTTTTCTCCAGATATATTTCACGCACTTATCTTCTATATTTTATTTTCGATGATGAACTACTACTGTTAATTTGATGGCGCATTTATTATTGAAATTTCTTCTATCTATGTACTTTCTTCTTCGATTCCTACTATCATTATTTGCCCCGTTACCCATTCATTTCAAAAATTTCAGTTTCTGCTTAACGCACGTGTAACATCTATTTTCACGATCAAAATATACCACGTTGAAGTGGAACTCACGTACTTACAACCTCCATATACAGCTATTTTTCGGGTCAAATTTATCTATTTGTTTGTTAGTTTTAGCGAATTGCTAAATATAACTAGAAAAAAATATTTTCCTCATAGCTATCGAAAATATTTGAACCTTTAGACATTTAGATACTTCCGAAATAGTCACTTGACTAAAAGAATTCACCAGGTTTGGCTGTTGTTGATCTTGATATTGTATAAGTGCTCATGTAGTTTCCTAGCTGGTAGAGCATACGTCTAATCAACTAAATATATACTGAAGTAGCAAAATCCGTAATAAGTCCAATCAAGGTTCAAGGGAAGTCACTCATCTCAATGTAAGGGAACCATCGCGTTCAAAAGACAAGGCAGCATTGGACTTGTTTTCTATGGAGTTGGTGTGACTTTCAAAAATGCAGTGAGCGCTGAAAATCATACCTTATATCCTTTATATTTACTGAGTTCAGATAATGAGTTTCTGCGTAGTGATTCAACAAAGTGAAGCAGAAGCCTTTTATGTAAAAAATATCGGGCCGTGTGGTTGATTGTATAAAATATGTGTGTCTATTAAGTTCAAATCGGGTCTAGTCCATTTTAAAAAAACAATTAGTTGACGATTGATTTTGTCACCTATTGTTGATTTGTGCAACCTACTAAAATCTAAGGAGCCTCAAAATAGTTCCAGTGCCTTATAAATCGGTTTTGAAAATGCGCTTTAAATTCACAATGGCTCTATTCCGTATGCACGTAAGCAACAAAGCATGCCGATTCCATTGTGTACCAAAGTGCTTCGGTTCCCATGTAAATTCATATCAATTGCGATCATCCGAAAATCAAAGTGAGTCTATTCCTTCTAATAAATATTGTGCGCGAAAAGTCAATATTAATGCGCACATTTTTTCTTATTGTCATTTGAATTAGGGAGAACAGCATTACTTGAGCAAGAGCAAAAGTTATCATTGCTTATATAATACTAATTTTGAAGGACTTAACACTGTAAGGCTGGTAGCCGACGGATGTAGAGGGCAGAACAAGAGCACAGTTATGGTTGGGATGTGTTTGTACAGGCTTACAAAGAAGCCCCGTAAAATTAAAATCATGGAATTGGTTTTCCGTATTGTCGGTCATTCATACATACCTGCAGACTGAGTTTTTATCTAAATTGAGAAGAAAGTTAAGGCAAAGGAGTGTATTGTAATGGTTGAAGATTATATCGACATTTACAACGAACATGGAACGACAGTTCATTTAGCCGGCGAGTGTTGCCCAGTGTTATATTTAAAGACTGAGCCATCTGAAGTAATCTGGTAACTGGCATTTTAAATTTAATGAATCAAAAGATAAAAGAGGAAATCATCAGGGGCGCCTATCAAAAGGCAAGCCTCCGATGGACCAACAGGAATACCTGCCGTACTGCAGGGCAATTGTAGCCTGCATATGACAGGAAAGGGACGAGAGAGCTGCTTAATGGTAGCAGACCAAACACGAGGAATCTCTTAGGGGTCGTTACGGGTCACTGGGCCATAGGCGACCGTGCTAGAAGACTCGGAATAGCGGCTAACGATTTCTGCAGGAGTTGTAAGGACTCGGAGGTAGTCGAATCCTTCCAACTCGTGCTAAGTGAATGCCCCGCTCTGATGAATAAAAGAAGTAGGCTAATGGGTAGCTACTTCTTTTCAAGTCTGGCGGAACTGCAAAGCAAGGAATTTAGATGTGTCCTGAGTTTTCCGAGAGAAGCAGGATGGATCTAGGTAAAGAGTCTTGGAGATATGTTGAGTTCACCAAGGGAAGCAGCATTGATCTGGGGTGGCTTGCAAAGTCCATCCCATGGGACCTAGGGGCACAATGGACCCACTAGAGGTCTAAGTGATGCAGGCTAGTTATATTGCAGCATGCCTCTTACCTAACATCACTTATAGATCCGATACTGGAAGCAGCGGCTCGGTTACAAATCGTGGCAAAAGTATATCAGCGATGAAAGAAAAAATTGAAAGATGTTGACAAACTGATGCAGAAGTACATTGGAAATGATTGGAAATAGTTTGAAAACTTCCAATTATACAAAAATGTTCGATCCTCACATAAATTGACATTCCACGATTACCAACGTTTCAATTCCCCCAATGCTTTTCCTCGTTGATAATTATATTTCCTAAAATAGAAAATAAAAGAAACACAAATAACCAAGTTTTGAAACCATAAACAAAAAATACTTATCTGATAGTTTTCACATTTCAATCAGAAATGCTCTCCTAAATCCGCTCAAACCAAATCAGGAAACATCTACTAGAACTCTTGGGAGCTGCATTTCTCCTAATAGTAATCAAAATTCATCAATAAATACAAAAAAAATACACAAAAGCATACTTACCTCATCATATTTACAATTGTGGATGACGGCAAGTGACATACGTCAACCAGCTGTCTGTGGTACATTCAGATATCACATCAATCGTTGCTAGGGCAACGGCAAGAGACGAGAAGACATAACTGGTTACAGCGCAGCGGCTAAATAAAGCCGACGAAATGCTGTAGATGGCATCATTCTTTTGGCAGGGTTGATCTGTAACAGAGCTACTCTGAGTTATAAAGAATCGTGCTTCCTACCTTTTCCGCAGAAGATAATTCTGGTCAGGATAACCTGAATTTCCTATCATATCACACAGAAGATAATTCTGGTCACGGATAACCCCAGTGTCCTATCCTTTTACACAGAAGATAATTCTGGTCAGGGATAACCTGAATGTCCTATATTTTCTATGAAATCATTTTACTACCCTGGTGCCCTCACGCATCATCACAGAAGATAATTCTGATCAGAGATAATCTGAGTGTCTGATTATTCCAACAAATCATTTTTTTTCCTACAATTGTGCCCTCACGCACCAAAAAAGGCATTTTGTCAATTAATACCAATTGAAATTTATTTTTTTGACAGTTGCTTAATTCTTCTTCTTCTTCGTTTTTTTCCAGAATTAAAGCAAGCAAGAAGGCGTATCATTTTTTTTTAATTTGAATTTTTAATTTGTTTTATTTTATTTATTTTTATTTTTTTGAAGTTTTGAATTGTATACTAGTTTCTAGGTTAACTTGTTTCTGAATTTTTTTTGTGATATTAGGTTAAGCAATTAAATTGAATTTTTGAATAAAATTTTATATTTGAAATACTAAAGAACTGAGTTATCCTTTAACAACCAGCTTCCGCCCTCACGAACGAGACTAGATCTAACAAAAATGTTATTGATGCTGTAATAATTGAAGAGTGTAGGAATGAAAAAGAGGATCCAATTTGCGAACATACAAGCAATGTAGAAATTGTTCTAAGAGTATAAAATTTACTCTGAAAGTACAAATTGGATTTGTGAAAATTTAATTTTTTTAAATCGTTAAAAAGAAAAAGTATTGATAAAATCACTGGAATTAATATCACAGTTAAATTCCGAGAGGGCCGTGCGAAGGACCAGATCTTTCGGAATTACGAAAACGGTGGAGGTAGATTTTCGAAATGTATATCGAAAACTAGTACAATTGTTTTTGTTAATCGTGACTTTGGGATCAAAAATGCATATTATCATTACAATACTCAGAAGTAACCCGTAAGTTATCGGCAAAAGTATTTAAAAATAACGGGGTCGTCGCAAAGAGATACTCATACCCTAAAAACGCGGCAACAACATGACGATACCGGTAAAATACATATAAGATCATAGAGGTATTAGTTTTTGATAAAAGAAAAAAATAATTAAAAGATTTTCAATTAGATTAGTTCACTATAGATTTATTGCAAGGGATTTTCACCGTATGATTTACAAACAATTCATTTGTTCCGACCGAAAGAAAAATTTAAATTACAAAATAAGATGGAGAAAGAAGAATTTTAAGAACTTTTATTTTTAATGATTCTAAATCAAATTTATAAATACAAGAAGAAAAAACAACCGCCTCGTCCGGGATTTGAAACCGGGACCTTCCGCTTGCCGGACGACTGCTCTTACCACTGAGCTAAGGAGGCAGATGATTTTTCCTCTTGCATTTATCAAATTTGTAACTAGCCTACTAAGCCACATTTGCTTTCAGCTGGCATTAAGCAGTAACGATGAAAGCGTACAAATATACAAAATAAGAACCAGTAATAATTAGATCGCGAAATTCTTTAAGAGATATATCGATTTATCATAAAAACAAAAATGCGTAAATTGATCCCGTAACTATACTCTTTGCTCGTATCTGATCTTGGCATAAACGTCACTGCTGACTGACTGATAATTTTCAGACAATTTTCTGCTTCGGTTGCTAATCTGTGGTACAGTTGTTGGACCAACTGGATGATAAAAAAAGCTTTTTGTTTGGTGTGTTTTAAAGAAGAGCAGATTTGCTGTTCCGACATACATTATAAGCTGAATCACAGTCTGCATGATTTTTTGTTTGTTCTGCTTTCATATAGAGCAGCTATGGCTGAAGTTATGCCCATAGGGACCAATACCAATATATGTCAGGCATAACCTGGCAACAAATTTACAAATTTCATCAACATTACATATAAGGTTGTAAACTAGAGAAGATTTCACCGAATCCTTATGGCTATACTTGCCACAGGCTATTGACCTCACATGTAAAGTGTGATATCCTACAATCAATTAACATAATAGAAATTAAAATCGCCTTTTACTCGCTAGCCAGTAAAGCTGCGGAAATAAATAACATCTGGTGAAAGTTTCTGAAAACAGATCCAAGGAAATCGACAGATCTCTTACAACCCATCCTTCAAAGAGACCTGGATCACATATCACCCTACGCCATTAAACACATACAAGTACCAAAATACGAAAAGCCAACTTATGTAACCATTCATAATTTATTTTTCTTTCCCACAATGTTATTGACAAAAAGCAGAAGTGACTTGAAATGTAATTAGATCTTCCATTTCCTTTATCGCATAGACATGTTTTGCAGAGTAAGTTATTTGTATGCCAGTTTTAGAATAAGAATTCATATTTTAAATCAGTTCCATGTTAAACATGAAAGTGTCAGAAATAAATCGTTTAAGTTGGATTGATTTCGGTTGTTTTAATTTGTACAAATTTCTTTTGTTGTTTCCGATCGATAATAATTATAAAAGACCTGCACATTTTCGAACAGTTTGACAGAAGACATACTTATTTACTTAGATGCTCCTCGAGTGAATTAAAACAGCAATTACCCAAATAAAAAGATAGAATCACACTGGGATTAGAAAAGTATTCTCCTTAGTATATCATAGCAACACCTTGCCGATTGGATCCAAAAATGTAAGGAATATCGGTACCTCCTATACCTAACATTTGTGGACTACGAAAACGCATTCGACTCTGTTGACAGGATTCAAATATGAGACCCACTACGTCCGCATTGAGTTCTCCCAAAAGAGCATTGAGTTGATAAAAGGTCTAGCTTCCTCTTGTATACTACACGGTTATTCAAACCTCTTTCTACACTAATGATTTCCACATAGCAGGTATTTGTAATACTTTTGGAGTTTTAAAATTTCCTCTGATATATTCCACAGAATTTCGTTTTTGATGACTATTTTGTTTTTATAACTTTGAATATATTTCCAATGCCTATTTTGCTCCTTTTTCTGCATAAACATTTTCATACATCAAAAGGACAGCAGAACTACAACAGTGAAATAGTTTTCGTTCTAATTACAAGTACAGTGAGCAGGAAAAACCCTGATTCTTTGAATACATACTACATACTCACAAGGCACACTATTTTCTCTCTGTACCGCCCAAAGGATAAGTTTTGTAAACGAAAGCCGAGGGAAATTTGTGCGAAGTGCATAGATTCCAGGTACAATGAGTCGCTGCACAAATAATTCATAAGTCGTTAGTCAAAGTCTCTATGCAGTGGCATGCAAAGGGATTTGTATCCTGGCACTGAAATTCGGAGAAAGCCGTGCATGACGAACTTCCAGTGATATATGGATTTTCCAGGCGGGTTCTTGAATAGCGATATAGCATGACCCGTCTGTTGTGGGAAGCCACTTCTCTACACAATTAATGAGTTCAACCGTACTCTGACGAAAAAGGTGATGCCCCGATAGTATCAAAAACGACTGCTGCAATTAATCTGTCTGTCATGAAGAGTAAAATTCCTAACAGGCCACCATGAGATGCTTTTAGCGATTTCACATCGTTTGATTCAATTCAAACTTTGCACCTGGTAGACCATTTCAGCTACGAACCCTCGGGGATTTGCAGAACTTTACCATCAATGGAATGAACCAGTAATATTGTGTTATTATATTCTAAAGCGGAATTATGTTTGTCATGTGAGAATATCAACCGTAGTTATACGTGGCATTTATTCACGGAAGCAATTCGACCTATAGAGAATCCGATGGGGACTCATTAGCTATTATAATCGGATTACAAACATAGCATCTTTTGATCTGGGAATGTGAAAACAGTGCGTTGAATTAGGTAGGGTGGTGTAGATATTTTTCGAAGTACAATAAACGTGGGAAAAACTGGCATTTCTACGGGGATGTGCTTTGTACACCCTACCCCCCCCCCCCCCCCTCCCTCAAACGGCATGCCTAAAAGCTAAGTAATCTTTAGAATATTGAAGCCTAACATTTACATGAATCCCACTTATTAATTTTTCCTGACGAAGGATAATAAACAACTACATAGATCGAACTCGTATATTTCTGCCAATTTTTGGAATAACTTTTATTTAATATATGGACATTGCAGTATGACCAAAAAGTCAATTACGTGAACAATTTATGCATTTCGTTGTACAAAGAGAAAATTTTTTATATGACGAGAGACTTTGAGTAAATGAGAAGGAATTAAGAAGAGCTGTGAAAAGGGTTAGTTAATGGTATGTTAGATTTAATTTTGATTGGTGCTTATAAATAAAAAAAATAAAAATAAAAATTTAAAAAAATATTGCTTCAAAATCGACACTAAAAAATAAAAAATAAATTCTCCCTTCACAAAAGCTTTCTCATTTCGTGTTGAATTAAATTTTGAATTTATTTTAAATTATTAACATTTCTTTTTTCTTTTTCAGTCTTAAATTATTTTTAAAAAAACCAAAATTATATCACCAAGAAATTTTTAGTACAAGAAAACTATTTTGCAAAGACACAAGACATGATGAAACAAATTTACAATACATTTTCATATTTTGTTTATGGATTAATTGATCAACAAGTTGTTGTTTCCGAAACTCGAATCTTTTCTTGGGATGCTATTTATTTCATGGCTGATTACAACGATTAAATTGAATATATGAATAACTCCTTGAAATATTTTCATTACAAATATTACCCTCTCGTTACAAAGAATATTGTTAATCCGCAATGAAATTCATTTACATTACGCCTAATGCGTAATTAATGTCATATAGAGTTTTTGCATTTGCTGAGTGGAAGCAGTTTATGATTTATGAGAATTTCGCGAGGATTATCGAAGTTTTCGTAATAGAACAAAAGTTCTGTACGCCTTTCTAATGAGAAGTACTATTCATCAATGCTCAAAGTTAATCTCTCGTCTAAAGTTCTATGGAAAAGTCTTAAAGCTATTGATATCAAGGCCAAAAGTATCACAAATAAAACACCTGATCGGGAAGAGCTTAAACATCCTTTTACTTTGTTCTCTAATTCTTTTAATTGTTCCACCTTTGTCTCTTCGACTATCCCCTAATTCAATCCACTCGCAGTTTGTCATTTTTTAGTTATTCCATATGAAGTGCTTTATACCTTTCATTGTATAAAATCTGAGACAACTGGATGAACTTATTTCTTCTAGATGCATTCAAATTTTTGTACATTATATTTCACTCCTTTTAACTCATATATTTAACCTATGTCTTACCATGTTTCGCTTCCCTGCTTCCAAAATCATCCCTCTATTTAAAGCAACAAGTGCACAGCAAGTCCCAATGAATACCGTCGAATTAATATATTGCCTGTCTTATTAAAAGCCTTTGAGAAGTTGATTTCCGTCAAAATCTCTAATTATGTACGTACATGAACGTAGTCCTATTCATGAACATCAGCCTGGCTTGCGGCCTGGTCACAGTTGCTCAAGAGCGGTATTAAATAGCTCGGAAAATATACGGCGGGCACTTCATGCCGATAATATTATTATTTTGTTAATCTTTTCTGAGGCGTTTGATGTACTCAATCATAATCTTCTTTGCAAACGTTAATTATAAAATTTAATTTCTCACAATCCGCAAGACATTGCTGATAGATTTCAGAGTGTTTTCTGCAATAGTTCTTCTTCGCCGGTTTTGAGAGCTGATTCCGGTGTCCTCCAAGGCTCTATTCTCTGTCCTATGCTTTTCTTATTTTACATAAACGATATGTTTGAGTGTGTTACAGACAGTAGGCTGGTTTCATTGAAAATTGAATTAGTTGCATTAACAACGATTTGTAAAATATTCTTCACTGGACACACTGGCACCAATAAAACTGTTTAAATAATTTAGTTTTTAATATACTAAGAAAAAAAGTCGTTGTTTTGGTAATCCAATGAGGGTCCTTATATAATCATAAAAGGAGTCGACGCAGATATTTTCCGCGCTCTAAATATCAAGGAAAACTAAAACCAATCAAGGTCAGTTTTTTTGTTGCCGCATTCTAAATTTCGTTGTCGGTTTTTGGTGTGATGAGATATATTCAGAAAAGCATAGCTTTGGATGTCATAATTACGGGGGCATATTCCTTATCTTGGTTTTAAAGAGCAAAGTAGAATATCTCCGGGTAATTCTACAAAGAATGCCAAGTATATGAAAAAAAATGTTCGATAATAAAAATATCCTTTATTCTTAAGTGTATCAAAATGCCACCTTTTCATATTGTTAGTAAATTGTTAAATTCTCTAGCTTGGATTGCAATGAAATGGGCTTAAATAAGATAATTTTTTTAGTCACCAGAGGTCTGGTTATTTTTGAAAACCAAATTCATGAAAGTTTGCTCTGTTATTTTTTATCCCGTAAAATTTTTACACCATCGATAGAACTTTTCTTAAAATGGTCATTTTTTATTCAATTTTCCTTCAAGTATTTTGAAATGTTGTTAACAGCCCTTTAAAATATAGAAAGAATTAGCTCAATATCTACTTCCATTCAAGAGTTACTAAAATTTGTATGTTATGCGAGAAGTTAACCCTTCTGAGTAACACAGACTATTCTGCGGTTTCGGTTAGTCAAACTGAGCGTCAGAGCTGATTCCGATCTGACTTTGATATTACATTGTTTAATTTGTAAATCGCAGAGTCCATACTGCTACTGATCTGATTCTGATTTCCCACCGACATCAGCTGATATTTTCCAACTGTTACATTGGATACGACAATTTTTCACATAAGCTGCAAGGCAGAAGGTAAGTATGTAAATGTGTGAAGATACCTACATAAATATAACAATAGATCAAAGTAATAAATAGTTTTTCTCCTGCTTTTATCGGCTCCCCAAAATTTATAACCTTTTTCTTCAATTCGTCTCCAACTAGGTAAATAAGAACGCCAACACTTTCCCGACTCATTCTATAAAAGTTCTGGAACTTTTTCAGATTTTTATTCTTTTAATTATAGTACGTACTGTATCTCAAGTTATAAGCACCAAAATTGCAATTTTTCTCTATGCAGGGTATCAAAATTAATGTTCTACTTACAACTAATCGGAGGATCAATCGATGACTTCTGGTCTGATATTTGATTCACATTTAGCACTCAGTGTGGCATCCTGCTAACCGTAGTATAGGTAAGAGTTGCTCTTCTTATGCTAAAATAAAAACAAGTAATAAAGCTAGAATTGGTCTAAGACCAACTCTTATGATACCCTAGATAAATGCCCTTACGTAATTTTGCATGCTCACCTCTCTGTGCAAGTATGATTTTTCAAGTGGTTTTTCGCATATATTTCTGGTTCATTGGAAAAAAATGAAAAAATGATTATAACCAATTTTATAGGATTTCATATTCTGAAGAACTTTTCAGTACATTAAAACCGTATAGGGCTGATCGTTTTCACAGAATACGTAAAAATCCTAAATTTTTATATGGCAACACCAAGAAGGGGCTGCCTGCTTTAATACATTTTTGAAATTTTATTTACTACTTTTATGAAAACACTATGTACAAAATTCCAGGTAGAAATTCAATATGTAGTGAAGAATGAAATTTTTGATACCCGGAGTTACCCGATTTGTCTCATTATCGAATTTGATTTTACTTTTTTTTTTGTTTAAAAGCCCATGTGCAAATTTTCAGCTTTCTAAGGACGCGCTTTCTCAAGTTATCGTGATTACGGACAGACGCACGGACATGCAAAAATCAGAATAATTTGTAATATTATGTCCAAGCCATTTTGGTCTACCATCATTATTTCTAGGTGTTTCAAACGGAATGGCAAACTTAGTATACCCTATGATCTCCTCTACGGTATAAAAACAGGCTTGTAACCAGGCGAATCGCATATTGTTTAAAGAGCCTAAAACTAAATGCTAACTAATAACTCTTAATCTTAACCTTCGGAAGGCAAGCGGGGTGACCCATCACCCCACCAATTGAGAAAAGTCCTAATAGTTTTTGTTTCGGTTGTTATCTCTATCTTTCGTTCGGTCTATTCTCTAATTGGAGCGAGCGTAATCAGTTGCACAGCTCAACGCGTCGTGGTAGGTCGTTGTTTTTGTAATATTGACTATACTGGGGTTGCCAGTCACCCCAGTTGCAATTTACGTAACCCTTTTTTTTTTGGTATTGATAAGATATATGCTTGATTTTTAGGTTAAACTGGCTTCACTTTCAGATGATCAAATTGAAAACTATTTACAAAGAATTTCCGCAGCAATTATTTAAAGCAAGTGGCCTTATAATTGACGGAGCCGTCTATGACGCGTCGTTTGTCTACGAATCTGCCACGTAAATTAGCGAGTACAATACGGGATGTTCTAAATATGAACCAAGAACCTACTGGAGGCGAACTCCCGGTGAAATTACAGAAGCAGGCAAGGTGTGCAACATGTCCAAGAAACCGAGACAAAAAAGTTAAACTTTGTGTGTAAAATGCAAATTGCCCGCATGCTCTGAACATCGTTTGGATATTTGCCTAAACTGCATTTCATAAAGAGAATTTAATGTTAGAATTATAAAAACAGTGAAAATAAGGCTGGTTATATTTTGTAATAAAACAGGCTACTTGATATGATAATAAAAACATGTGAACTTTCATTGCAACATAGTTTTATTTCCAATTGAAAGTGGTGGGGTTACGCACCATCCCTGTTGCTATTTACGTAGAAGAAAAAAGCCTTGCCTGCCGACGGTGTCACGTTAATATTCTAAACCAAACATAGCCATAGGCAAACTAATCACATACAAAGACTGGACACGTAGAACAAAAATATGCAACGCTTTTCTAGAATATACAACTAGCGATGCCTCGACTATGCCTCGAGTTGGCACTTGATGACGCGCCTAAATGGTAAGCCACCAATGCCTCGCTCCATACAAAAACACCGTTGCCTCGACCCGATGAAGGGAACGCCACAATCTTTTCTTAGAAAATTTTTGGAAATTTCTTCCTTCGTTCTATGCATTGGGCGAGGCGAGAGTGCAGTGACTCGCTCGAATATAAAATCTAACAACGATGCCTCGATCTGATGTAGGGAAGGCACTGACTTATAACAATGGACTGAGCGTATTGTGATTTTCCTATAGGAAGGCATGGCACAAGTTTTATAGTTCTCTCTTTCGCCCTATGGCAGAGTTGGAGCTACCAACACAAAATATTGCATTCTAGAACGTTTGCTTATGCCATTTGATTTTTTTATGTTGGCTATAGATGCAATCACCGCAGAAGGAATAAGGTAAAGTACCATGCTCCGTCTCTCTTGCCCATAAGCAGGATTCAGTTAAGAATAACTTGAAAATTAAAGTCGGAATGAGTTTAATTCCTTATAAGCGATTAAAATATCGCTTGGGCACAAGAAAATATATTTTTTTAATTAAATTCGATTTACGGGTGTAAAATTTCATCTGATTGGTTGAGTTTTACATGTTTTTTATGTAATCGTTTTAAAAGGCGCTCTAACGGTGATATACAGAAACACAATATTTTTTGTGCCACATGAAATAGCTAATCGCTCAGTCCATTGTTATAAGTCAGTGAGGGAAGGCCGCAATTTTTTCTTAGAAATTTACTGGAAATTTTTTCCTTTTGGAGGGCGACAACAATTCTGATGAGCAAAAACGCGTAAACGCAAAATATTTCGGTAGAATTTTTATTCATTTTTGTGGCCGACTAGACTTATTTTCAGGTACAGTGTACTCATTCTGTCATGCAATTATAATATACATATATACAATAAACATACATACTAATAAAAAACACAAAATATTTCAGGTAAAATTAACCCCACGTGAGTACGTGAATGTTAAAAGCATGATACGGGAATTATTATAAGGCAGACAAATGATGAATTAAAATATATTGGAAAAATGCATGAACTTATCTGTATGATTCGGACGTCAAGTAGATTTTTTTATACTCTAGAATCTAGATGAAATAATAGACATAGAGTAGGTATACCAAGTTTATCATTGCATGTGTAATGAATGAATGCGAATGCTTTATTGGAACTCTTTTCCACACCACCATTCAAGTAGAGGTATAGGCGAGTTTTTTTATCGTGGTTTCCCCGATAGCCTATTCCACATTCTTTAATCATTTCAACGTTCTAGTTGATTTTATACCCAAAATTAAATTCACAGTGTAAACTAAGTTTATTCATTGATAAAATTATTTTAGAGATGACCTTGAATACAAATTCCTTGAAAGGTTTTGTAATTAACTTATGTACCTATTTTAAATTCGTATATTGTAAAAGTTCTTTTCTTAAATATTCCTTATTAGGTCCCACGATATCATATAATTCAAAAAGTTCTTTTTATTTCTGAATTATATCCATTTTAGACTTATTTTGGTAATTGTTTGTTAAACTTTTTACCATCCACAATCAATGCTTCCGTATTAAAACCAAAATGAAAAAGTCCAATAGAAGCATGTGGTGCAAATAACATGGTGATTTTTGAGAAAACCAACCCTTAAATATTGGAACCTCTTCTGTTACAGTAATGATTATTGATTTGTTCTACAATTTTTGATTTTATTTTTTTAATGTGGGCTTCTTCTGTGAATATTTTTTTAAAAACACTAAGATATTGCTTCCACATTTGGAAACAAAAATCTGTTGGAGGAATTAGAGAACCAAAATCCGATTTAGAAGAATAATTTTTAAAAATTATTCTGAGTGACTAGTCATAGACATATTTTCTCCCGATTTTTGTAATTTATGTAATTCATTTTAAAAAGGTCGTCACTAAAGGCGGCAGAGGCGTAATTAGATATCATGGGATAGAGACACCATAAAAGAAAGGTAGGTACATGCAGATGTAATAAATGAAACCCCTAGCATTGTACTCAAGTGGACCATTATGCATTTTTCCAATATATTTTAATTCATCGAAATAATTTACATAAATTGGTTTGTCTGCCTTATAATAATTCCCGTATCATGCTTTTATCATTCACGTACTCACGTGGGATTAAGTTTACCTGAAAGATTTTGTATTTTTTATTAGTATGTATGTTTATTGTATATATGTATATTATAATTGCATGACAGAATGATTACACTGTACCTGAAAATAAGTCTAGTCGGCCACAAAAATGAATAAAAATTCTACCGAAATAAAAATTGTTGTCGCCCTCCAAAAGGAAAAAATTTCCAGTAAATTTCTAAGAAAAAATTGCGGCCTTCCTACATCAGGTCGAGGCATCATTGTTAGATTTCATATTCGAGCGAGTCACTGCACTCGGCCTTGGCCAATGCATAGAAATTCGAAGGAAGAAATTTCGAAAAAAATTCTAAGAAAAGATTGTGGCGTTCCCTTCATGGGGTCGAAGCAACGGTGTTTTTGTATGGAGCGAGGCTTTGGTGGCTTTGGGCGCGTCTTCAAGTGCCAAGTCGTGGCATCGTCGAGGCATCGTTAATTTTATATTCTAGAAAAGCGTTGCGAATTTTTGTTCTACGTGTCCAGTCTTTGTATGTTATTAGTTTGTCTATGCTACTTACTGGCCTTACATTCACGACTTATCCTGGATATTTTAGTAACCATAGATAATCAATAAATATGCAATGATATTCCTGACCTTCTCCGACTTATTATAGCGATGACATGAAAATTTCAAATAACGATTCCATCGATTCGTTACACCAGACTTTCAACCATAGATGCCTTTCATTATTTTATCGCTATTTTTTTCGCTATTGCTCTGACGAAATTGTTGCTTAATTGTTGCCTAATTCTTCTTACACGCATAATACCAGCTTCAAGTCGAGTGAATCCACACACGCGTGCGTCATTCGTAAGTAGAATAGTGTGAATGTGTAACATTTTACTATTTTCTGTTTTTCTTTCCTATGAGCCACAAGTGTCCGAACTGTTCGTACTTCGTAACCTTTTAAGCTCAACCAGGAATCTTGTCTTATTTCCATGCACTAAATGCTTACGATTGAACAAAATGTAATGATTTTTCCTGCCCCTTCTTATTGTGTTTTTGTTATGTGCTAATAAGTATGTGATGAATTTGTGGATATTAATAAAAATAGAAAAATATGAAATTAGTTTATTATCGTAAAAATACTAAGTGGAAGCTCATCTGAAAATTTGAACGGTGAAGCTTCTCTTAAAGTCAACGAAACTTTATTTAATTATTTACGGTGAGGTGAAATTTCTTACAATTTGCAAAACCTACTGGAAATTACTGAGACTTAAATGTTACCAATATGTTCCGGATCCGGGTTCCTAAAATTAATTATGCGAACTAAATCGATACAGGTTTATGTGTGAGGTTCTCTTAATAGGCGTTCGATACTGGAGCTTCTGATGCATTGTTAAACTCTGATAATGGTCGGGGATCAAAGTGACACTGTGAACAGTGATGAGGATACCTACCCTTGGTGATTTTGTCCAGAAGTAAATTGGAATTGAATTTCAATTTAGGTTAACAGGGTTGCTTTAGATGTTAACTTACACCTGTAGTGTGGGGAAAGACCAATATTTTGCCTAAAGCTATTCTATGGAGAGTTTCCATTAATTTCGAATTGTTTAAATCTATTCTTACCTGGTGACCATAAAACAGAATTTCTAAAAGGTTTTATTGTGAACTCTTTCGTTGTTCTCTTAGGTTTTCCAATATTGTGCGGATAATAAAGTGAGACTAATTTTGAATTATGAAATGAAATCATTTGAGATGTACTGGAGTTTTAATTGGTAGCATAAGCAAGCATTAACAATAAAAGTAATTAAATAAATAGTGAATATACTATATGTAAGGATAGTGGTCAGTCAACTGACGCGAGTAACTTTTTAGTTAAATCTTGTCCAGTTATAATTTCTGCTCATAACAAATACCATTCCCTGTACTAATTACGTATGAAATCGAAAACTTACAAAATTGTGATGGAGCACAATACTTTTTTCAATTTTAGAAAAGCTGACTTCTTGGAACTTTCTAGTAGACTTACCGCTATGTCTTGCAATAGTGTTGATGAAGGCGTTTCTAGGTTTTACGTAACGCTTTTTGATTTACTCTCTTCTCATCGTCACCATGAGCGTCAGCGGTTGCATAAAACATCATCGCCAATGTTCAATAAAGAACTGAAACGTCTTAAAATTTGAAAGAATAAATAAATAAAATGGTTAAGGCATTACCAAGCAAATCTGAAAGTATAGCGTTCGTTATCATTACTTTTCTCATGGGAAATGTAATCGCCCCAGCCCCCTTTTGTATGAAGAAATGTTGTATCTTGATAGAACAGATTAAGTATGCTGACGTTTAATAGCGCACATCAGGTTTATATTTAGATAACAGAACATACCAAATCTGTTTCCGCCATTCCATCTCCAGAATCTTGATTGGTTCGTCTGGCGTACCTCAAGGTAGTCACTTGGCCTCGCTGATCTTTATTCTATCTATTGATGATATTGCCTGTGCTATAAGGTACTGCAAAGTCTTGATTTAAGTTGACGACATTAAGCTTTTTGCTCAGATTAAATCTGTTGTGAGGAGGTATAGGGTGACCTTCACAAATTTTACGATTGGTGCAAAAGCAATAATTTTGTACTCAATATAGACAAATGTGAGGTTATGATTTTCCACAGAAATCAGAAACCAATCACTTATGATTATAGATTTTCGGATTCCCCGATGGGTCGTGTTAGTTCTGTCTGTGACCTGCGTGTCAAATGTGACCAACGATTGAATTTTATCTCCCATTTAATCTTTATGGTATCGAAGAGTAGTTCTATATGCTGGGTTTTATAAAACTTTGGTCTCGCGAGCTCTCTAGTTCCACCATTGCACTGCGTTTGTACACTTGCTTTGTGAGACCACTGCTTGAGTACGCTAGCTAGGTCTGGTCTCCATTTAACGGTGTACACAGCGGTACACACACACATCCTACGATTTGTCCTCAGGCAGCCCTGAAATAACTCATTAATTCTTCCATCTTGAGAGAATCACTTGAAGCTTTTAAATATGCACTCATTTCAGAAACGTCGCATAGTTACCGATGTAACTTTTGTGCATCTTAAACGCGAATATTGATTTTCTCCTGCTACTTAACAAAATCTCTTTACGCGATAGTGGGCACAATTTGAGAAGGTTACCTCTGTTGCATGCTAACTCCGCAAGATCCAACTTTGGTATATATGAATCCATCAATCGCATATGCATTGCTTTTAATATTAAGTCTGAGCAGTTTTCCGTTGATGTTTCCAAGCATGTTTTTAAAAAAAAACATCTATATAATATTTAATCTTTGGTGTTTGGTTTATGTTTAGTTAACAAATCTACTAATACTAATCCTGCCTAAGTGATGAATCGCATGTATTGTTGACTGCACAGAGCTTGAGTTAAGCTGGTTCTACTAATCATAACACACGAGCAGAATACTTGAATTCATATTAAAGTGACTGAATTACATTTAAAGAGTGAACATTTTTGGAGACATTCCTTTGTATGGCTTTGAATTTGAACAATCCCGGTTGAGAAAATTTCTTATTCATTGGTAACTGACGTGGAACAGTTATAGTTATTCAGAACAGAAAATAAATCATAGACAATGATTACCTAGAATCATCATCATTAGTTTTAAAAGACAAGCGAAATTTTAATAAACATCAGACAAGCTATCAAATTATGCTGCCTCAAGGCCCAAAGTCTCTACTCAAAAGGATTTCAAAGATATTTCTATATTTAGTTTATAATCACCTGTGCCAGTTAAGCAGTTTTTATTGGAAACGTTTCCCGGCTAGCTATGGAGAAAGGTGTGGGATGTTGCTCGTGAGCTCTAGTATTTGGACCCCACATGCTTATAAACCCACAAGTGATAGCAAACATTCTATATAAGTGGAAACGGTATTTAAAAATCCAAACATATGTGGGCAACTTATGTGTTGTTGGCTGCAAAAACCCGCGGAATTTGTTGGGTGAATTCTTTTGCATTTAAGGGGTACTCGATTTGTTGTGGTGGCCAATTAGTGAATCCAGCGATCTTTTCAGTAAGTTTAAGATACTGGTGAGGACAAAAACTGCCGGAAAGTTTTGGTATAGATCCGAATATATGTAGTTGATTAGAAATTCGATGGTGATGCATTAGGCTCACATACCTATCACCAGTACTAAGAACTGTAAAGTTGTGGCCATCTGCTCGCTGCTGGTGACAAAGATTTCCGAAAAATGATATCTTCGTTCTTGATAATAGCCGCAATCAGATGTAATAAATTTTCAAAGTCCATTGCTGAATAGTAAAAAAAAAGTTTTCCAATCCAGCAAATCTGCCTTTAAACGGTGATAAACTCCTTTCATTTCACGCTCCGCGAGAAAGGTAAGAATTCACCACCTTTAAGATTCATGTTGCAAATATTTTTTTTGTACCAAAAGCTAAAATAACTCGTGGCACAAATAGCAAACGCATAACAAGATGCTAGTTACACCTGATATCCATTACAATTCGATTCTGAAGAAATTTATGTAAGAAGGTAAGCCAACAAGCTATCGAGCATTTAAATGGAAACATATGTTAAATTTAGCTAACAAGTTGGCTCTCAGCAAGTTCACAACATATTCACGAACATGTCTTCTTGAGTTTTTATCATTCTGTTACTCCCTTTATTGCTATAATTTTACAATATACGCAAGACTACACGTCTCAAGTTTTTAAATGAACTTGCTTAAAAGATGATAAGACATCGATCGAATTGCCTTCTGCTGTCAAATTTAAAATCGCCTTGGAAGGGAGGCTTTCATGGAAGCTGTACTATCTCGGTAACCCCTGGGTTAGTCGAAGTTTTTGACAGAAAATTTGAGTCGCGCATCTTTTTTTGTCCCGCAGCTTCATGTGCAATGAATTTTTCAAATGCATGTAATGCTAAATTTGCGCGACAAAAGTCGCTCATCAACACTTACACTCAGGAACAAAAGTCGCACCAATGATATCAGATTTGATAAATCGGCATTTCTTACCTGTGCTGGGCCTAGTACTGTTAAAACTAGCTCCAATAACCTCAAATCTCGTTAAATATTTCTAAAAACCAATGTATGGCCCATTTCTAAAACATCATACTCCATGAAAATAATCCACAGAAGCAATTTTTCCATTACGACTTAAACAGGATGAAATTTGAATTCCTTTTACCATTAAAAAATGTCTAGAGACCGGAAGACCTCCGAATTCGTGCTAACTTTAGATTCAATCAATCTGATGCATGTATTAAGAGGTATTTAGTCAAGATTCATATTCTTTGCGAAAAATCTTGCAAAAAATTGGGATTTTCTAAGGAATGAAAATATTTTTACTTTCACATTAATTGAAAAAGTCAGGAAATTTTCCATTTCTTCTGAAATAAAAATTTGTATTTAATGTACATTTCCATTTCGTTTCATGAAAACTCCATTCAAATGCGAATGGTCACCAACACCACCAAAGTGTTACAGACTTAAGTCGAAATTAATTAGGTTTATGTGTAAATTCGAATTGTGGGCACACAAGATATGGTTAAGGTTTCATTAACAATTATTTAAAAATCAAAATGAACTTTGAACAAGCTCCTGAATTAAGTCGTATTTTTTTTTTCAATTCTAACATCATTTTACTCAACTTTACTAATTACACTTGTTCGGGATTAATTAAGTTCTATACATAACGGCGTTGTCACTAATTTTGTCACCTGTTCAATTAATGGTTAAAGCATTACCAAGCAAATCTGAAAGTATAGCGTTCGTTATCATTACTTTTCTCATGGGAAATGTTATCGCCCCAGCCCCCTTTTGTATGAAGAAATGTTGTATCTTGATAGAACAGATTAAGTATGCTGACGTTTAATAGCGCACATCAGGTTCATTAATCACATGGATTAATTATGCTGTGTGAACAAAGTGACAGTTTTGTTAATAGTTAAGAAAAGAAATGGGGGAGCCACCGCAATGTTCGCGGATGAGAACAAAACCATACGGACGTCTCATAGGGATTTTATAATTTTTTGTCAAACTTCGGAAAAAACCTTGTCTTGAGCGACAAATTTAAGGAGTTTGAGAATTCTGAAATTATCTCGCACGTGCTATAATATTCACAATGAGATGTTGAATAAGGCGATTTTCGTGAGCAGTAATCACATATAAAGGTTGATAAAAAGAAGTCAAAGCTTACTTCAGTATAGCTTTGAAAGTAATATGTAAAATTGGTTGATTCTCATGAACTCTAAACCTTTCACAAATACAACATTGATGCAATAAGTGGCTTGTAGCGCCAGTTTTGTGGCATCTAAGATACTAAAAAAAAAGTACAAAGAAGGGGATTATAAATAAGAACGCTGATGAAGATTAAAATGTAATGCTTTATTTTCCAATTCATCACTGTAATTCATTACTTCAACTTTGACTAAATATAACTAGGATATTTCGAAATTTCTAAGATGATTTAAAAAATAGCAAAATACCATTTTAAGAGACTGTGTGGGTAATATGGCACCCCGGGGCCATAATAAATGTATGAAAAGGTTTCAGGCATTTAGCGGCAAAAATCACAAACATAGTATTCGCCTTCTGCTCCAGCTCATTCATTATGTGCCCATAATTTCACAACTTTAGCATTTCACCCAAAATTTCACCACATATAGATCATGAGAGAAATGACCTTCACAAAAGACGCAATTTAAATCATTTTCAGAAACTTCAACATCAACAAAAATTTTGCAACTCGTTCTCTTCACTATCTGTAGATATCCTGACTGACAGCTCTTTGCGTTGATTTCGACCGTGTGCTGTATGTTTACTTCCACATCCACGACCGATCCTCGACCGAGTCCTCATCCGCTCTTCGATTCTTCAGATTTTTTAATTGATCCCTCCAATTGCCTTTTATATGGTGAAGATGTAATGACAGCTGTAGTTGCAGCCTTCCTTCCCCGATTAGATGTCTTTTGTTTAGGTTTAGGAACAGGTAAGATATCTTCTGGCAAAACAAAAGAGGTTGTTGGACTAACTTCATTTCTAGTTAAAGGCGAGGACAGGGTCTCTTATATTAAAAAAAAAAAATCACTTACTTATTCTAAGGTAAAATTCTACGAGAAATTTAGGCAATATTATTGTATGTAATCAGAGAAAATATATTAATATAAAGGAAATAGATAAATTTTTGGTTTAAGAATGGCAACGAATATCTTGTAAATATATAACTATAAATAATGAATGAACATTATAAAGGTACTCACCAACTATATTATGGAAGCGACTTTGTGGCGTTAAAAGGAAGTCATTACAAATCTTGTTCTTGTCGTGCCCCGGAACAGGATACTTTGCTTCAGTCAAGACCTACAGCAAGGTTGTATTTTTATACCCTAGATGAAATCTATAGAGTATACTAAGTTTGTCATTCCCTTTGTAACGCACAGAAGTAATGATAGTAGAGCAAAACGGATTGGACACCCCCCCATAAAATTAAAAGTTATTTTGATTTTTGCATGTCCGTCTGTCCGTCCGTCCGTGCGCATGATAACTCGAGAACGCGTTCACTTAGAAAGCTGAAATTTTGTACACGAACATTAAAAAAAAAGTAAAATTCAGTTCGAAGATCAGACAAATTGGGCAACTCCTTCGTGGGGTTGCCATACAAAAATTTCGTTTTCCACTATATATTTGGACACCACCTGAGAACACATCGACATAGAAAGCTGAAATTTGGTACATTGTGTTTTCATAGTAATTGCAAATAAAATTTCAAAAATGGACTAAATGGGGCAACCCCTTCTTGGTGTTGGCATATAAAAATTTTGGTTTTTTACATATACTTTGAAAAGATCAGTCCTAGACATTTTTATTGTACTAAAAACTTCTTCAGAATAAGAAATCCTATAAAATTGGTTATAATCATTTTTTCTGTCCGACGAGCCGTTCTAGAAATATATGTGAGAAACCAATGCAAAAAATCAAATTTGCTCAAATGGGTGACCATACGAAATTTCATACGGGCATTCATCTTGGATATCATAAGAATTGGTCTTAGACCAATTCTAGCTTTTTCACTTGTTATTAGTATTATTTCTAGTCGGTACCCAGAATAAATATCTTTATCTCAGTCGAGACCCAAGATAAAGTTGTTAGATTAATAATTTTAAGTTATTACCACTAGCCCAGTCGATTCCGATGTGTGATCACTAAGCGGTGAATAAACTGACGTAAGCAGTCAACATGCGGTTGTGTGGGTGGCTGCGACTTACGAGGCTAGAATTTCACCACCGCTAATTAACTACAATGTTTGGACATATTGATAATAAATATTTTAAAATTCATTCAAAAACTACTTAGGCACTAAATCCTGGAAAACAGGACTTCGAAGGTACATACATATTCGCAATTCTTGAACAAAAAGTCAGTGAAGTTTACTGTGAGAAATGATTTTGACTTCTTTGGGAATCTCCGATCATAAGGAAAAAAACTACTTTTTCCGTACGATCGGAGATTCCCAAAAAAAAAGTAACATCATTTCTCACATTAATAAACCCCGAATAAAAGCAGTACAAAAATAGCTTAAGTTTACTGAAAATGCACTTCAATTTTTAATTTGTTCTCTAAGGGTTAACTTCTATACCGTGGAAAGTTGAAGTGTTGCGGGAGTAAGGGAATTTATTTTCTGCTAAAGTTCTCCGTTTGTCATATATACCTATGACTTTAGTTAATATGTAAAGACTCTTGGCTCAGTGAACTGGACTACGTCGGTGCAGAGCAGAATTCCCTTAAATATAAAATGGGTTACAAATGCTCCCTACACTAATCCCACATATCGATGTCCAGGAGGTTCAATGTATATTGCAGGGCTCGTCAAAGATGCATATATGTTTCCGCTACTTCTATTTCTAGGGATATCTTGGCGAATATATCCGATAACAAATTCACAGCAGACATTGTGAAATATGAGATTATCCCATAAATTGGATTTGGCCACAACAAAACCAGCCTTATAAATATTATCGTAAAACTATATGGATTCATACGTTGCAACGTCTTGGTAGACACAAATCTCAAATGCGTATAAAAAATTAGAAATGATATTTTATTTCCGAGGAAAGAACTAGCGACAAGTTCAATGTGTAGGTATTAATTTCGCGTCTCCTAATGTCAAAATACTGTTTCGTTGTGCTCAAACCTTGTTTGATACTAGTTTCATTGATGATGTCATTCCCTTGGTAAATAATACCAAGTGATGGAAGGTTATCCGAAGTAATGATATCTTGGCATTGCATTTTATCTAACAAGGAGAGATCACCGATTTCGTCCAAATATCTTGCGTCAATTGTGGGAGCTTCAGATGGCCAAGCGAAACCGAAATAATGCATGATCCCGGGGTTAAAATTAACACTTTTCGGAATACTTTGATAATTGCCATCTGATTAAGTTGCGAAATTTCGATGACCAAAATTCTGTTTGAATAATTCATTCCAAAATGATTTTCTACAGCTTATTAATTAATCCAATTTTTAGTTTTCTTATGGATGCGCTTTTACTAAAAGATTATCTGTACAAAATTTCAGGAAGATGGGATGTCATTTACCAATTAAAAAAAATTAAATCTATAAAAATTGTGCATACTCACTTTTCACCATAATCCAGCGCTTTTTGAAAATGAACGGAAATGCCACTTACAGAATCGAAAATCCACATACCTCACATACCTCCTCTGTGGTTGGCATTTAACTCGAATAAATTTGGCGCTTTCGTTCAAATTCTGTTGCTATTTAACCGCGACAGCTCCCGCAAACATTTTCAAATTTGAGCATTTTCCAAGGGGCCTACAAAACCCCGGGCTCCCCTAAATTATGCATTATTTTTGTTTTGTTTCATCAACTGGAGCTCCCACTTGCGTCACTTTCATTCCTAGTCAAGCCCAACATATACTGTGAATTTGGACTAAATCGGTGATGACAAGTAGGGACCCTCTCCTTGTAAGTCACAAAGGGATATAAAAAAAAAACAGAAAGAATGCGAAGTAAGAGTATTAGAAAAACCCACTTAAATATTAAAAGTACAAAAGGAGCATCAACGATAATTAAAAAGAAGACACTGGAAAGATTCTTTTCGATTTTAGATTATCTTATCATATGATAACACATAATCAAAGAGTGCAGGGATGCTTTACAATGGAAATTCATATATCTTAGCAATAAAGCATTTATTTCTGATCTGCTGTTAAAAATGACGTTCTGGCAAAAGAATAATCACAGAAATCTTTCATTGTTTCGGAAGAACACCCACAATAAGCAACACAAATTAGAATGATGAACGAATTACAACATTTTGCGCGACAAATCATGCCTCATATCTTTAAGAGAGATGTTTGTTCAAATAACAAGTCTGAAATGGTAGTTTCACCAAACTAGTAAAATCATTTTAACTTATATCATAATGGTATCACACATAGTAGTTTTAAAGAAGTCACCAAAAATCTTATATCAAAAATGTTTCTGTTACCAAATCTCAGCAATGATTCGGATCCATCAGAGCTGCGCTTATAGTTCACAAACTTCCAGTCTCATTTCACTACGTAGAGCCGTTTTCATACTTTGCACAGAAATTGTTTTCAATAAATTACAGAATTAACACACACCTTCCGGAGAAAAACTTCCTCCAAACATTTTTCTTTTTAATTGTTGTTTTCCGAACGATTAAAGATCTCGCGCGAATATCTGATTGGGCTTCAAGAATGGACACTTCATATTTGTCAATTATAGTGCTCAATAATACCATGATTCGATTTGCAAGCTCTGTGAAGAATCTCGGATTTTTTTTTTATTGAATTCTGAAATGGACTGATAATATTGGTAGCGTTGTGCGAAATATTGTTGCTAGTTTTCCGAAACTGGAGATGTCAGCAGCCTTTATACCTATAATACTCGCAGTATGCTTACCAGGTTATTTATAGTGCCATTATGGTCATATATAGATGTAAGGTCTTCTGTAAATTAGTCACATATACAATTAATGTATGCTTTAACTCTACAGTGCGATATGCTCTTTTGGTCTAAGAGAGTTTCCATCTTATATCACCTCAACCTTGGAATACCTTAGAATATTGTTATAATTTTAAAATGATTGCGCCCTTTCGAATCTTAATTTTAACTGAGGAGCACCACTATCTTTTCAACGAATTAAGTTTTTCCCAAACAGGTGGAACACCACTTTTCCGTTCCTGTTGCAGTGAACGCCAATTTTTCGTTCAATCTGTCTGGAACTTCCTTCCGCTCTGTTTGCGAAGGGTCATTAAAATTCGGAATTTTTTTAATTAATTTGAATTTCTCTCAGATTAATTTTGCTCAAATGAATCAACTATTAATTTAACCAGTACATAGGTATACTGAGTTAAAGAATTATTAAAAGGACTGAAGTAGGTACGCAGTTAACTTTCATTTAAGATATTCTCCGCTTTTTCCTCCCATTAATTGCATGAAATATGTTATAGCCTGCATTTATCTGTGAGTTTAATGCTTACTTCCCTAGAGTTTGAAGAAATACCAAAATTCAGCTTGAACTCTAACTACGAAATTTGAAAGGCATTTTGACTAACCGCAGATTAAAATTAGTATCTAACTGGAATATTCAAATTGCGTTTTTTCCTTTCAGAGCTAAGCGCCAGATTTGCATCTATAAACATTTTAAATTACGTTAACTCAAATATCATGAACTTTACATTGTTCCTCTAACAAAATCGATTTGTATTTGAATTGAGAGTGTCAATTTCCTTAAAACGGACCTAACTTGACCGCATTAAACCTTCTGTGTATATACATAAATCCATTGCTCCTCAATTATAGCATCTATTCTATTGTAGTTTATCATGAGAAGTAAGAATATGCTCTTCTTGCAAAGTTCATCATAAATAACTGAATTTCATTCATGTGGGTACGCTGTGTCTACCCTTCTTACTTTCTCCTTGATTATGCGATAATTTGCGCAATTGAGAGTTGTAGAGAAACAGTTGGCCCCCTCATTTGGTTCAACTAGGTAACCAGATATACACATACATATATGTATATGGAGTAGATCATCCTAGTTTTATATAAATATTAAAAATTTCTGCAAAAACTTTATTTACATCGCAATTGTGTAAAATAGCACACATATTCAAGTAAATCTATATAGCAATTTACATGCATAGGTAAAAATCGATTATCGGGACTCTTTCAACTAATCATAGGGGTTACTGCCAATGTGTATACGTTATCAGTTCTCTTTTGCTACATATAAGATGTACCAGAATCAATTCTTTGTGTTTGAAAAATCTAGGCATCTGCCTAGCATATAAGAGAAAATCTATTTTATTTCATGACAGATTGCCAAGTTCACGAAGAAGTCACAATGCACGAGAGCCCAAAATGAATAAATCACACCAGTGAATTTTTTCTTTCAAAAATATCTCCTTCCGCCTCAAAAGCGGATAGATAATTTCTGAAGACCATTCATCCGGAAACTTAAGATAAAAGTGAAAAATTGGAAAATAAGTAGGTGTCGGGCTCAACATTGTCTCATATTTGATATATCAAAATTTAATGTCGGCTGATCAATTGACGAAGCTAACCAATCGATAAATTAAAGATATGATTTTAAGAGCCGTGTGGAAGTATGGAAAGATTCCCCGTCTAGAATCAACTACATACATACGAACAAACACTTAAAAATTTACTACTTATCGTTCAAGAAAAATCCAGCTGAATTGATTCGAGCCAAGAGAGAAAGTTTTCCAATAGTTCTCGAAAATTTAGATTGCCTGAACGAAGGTGACCCCAATAACTTGAAAACTTTATACGATTTAACACTATCCACCTTATGTATGTAATTCTATTTATGTAAAGCCCTAACCACCATCCTAAACATAATGAAACACTTTCACAATACCCATGAAATCCTTTCTACTTCATGGCCAGGCGAACTGCGTTTTGAATCAAGCAAGGAGGAAGGAAGCCTTCAGATTTTTTTCCCCCACACAAAAGAAATGTGCTGAGTGCCACTTTAGAAGCTCAATTCAGATTGACTTATTCGGTCTATCGAACTTTTAATTTGCTCCGAAGCTATCGCAAGCAGCAGCCCATCCAGTAATTCTTCTTTTCAGACAATTTAAAAGCCGACATTTCTGCTAACCATGCAGTATTGGAATTTCACATCCTTTCAGCTGCAAAGCGTTTTTCCTTGCTTTTCTTGAGGGATGTGTCAAATTATATCCGTAATTGGAAAATACAAAAACTAACAAAAAAAAATAAAATAAAAAAAAACCCCGGCAGAACGAAATGTTAAGAATTGCTAACATCGCATCCGACTGCTGGGTTTCTGCTGAGCACACAAGTCTGACTCCCTTCTACAAGGGATGATACTTAAAATAATTGGCGTTAAATGAAGGTAACCCAAGTGGTTACAGATCCGGCGCCATTAGAGCTTTCTTAAATGTTTCCCGATTAATATTATTTCATTGTTTTGAATAATGAATGCTTTTACATATTTTTTCTTTTTTCTGAACCGCCTTTTTTAAAGCTTTTCTTTAAATATTAAAAATATTTTCTGTGGAAAACATCAATTTTGTATTTTGTATTTTTGGTGACATTAAATTAGCGGGATGTGTCCTGGCAAATGCGGTTCGGGAGGTTTTGTCCCAAAAGTATCTTCCCAAAAAATTTCCTAATTTCTTAATAAATTTAGATTAATATTTTGTAAAAAATTTCAAACATAATTTTTATTTGTTTATTCTTTTATTTCTTGTTTTGGTGAGGACAAAAGTGCGGTTTCTGTAAATAAGTGGTTAAGTCGTTTAATCGTCTCATTCAAAATTTGATAAGTAAGCCACCCAGCATAGCTTGTGAGCACGAAAGTCTTTGTTTGTGAGTAGCTCGAATTAATCTTAATTTATTCCAATTAATTAAGCAGCATCATCCAGGATACAATTCACACGACACAATTTAAGTGACACGAAGCATCAACCGGAAGAGAAGTCTACACGTAGAAATGAAGTGAACAGTATCTAAGTGCGACACTGAACAACAACAAGGAAAAGAAAAGAAAAACAGGTACACAGGATATTTTTGTTTATTTTTTTATGTTGTTCACTATTTTAATTAGGATAAATTTATTGATAACATTTTATTATATATATATGACTGTATAAGTAGAGCCGACATGTATGGGTATTTAAGTTTCTCATATTTCTCATACCATATGCTCTAAATAAGCTTCCTCAGATCTGTCGAAAGGATCAAAAGTAACCACAAACAATTTTTCATTCGAAGTAATTAATTTTCCGTGCAAATTGTATTACAAAATATATAGGTCGGCTCTTTTTTCTTTTGTTTATTTTGTTTAAAGACGAAAAGATCTGCACTGATCTAAAAGTCCGTTTAAATGTTGAAAAATAAGAAAAAAATGTATTAACGATTAATTTAAATTCAAATTCATTTATTTACAGGAAATACACACTTAAAGTTTGCCTTTATTGTTATGTATAGCTAAAATTAATACACCAAATCTGCCGCACTATGAACAAAATAGAGTAAAAAATTTAAAACTATATCTACTTAATAATAATGAAAGAAAAATAACCTAAATGTTTGGTAATTACTAAAATTAGAAAAATACTTATCTACAAGAAAAATAATTTAGTATCTTGCCCCTGAAATCTTCGCCACCACTCTTCCTGATCTCTATAGGTAGAGTACTCCACATCCTGGTAGCATAGATATAAAATTGACGCTCAGTTACAGTTATATTTAAAACTTGGCACATTCAACGCCACAATTCTACTGGCCCAGGAAATATTTTTTTCAAATTGATAGCTAGGCATCTTTTTTACAATTAAATTAAACAAAAACAAAATTATCCAGGAATTAAGATACGCTTTTAAGGTGCATCAATCCAAAGGCAGGTTTTATATAACGATAAAGATAGTCATATCGACTCAGTCCGTAAACACGTAGCGAACAACCGAATTGAACGTAAGAGTGAGTTTTTTCTGCGACAAGGAATCCAGCTGGCGAAACAATTCTCATCATCCGTAGGTTATCAAAGGAGCACTCAGTTATTTAATCAACATGAACCTTGTATTTCAAGGGGTAATGAATGAAGCAACCGAAAGCCTACGAAGCGTTGCGTAAATCTTAAACACAATACTGTTGATATGGTTAGACCATGCAAGTATAGTGTTAAAAGTGATGCCAAGATTCTTTGCCGACCTGTTGTATGGAATAGAAGTATCACTTAACATCACTTTGGAAAAGTCTGTGGTGTCCAGATTATTTCTATACAAAATAATTGCTTTAGATTTTAACGGACTTAGAAGAAGCTTATTCTGTTCTGCCCACGAGGATATTGATGAAAGTTCTTCATTCAGTCAATCATCAGCATACCAGCAAAATTTATAATTCAAAATCACTGAAAAAATATTATTTGTGAACACTGAAAATAGAAAAGGCCCAAGAATTGACCCCTGCGGAGCATCACTACATACAAGACAAAATTGAGAGGAATACTCACCACGGCAAATGCTTTGATGGCGGTCTTCCAAATATGGCCAACTAAGACAGCTCTTAGAAAAATTAAACAATCTTATAAGCTTTTATATGAGTAGTGAGTGAGTAACTTTATCAAAATTAATGGTAACATCTAAAAGAGGTAGAATAGCTATCATATCAGAATTCATAGACAAGTGAATATCATCAGATATCTTTAGTAGGGCTGTCGTACAACTGTGTTAGGTATAAGTCCACATTAAAAATTGGACAGTACAGTAGGTTATTTGAGTCAATATACTTAACTATTTGCTGATGTACATATAAGTCATTCAAAGACCTTGGATAAGAAAGTTAAATGGAAATGGATCAGTACTCCTGGGGATTCTGTTTAGGATTCTTAGGGATAAGGATGATCTTGGAATGTTTTCAAGATGCCATCTGTCGGTGCGCCCGATAGCTGCAGAACGCGTGTGCTTAAAGAGCTGAAATTTTGCACAAGAGCTTTTAAAGAAAAAACTTAAGTTAAGTACGAAAATGCGACCCAATCATGCAACTTATTCGTATAGTTGCCTTACAAAGATTTCGTTATTCACTATTTGGGCAGTGCCTGAGAGTGCGTCAACGTATAGAGCTGATATTTTGTACACAACGTTTTCATAAAAATAGTAAATGAAATTTCGAAAAAGAACATAATCGGGAAACCCCTTCTTGGTGTTGCCATACAAATTTCTTTTTTTTTAACTTATTATAATTTCCTCTCTTGTTTTCCTATCTGATTAACTAAATAAGTATGTACGGAAAATTTATTTTAAACTATACCAAATTTATGTTGAATTTAGTGTAAGTAGAGACTTCTTTCATGTAACACACAAAAAATCCTGGAGATATCTATTGTACTCTATAAACAATGCCATTGCTCTTCTTTCAGCTATTCAGTTTGATTTTATTCGATTAGATAACATTTCAATCTGGCTCAGGGACCACTCATAAATGTATTCTGAAATTCAAGATCTTCATTGATACAATAAACATAGTTCGCCTGCAAGTCGAGTGGGCTATAAAAGAATATCTGTTAACTATCTGCGGCAACAGTTACAGTGTCGAACAGGACATTGATATAGATTCTAAACAAGAGCGGATTAAAAATTGATCCTGGAAGTACATCCAAGTAAAGCGATATTGAGTTAGAAAAAATGACCGAAATTTCCTAACTTGAAACCGATTACACAGGAGACTACCGACTAGTTTTACATGTGATGATAAGGAAAATTAAATGATCAGAGCAAAAGTCTTTACTGAAGTGCAGCAGTACTTGGTAGGTGATCCTCATCAAGAGTTTTATGAATATCTGTTGTTACCTTCAAAAGTGCTCCATCACAAATCTGTTTTTGGTGAAAATCCAATTGCTATACTGAAGGAGATTAACACAACATATATATCATCACCAGAATTTATTTATATATGTATTATTTTTCGGCTAAAAGATCAATTTTTAATCCTTACCAACAAATCGATTTTCTTACCGCGATTTTATTAATTTTTAAAAATTTCGATTAAACTTTGGCTAATATAAGGTGGGGGGGGGGGGGCTATATATATTCAACTGCTCTGTGCTAATATAGGAGCAATATCAATGTATGAATATAAAAGAAAGCAATTAACCAAAATGTTATGTTTGTAAAACAATTAATAATATTTTTGTTATTCAATTCAAATTAATTAACTCAACTTTGCTTATACAATATATCGCAGAGCATATTCAAATATTTTCTTTTGAAAATTTTAAAAGCTCTTCAATTTGTATATTAACCCGAAAAAGGGAAAAACTGGTAAAAGATTGCAGAGTTTAAAATTAAAATCCATTTGTATCTGCCTAGCGAGTGTTTGCTTTGTTAAAACTTTTCCATTACCAGCTATATGCTCTCACTCCATAATGGAAGTGGCTGAGCTCAAGGATTTGGCAGGTTTTTGTTTCAGTGTTTAACATGTTTTTATCGTTTTATCTCCAAATACAAAGAAAGTAAAAACATTCACTTCCACTCGAAAAATAGGTTTGTTTAATAGTTCGACCAAAAGTGCATGTAGGTAGGTGGTGTAATGTTATCTGGTGCAATCATAAAAATTCAACTTGGAGATTTAATTACATAAATGTTCTTTCATTAAAATTGACGAGTCGACAAATGTCAGGCATCACGGTGCTTCTTATATGCAGTTCCATGAATTTAAATTGGACTAGGAAGTAAACCATGTTCAATTAATAATTGGAAAACTCATGTAATGAAGAGTGGCATTTATTGTGTTCGAAATCTACTCCAACCAATAGTGCTACCTACTTCCATTAATTTATACTGTCCATTCCATTTGTGGCAGTTTAAAAATTCAAGCTTTGTGTTACTGGATAAGGTAGTAGTAGTTGGATTGATATTTTTGTGATTATAGAACTTGTTGTGATAATACATGCTAACATCTAACATCAATTACATTCAATGTATATTAGCGTAACAGTTAGCTATTTGAGATTTAAGTAATACACGACCAGTGAGTAGAAAGGTGTCATTTACAAAGTCAAGACACATTTTTATAAATAAAACTTAGTTAAGTCAAAGACAGACTTTTAATCTACCTTGCCACATTACTACATGGTGTCGAGTGAGAAGTGTCACTTCTTCTTAAGGCATGCTATTCCATTAAATATATCACTGAAGATATCTAAAAGGAATTGTAATTAAAATTACTATTTAGGACAAGTGTCATTTGGAGACCACGCCAGATACAAATCCTCTTATAACACCACCTCGAAGAACACCATTTAGTCTCTTAGAACCGCTGAAAGTGGAAATCAAACGTCTTGAATCGAACAAGATTGTTATAAAAGAAAACGAACCAAAATATTGGGTAAGTGCTATTGTAATAGTAAAAAACGAAAGGGAAATTAAATTATGTGATAAAACGATCACATTGTCAGTTTCCACGAGTCGCTGATGTGAAGACACAATTAAGTCAAGCTGAAGTTTTCAGTTCTCTGGATGCCACATGTAGCACCTTGGCAATTCCGTTAGACGACCACTCATCAAAACTTTTTACCTTTATCACACCCTTCGGGATATTTAAATTCTTAAAATTGCCATTCGGTATAATAGCACCTCCAGAAATCTTCCATGCCACAGTCGTTCATTTATTTAGTGAAATTTTGTATACAGGTCATCTATTTAGTAAAGACGGCATTCATCCTGATCCCCTAAAAATCAAATCCATTAGCAAAATGCCTTCTCCTAACAAAAAAAGGAATTACAGAGATTCCTAGGAATGGTGAAGTACTTAGGATCCTTCAGTCAAAATTTGGCTGCCGAAATATTCCGTTTTCGCGAACTACTTAAAAATTATACATTGTGGCATTGGGAGGAATGTCACATGAAAGAATTTAATAAGTTCTTAGCAAACGTCCCAACACTAACACATATTTTTACCCCATTAAGCCAATGATCCTAAGCACTGACGCTTCTAAGGACGATGTAGGGACAGTTGTGTGGCACAGGGGCCATCCCTTAGCCTACGTACTCCGCAGTACGGGCTAGCTGGCTCGGGAGACGGGGTGATTCGTTTCTGCTTTTAAATGGGCGCCACGTGATTTTCATGTGCTCCGGGTGAATCACGAAACCGGCTTTGAAATAAACCAGACAACGGATCACGAGGAATCACTCACTTTAAAAAAAAAAACAATAGTTTTGGCCGATATAAAGTATAATTAAAACAACAAGAAATCTCATTAAAGACTATTATATAACGTGGTACCTTTAAATCACAAAGAAAATAAAAATTATCTAGCTAAGCCAGTCAGCCACTATCCATAAAAAAAATTAATATTCCATGTAATGAGATTATGTACTTAGCTGTTTTTTTCGCGTATTCCAGGTTACTGCCCTTCACCTTGACCTTCGCCGTAGAACACAAAAAAAGAAACCCGACTTAAGTCCAGGGATCCTTTAGATTCCTCCTTTGCAATTTTAACCTTCCTAGTAACCTGTTTTTCTTTTTTTTCTTTTTTGTACTGTTCCACTGATTTTTAATAATAATTTCCTTTTTATAAATTTACAATTTTTTTTTTGCACGTTTTCAACTATTACGTCCGCACTGTTCAAGAGACTGATGATAAGAGAGCGATCATTCCCTTCGTCTCGGATATCGAACTCCGTGCAATTTTGTCTTTTGACTCGGATAGTACTTTAGTACAAAAATAATAGTGGCTTATTAGCCTGTGCACTCAATAATTGTGTAAAAAGTGGTGGAATATTTTCTTTTAGGTTACGTTCAGTGAAGTTTGATTAACCCTGGACTCAGCTTTTACTTCAAATATTAACGTTAAGCTTTAGAACTATACCTCATGATGTAGGGCAGTAAGCCAAAATGACTAAACAACCTTTTATTATAGCAAATTGTCGCTAACTGGCTTTTGCTATACTTTAACTGGCGCTGAATAAAAAAATATCATCGATTATAATTTAACCATTTTGAAATACAAATTTTAGAACAGTTTTAACTGAACTAAAAGAATATTTTATAAAAGGTTGGCCAAATAACCAGAATGATACCTGCGAGGAAGTCCATGCGTACATTAATATCAGCTACAAAGTAACATACACAAATTGTCTTGTGGGAAATTCAGAAGAAACATCGAATCTAACGTAGCTTGCAGATGTGAGGACCGCATTCTGCCAATTGATACGAATTCAGAAAAGCTTATAGCTTAATATTTTGAATGTTTCTACAAACACTGTTGGTCCAAGTTTTTTTATACCAGTCCGTCCGTCAGCAGGTTGTATCTCATGAACCGTAATAGGTAGACAGTTGCAATTTTCACAGAGTGTGTTTTTCTATTGGCGATATAACAACAAATAATAAAAATAATATTAAATTAAAAATTAAAGTTTTATTCTCATTCATTATTTTTGTCCTAGGAGGGCATTATTTTTTCAAATGACGCCTAATCTCATTTGGAAAAATAAAAGTAAAATAATAAGATGTCAATACTAATAATAATTAATAATAAAATCATAAATTTTTGATAAAAAAAAATGTTTAATAAAAAAAAAAAAGCAAATATGAAAGAACTACAAATAATCAATGATTCATAATTTTACAATCATTATTTATACACTTGCACAACGAAATACAATCGACAATCCGATGCGCATTTACAGGGCTGAATTAAAGACTCTTGCAAAGTTAGCCTTGTCATTTCATCGCCTAGATATTGGTTTGCCCCAACCGGCAAATGTAATATTTTGAGTTAAGTACGGTTTATGAGATTATAACTGAAGATGAACTAAATGCTTTAATCAGCTTTATATATGTATCGAGATAAATTATGTTTGCCACAAAAGTTAGTATTGGTATTTACCCCAAATCAAATCTGTTTATACATGGGGCATGAATTTCATTAAATACTTTAAAAAAAAAATTTATATATTGTTGTGATGCACGTGCGGAAATTCAAAACAGTATTTAAAATTGGATTGCTCCATGTGGCTACGGACACTGCCATGTAGAGTAAATCACAGTCAAATTTTCCAAAATCTTGGTTTGCTTCATGTAGTTTCTTCTGTCCATATTGGACCAATATTTGTCTTTTGGTCTTAGTTTTGGACAATTTGGAATCTTCGCTTCCTTAGGTACTACGGGTATACATTGGGCATCGCAGAAATCTCACGCTTTTCTGCTGTAGTGGAAAATTTCTAAATCCGGTCAAAACAAAGCTGAAGCATCGCGTTTTCTAAGAAATAAAAGAAAACGCTTCTGAGGACACTCCTTAACGTACACATCCGTGTTGATTGTGACCGGGATTTGTCGGGAAATTTGGTGCACCGACGATTTTTAAGCTTGGAATCTGAATCACCCCTCTTTTTTGACACATAACCTATCCTAGAAACTGGTTGAAGTCGAATTTCGTTAGTAAATTTTCGTACAAAATTCGCCTATTACATTTTCCAAGTTGGTTCTTTTTTGGTGTTCTCTTCGGTGTTTTCTGAGGAAGAAAACTTCGTGGGCCTTCTCTTCTTTTAATTTGATGGACCGTAGCTTTATCAGCCATATTTCTCAACGACATGTTGGCAATTCGTTTAAAGTTGTCTAGCACTTCCTTGGTCTACTTGAGGTCTACCGAACCTAATTTCCTTCCTGACTCGGACTTTCTCTGGACACAGAAGAAACATAAGATTCTCGAAATATACTGAGGACATTTTGACATGTCTTCGAATTTTTCAACTGTACAACTAAGTCTCTTTGAAACAGATTCGGATTTTCCATATGGATGGAAGGAATTAATTTGCGGCACTCTTCTTGGTTGACTTCCATTTTTTCTGGATACGAATTTTGCACTTAATGCCTTGCAATTATAAGTACACACATTTTTATAGATGTAGTATTACCAGCGGTGTTTAATTTTGTTTACCTGATAATAAGTAATGGAAGCGGGGTTAATCTTCCAAAAAACAAAAAAAATTACATATTATCAAACAGTTCTAATGCTCACGTAAGAAGTGTTATTGAGTTATTGTGCAATTTATTTTTTACTGAATGAAGTAATATTTGTTCAAGTAAGTCGTTTTGGGATTCTGTGGTACAAACGAGAAGCAAAAGAGAATTTTTTTTATTTATTTTGGAGTCGCTCAATTCGCTTGATTGGGATCTGTTGAACTGAGGCTTGAAACTTTACCGCCCTAAATTAAATGATTGTGTGATAGAATAATAAAAAATTTCCTTTTTTATTCAATTCGTTTGTACCAGATAATACCAAAAAGTCCTACTTGAATAAAAATAAACTTTATCCGGTAAAAAATCATAAAATTATTTCAGCGCGAATGAATAAACATATTTTTGTTTAGAAAAACTAAAAAATATTCCAGATTCAATAACGACGTTTTTTAACTTTATTATTAAATTGTTTTACCTCATATCATACATGCAATATATTCTTTGGCAATCTAATTTTGCCCCATAAACAACATATGTTCAAGTTAATAAAATTTTAACGAAAATTTTCTTCTATTGAAAACAATTGAGTTTTTATGCAAAATTTAATAAAATGCGTCGCACAGTTTTTTTTATAATAAAGGTCTAAACTTAAACTGCATTTATCTCAAAACTACATTTTTGCATATGGGGCAAAACAGTATTCAGGTGACGATTTGTCGTGGGTACAGGTGACCAGTTCTCCCTTCATAGCCAAATAAATGGTAATCAAAAGTGTAAAGAGGTGTTTGGTCGGCATTTATCTATAGATATGTTTTCACCGGAGCTCTTATCAAATGTAAATGCATCAGTTGTGCATATGACTTCTATTAAATTGAAACCACAGCCGATTTTTTGCGATCAATTATTTTTTTTCACAAAATATAGGTGCAAATAGTTTCTAATTTTACTAATTGCTCAATACTTAGATATGAATTTCCCGCTAGAGCTTCTTTTGCGAAATCCAACAAACTAAACAATTTTTGTTTCCTTCTAATTTACTCGTTGTATTGCAACCACTTATAAAATATAATCATCCCAAAAAAATAATTCTTCTTATAAGAAACGCCGAACCATACACCAAGTCAACCAAGACGTGCTAGTTTCGCCTAGGAAAAAATACACAGGGTGAAAGCATCTATATCAGAACTAAGGATTATAACATGGGCACATTGAACTTTTGAATATCCTGTGCGTCTTAATTGCTCCTGGATTGCGTTCATTCATTATGGTGATTAATGTCACTTGTAGAGTCCGATTGTAAATCCGGACATGGACAAAGAGCTTCATGAATGCTGTTTTTAAAGAGATGAAGAAGCGTTCATCTCAGCACCGTGTCTTCATTTTAGGCTATACCAATCAAACCTCCTGGTATTAAGTCGGGGCTCACCAGATTGAATGTACCAATATTTCGTTTTACCAACAATATTCCTTTCGTCAGATTATTTATAACTTCGGAAGGTAATTGTGACGTGTCAAAGTAAATAAAGTGTCACTCCACGAGTATAATTAGTGTGGTTCATATTAAAAAATTGTTAGGTAAAATTTGCCTAGCAGCTGATAAATCTAATTCAGAATCACTACTTCTGTCAGCCTTTATTAAAACAATTTCTACCATTTCGCAGTAGTTATTGAAATATTTAAATAATTCATTTTTAGTTCTCTTGAGTTGTAGGAAATTAGAAAACTTACTTAAAAAATCGATTACTATACTTTTATGTTGATTATATTTGTCGATCAAACCCGTATGATCTTTTCTGCGATTAGCTCTCTTATGGCCTGAGGAATGATGGGCTAAATCGTAGCCCCCGAAATATACAAGCCATGAACAAAGCCGAAAAAGAGAACAGCGGGCCGGTCACCAGGTGACATCAATAGTCTTCTTGACTTGTCTTACTGCACGAGTTTTTCATATGAAAGTTGCTTACATTTTGTTCAAACGCTATAATTTCCATAAATTTGTTCTACAAGCTTTTTTTTTAACTATTAGAAAGAAAACATATTTGGCTGCAATTTGCTTTAACTTCATTTTACTGCGAGAGCGACAGTTTTGAGCTTAAGGACCTGTTTAAGATGAAATTTTAGTTTTTCCTCCATGACGAGTATATAAAAAGCAGTAAGAGTGAGCTCTTACTGCATACTGTACCCGGCACCTTAAGGCCTTTTAATGTGTCGGTGCCTTCGGCGACTTCATAACTTGTATAATATTCTGGGGGTTGCGGCTAAATCCAATAGTAGATATAGCTATAAGTTTTCAGACAGAATGCTCTCAGGGTTTTACGTGAGCACCTGCCATTATGGCTTAATCTCACGGCAGTCTTAATGCACGGATTTGAAGAGAAGCGACAACCAACGCCCTCGAGAGGCAGAATATAAATATTCTGTCTCGGGAGTACCAGTTTATGTCAGTGCATGCTTGACATTGGACTTACTGGTCGAACCGAGAGCTACCCAAAATCTCTTCCGATCTGTGGGTCACGGCACCCGGTTGATTTAGCGCAACTCTAGGCCGAGAGCCAATCCTCTAAGCATACATTAATAAGCGACCATCCCTCAAATTCACGGACCCAGTGTGCAATTTTGTCAAAAGAACAAACTACTCTGTTCAGAGAAGAATGTTCGCCTAAGTCATGGAGACTCAGACAATCTCTCTTTCTGCCCGCATATTGGCTACCATAACCATTACGATGCTCCCACATGGGGGCCATCCCAAATGGAGGCGAATATTGCTATTAATGCAGCTCTATTCGGGGCTCCTCAACCCCGTAGTATAAAGTTAGCAATGTCGGCTACCCAATTGGTATGGCTTAGTATAACATGATCGTACGATCATGAGTACTCCCAGTGGAACTTCATGCTGATCCTTAAACGTTACTGGTACCTTCTTTCGGGCTTAATCATATTAGCACTTATAAAGTGACAGCAGTGAACCACGTGAAGGCTATGATCCGCCCTTTAGGCTAGGAGAGGCTTGAGACTAACGCCAGTAGTCTTATAACATACAAAGGTACAAATACCAAGCTGCGTGCAGCTCTGCGCTTCACTAACCCTTTGCACCTCCAAGTTTTCAGACAATAGTATTTGTTGATGTTGAGTTCTCATATAGGGATGAACTCCGAGTATCACATAGCCTCTCGATTAAATAATTTATTCAGCAAGCTGAACAATATTCTCTCAATGCTTAATCTACTTGAAATACAAAAAAGAGAAGACACAAAGTATCAATCAAAGATACAAAATATAAGGCAGAATACTTATCTAAACAAATTATGCTGATGCGCAGGAGGTACATTTGTGCGTCTTTAAATTGTCCATAATTATTTGCTGTGTGAAAAACTGCTGCTCATCCTGTGCCACTTATCTAGGAAATATATAAAATTCATTAATAAATAACCACAAACTTGTCCATGTATACTTAACCTCCGTATATTTACAACTTTGTAATGACAGCAGATGACATTACGTCAAGTAATCTGTTTTCGCCACAATCAGAGCAAATTCAAACCGTCGCTAGGGCAACAACAAGCAGCAAGCCAAGCATAACTGGTTACAGCGACTATGTAAAGCCGACGAAATTCAGTAGATGGCACCATTATTTGCACAGAGTTGATCTGTATCAGAGCTGATGTGAGTTTTAAAGTATCGCGTGTCCTAAATTTTTACAGAAGATAATTCTAATCAGAGATAATCTGGTCTTTTCAAGGAGCAGAGACTCACGCACTAGCAAGGGGCATTTTGCTACCTCTTTTGCTATGACGCACTAGCAAAGAGCATTTTGCTGCCCCTTCAGCTCTCACACACTAACAAGTAGCATTTTGCTACTCTTCAGCTTGCACGCAATAGCCAACAGCTTTTTGCTCTTTCGCAGTAGTAATTAGCAGATTACTACCATTCTGCTTTCACGCTGTAGCAGTCTTATACCATTGAAGTTTATTCTGTTAACAGATAATTCATTTTGTTGTTCTTCTTCTTATTTTAGAATTGGCGTCAGCAATTAAAGTGACGTCGGACAGTCGGACATTACTTGAATTATTGAATTTATTTTGCATGTTTTTTTTTTGTGTAAACTGAATTAGCTACATAGGGTTTAGTTAGGTTAAGGCTTTGAATTATATTGAATTTTTTTGTGATATTAGTGTAGACAATTTTAATACTGAAATAAATTAAATATTTGAATTATTAAAAAGACTGAGTTGTCCTTTACAACGGCTCTCCTCCTCACGTTCGAGACTAGATCTCACAGTTGAAATGGAGTCCATCCTGGTATTGAACTTTTTGACGGTCAGGAGAAATTGTTTTCTAATTCATTATATTGCAGTCTACACAATACCCAGAGGTAATTATTAAATGTTAAATAATTTTTACTGAATCTTAATAAACAACAACTGTCCTTGTAATTCAGTACACAGAAGGCTGTTTATTTGTTTCGAAATGAAAAACTTCTTGGCAGTTCAAAGTTTGTAAATCATAATCACTATGCTTAGTTTATCCGAATTGCAGCATTTTTTTTTTTATATACCACCATTGCTGTAACAAGGGCGGATCCAGTTATTTGCTCTAGGGGGGGGGGGGGGATTGAGAAATTTTAAAATTAGAAGTAGAAATAAGAAAGAAAAAGAAACTAATTACATATATTACGAGGTGTGATAAAAAAAATACGGTGAATGGTTTTATTACAAAAAAAGTAATCAGTTTACATCAAATTCGAAATATTTTCTTTCAAACTAGGTACTCTGACTCTCCTTGGCTAGCGACGCACATATCCCAACGTTATTTCCATGATTGGAAGCATTTCTGGAAGGGTTCTTTAGGAACGGCATTCAGCTGCTCTGTCGTGACCCTCTAAATGTCGAAAAAGGTGTCAAACGTTTTTCTTCTAGTGCAGTTTTTATTTTTGGTAAGCGCCAAAAGTCGCATGGTGTTAAATTCGGAGAGTTACGGTGGAGGCGGACAGACAGGATTTTTTTTTGTTTTCAAAGAACTCGCGTATCGAGATCGATGTGTGTCACGGAGCGTTGTGGTGATGAAAGAGGAAGCCATTGAACCATTTTTCTGGCTTATCACGGACTCAAGCGAGATGTTCAGTTCAACTTCAAGCTCTCGAATAGTCAATCGCCTGTTTGAACGAATCCGTTTGCCAGTTTTTGCACGTTTTCGTGTGTTTTAGAGGTCCATAGACGTCCCGAACATTGCTGATCTTCAATTCACTCATTTTTGATTTTAAATCCCTCAAATCATTTATAGTCAGTCTTCAGAGTCAGTTCATTATCTCTATATACTGATTTAAACTATTTATGAGCGTTGTTCGAAATCCATAATGTGCGACTGACACGGTAAACATGACGTTACTCTTCCCAATCTGGATGCCGACTAACAAGCCACAACTTGTTTAACCTTAACATTGACTTTCTGAAAGAATCGGGCATCAGACGGATAGATTCAAATGCATATAGCGCCAGTAGTTACTGCTATAAACATTCATTCACAGATTTTTTTTATCACACCTCGTATATTACTTGGCTACAGATTACATGAGCTCTTTGTTAGTATTGTTATATCAAACGTAGAGTGGTGAAATGACTTAGTGAATTTGAAACAATACAAAAGTTTGATACACCTATACAAAATTTTAGACAATAATATAATGAAGTATTTAAAAAAGCTGTCGTAAATTCTCGATTTGAAAGATTTTCGCAGTATTGGACAAAATTATTTAAAGTCTTTAGGATTATTGTAGGATATATGTATAACACATTTAAACACACATATTAAGAATTTATAAAGCCTTTCGTAAAAAAGGAACGCGCGTACGTTTACGATTGTCGAAGCTTGCTTCATAGTTTTTACGAAATATGAATTTCTTTTGATAAAATTGCGAATATTTCCTACATATTCTTTAGAGAGAGATTGTGTAGTATTACATCCACTTTCGTAAACTTAAGGAAAAATATCGTTAAATTAATGAAATACTTGCATACCCGAATAATGAAGTACAGCTACTATCTGTATCAATCAGTTTGCTACTAATTGGGTGCATTTCAAAGTAGAACTTGATCGACAAAATGTCAATTTGTAAGTCGGGCGTAATTACGGAAACTAGAAAAGTACATATAGCGCTAACAAACTATCTTCGATGCACAGATCTTGCTAATAACTTCATAGTTAAGAATACACGCACTTAACTAAAAAGTTATTTGTGCAAGTTGAAAGATGAGTGTGGAAATTGTTATTTTTAATTTAGGTAAAATAAAGGAAGCAGGGGAAGTACAATCAGTGGAAATAGTTACAAACGATTTGTTTGACTTAATGGAGTTAACTCGATTAATAGAATTTTGAGAAATATTACGAATAGGTATTTTAAAGGCATGTAGGTATATATAATAAAAAATAACGTAAGTGAATATAAAAGAATTTTTCATAACATATAAAATGTAAAATAGACATCGATATTTTAACGTCAATGAACGCACATCATTTAGATTGGTTATTTCCTGCTATTAAGCAAGTTGGGACTCGAATTAAATTCAAACAGAAATTACAGGAATGGCAGTAGGTTAATATACCTCCTCAGCAATTTTTTAAAATTTTGAAATGAATTGTAAACATTTTATTTATATTCAGGATAACCTCGCAGAAATTGATAGTTATTCTTGTGTCCATAGAACATTATCAATAACCCTTAGCGTTGAACAATGGGTTAAATATAAAGAACGAACTCATCTTCACAATGTATTTTCTGTTGAATATGTACTTAAACACTGATATATTTGTAGTATTCAAGATGCATATACTTCGAAAAAATTTTACTAAAAAGTGAAAGAAAAGTTGATGAAACGAACACTGACCCCAATACAATTGTTATGTGATACGATTTGCAGAGTGACTTCAATTTACCAAAGGTATATGCTTCGATGTTTTATTATAAACGAAAATTGAAGGAATAATCTAACTGCTACATTATTTTACCGAATTCAAAAAAGCATAACATATTGCGCCGTGTGGACAGAAGTACTTAGCAGCCGTTTAAGCAATGATTTACCTAGTATCAGTTCTTAGAAAGTTATTGACAAAAATTATTCTGAATGGCTCACGTGGCGAACATATATTTCTGTGGAATGATTCATGTACCCCTCAAAACCAAAACAGAATAACTTCGACAGCTATATTGCAACTATTGAATGACAACAAACAAAATAAGTCTGTTACTCAAAAGTTTTCAGAACCGGGCCATTCGCAAATCTAGGAAGTGAATAGCGTTCACAATGTTACAGTGTTAAACAAATATTTGAATCATACAGAAATCACAACCCACTATCATTGCTCAGGATTTTAAGCAGCATGAAATATTAAAATGTGATTTTACGAGTAATCGAAATAAACTCAAGTGGTTTCAAATATTTTTCTAAAAGAACAACTAAGCTTAATTTTCAGAGCGTTCCGTTTTGAAACTGACGATTTTACCTTATGGAACAGGTGATCTCTTTAAGCTGAAATATAATACTTCAGCCAGGAGATTGATCGTATCTTTAAAGCGAACTTCTTAATGAGACCAGAAAAACGTTTTCTTCGAACTCTAAAATTACTATCTTCCAGCCATCGAAGAAAAATTAAAGAACATAAAAGATTTGCCGCCTTTTTGTCTAAGCAGGATAAGACATATTTTCTGGATTTACTTAGACTAAAAGAAATTAATAAATTTTTGAAAAAGTTGTTATAATTGAGCAGAGTAGTAGTATACGCAGTATGATTCTATTAAGAATTTCTATAGCCTATTCGAATGCATTGAGTTATCTGATACCATTAAATAACATTAATATTTATTTATTGGATCTCCTTTAGAAAATCGTACGTGCTAGTAATAAATTTTAAACTTATTTTGGCATAACGTCTTTCCTTCAGGTTTGTATTAGTTAACGATAATTATTATACAATAACTAGCAATATGAATTTTTATATCATTTAATTGCAACATCAATGAAACAAAGCAAAGCGAAAATCTTCTATTATACAGTTTTTATTTTTGAAAGGTTAAAATTTAAAAGTTGATTTACTAAAATCATAAAATATAGTGCATATGACGACTTTCCAATATACGAATTTTTTGAAAACATCAGTTTGCTCAGACCTTGCTTTCTTTTTGTACCTTGAAATTTTTAAATTTTATACACAAATAAATGTTAATATAATTTCTATATTTAATTAAAATATAAAATGAAGAGAAACTCTAAGAACTTTTGTGAAGGAAGAAATTATTTTCTATTTTTTAGTGTGGATTTAGAAGTGGTCTTTTTTAAAAATATTTTTTTTATATATATTTTCTGATTTTATTTTATTAGAGTATAAATTTTCACTTTATTAGGGCTATAGCGGGGGCGATCGGAGCTCTAGGGGGCGATCGCCCCCCCCTTGTAACCGTCACTGTGTTGTAATGTGGGTAGTATCTTTGTCGCTTAATGGTTCTTGATTGAAATAGCATCATGAAGAAACAAAGAATCTCGAACTATATTCTTAGGAATGAGTACGTTTTCGACAGCACCCAACACATAATTGACGTTGTTATTTCATTATGCAGGTTTTTTAATGCTTTGTAATTGATGCAGTGTCCGAATTCATTTAACACAATTATCAATTGCTTCGATCTAGCCAGGTGATGAATAGATTCTGCTAAAGCTATATAGCCTATAGTCTGGTTTTTCAGTAATTGTTAACAATATATCGTAAAACACGGACAATGATCGTCGATAATAATTATCGACTAGGGCAGGAAAGGGAAAGGGAACAATACAGCTGCTGGCAGCATCCACTTTTATGTTATTTGATGTCTCAGGTATAAGAATCTGACCATAGTTTTCGGTCTTCAGATTTTGCATACTCAAGTAACTTTGGCGCCTGGACTATTAAGTCTGCCTTCGGATGAGAGTCCTGGACTTTACAAACTATGGAATGCAAATACACTATATTTAATTCATCCAGAAAATAGCTTGGTTTCACTACCATGCTCACTCATCCCTAACTACTGATTCTTTGCTAACTGAAAAGAGATTCAGTTACCATTTTTATCATGAAGTTGAGCGATTGTGTACACCATTGATACATGCAAGGTTCTCCTACATATGTAAATATATTTATCACCCTGCCCAGCTATGGATTCAGCTCAGTGAAAGAAGCAAACAATTATATGGAAGGAGATGCTAAATTCTAGTAGTCTGGGACTGTTTTGTTTTACTCCTTATTTTATTTCGGTAAATCAAATATTGTCTTCCGCAGAGACAAAGTTTACGCTAATGTGGATTTCAAGCAGTGCCGATCCATCCACTACCTTAGTGTGCACTTCGGACGATCGTTCTGTTAGTCACAGTTACTGATCTGGCTTTTAAGGCAGATGATCAATTACCATCTATGTCGATCTACATTGGATAGAAACTGAAACTATACCGGTTTTCTTGAGTTTGTTCTAAGTGTAATTTTTTTTTATGAGCTTTTTCTCACTAAAAAAATTCTGTAAGTATAATCTATGTCCAATATCGTTTTGTTGCTGTGAAGCGCTTTGATATATATGTCCGAGATGTGCTCGGATGAGTAGCAGTTCTTCACTCTTTAATTGCTTTTTTGTATGATTTTTTGTATTTTTCATACTCCCCTCACTGGATTTTATATCACAGTTTCTGATAACTGCCATTCTCTAGGCATTCTACATTTTATTTTGGCCAAAGTGTATCTTCCAAACGCTTTCTCAAAGTATTTCCCCTTCTACTATAACTCCATTTTAGGCACTGCTTCATATGTGCCGCCAATGTTTTAGTCACTGCTTTCTCTGCTGTTCCAGATCCGTGGTTTTAGCGAAAGAGGAAGTTCTTTTTATAGGCGTAAACTTAATTACAATGATAAGCTGCGTGGTATCTCAAAGCAAAAATCTAGCTATAATGCATAATGTTTTCATATGTACCTTACATCAATGGTTCTGCATCATATGTAGATACTTAGTTATGGGGTCGACTGAGTGACAAAAAAAAATGGAGTGTTTTGTAATTTTGAAAATATGCATGGTCCCAATTCTTCTCTGTCTAATCCTTACGGTCTCCGATGGAGCTATCCTCTATCCACCTCCAGGTGATCCAACAGGTTTTCTCGAAATTGCAAATAATGCTGTATTTCTAGTTGTGTAATTTCTAAAAGATTTCATTTACTTGTGTACAGAGCTCAAAAAGTGTATATTATGATTTCTCTTTGAGAAAATCCAATTATAAGTAAACATAATTAAAATTAAAACATAAATATTCGCCCCTTCCCTCTCATGAAATATATTAAAATAGTTCTGCAGCGAATCGGTAAGTATATTCCGATCCTTAGTATCATCCCGTAATTCAAATAAAGGGGGTTAAGATACGACTTCTAAATGTAATAAGAGAGAAAGGTTTTAATAATCCAAAACAGAGACGTTTTATTAAAATCCTAAAAGCGCGTAAAATCACTTTTTAACAGGTCCCGCGCTCACCCCTTGCAAAATTCCGTAGATAATTACGCTTCAGGTAGTTGGCCTTCAAAGGATTTATTAAAGCTGATGCTGAGGCAAAGCAATTAGTTGAAAGCTATTTAAATGCCAATGGGATTTAATGAAAATCGGTTATAAACCCATGAACACCATCAAAGATCACGTTCGGGTCAAACCAGAGTGGGAGAATCTCTAGGTTTATTTAGTGTTTTAATTTCAAGATTGGTGTGAGATTAGTCTTTCGAACATAAAAGAACTTTAGAAAAATTTATTGAATGGAGTATTATAGATAGGGGATTAAATACTATTTGTACCATGCCATTTAATGTGTTTAACCCGCAAATGGGATTGCAATGAAGATACATAATTTTGAAAAGGTTTGAATAAAATCAATAAAATAGCTACATCTCGCCTATGAGTGCCCGAGTATGTGTATGTATAAAAACCTAGGTAAGTAGGTAAAAAAATCGAACGACACAACGCTGTATTTAAATTTGAAGTTCAAAAATTGTGCTCGTCTTAGATCTTATTAAATATAATCAGCAACCAGACCTTTGATGCGGCATTCAGTCAGGAGCCCAATACAATTTCCCTTTATTTACATAATTTCAAGGGCAGAATCCGAATCATGAACGGAATGGAGATTAAAAGGGTTTATTTGACGAAAGGACACCGAAGGAGCGGTTGTAATGCGTTAACCTAGCTTTAATTAGAAATCGCTGTGTTAGAAGAATATTCTCCTGTGTGAAGTTATTATAATTTTGCTTCCAAGGATAATTAAAATGAAAAAAGTCGAAATATTCAGCTACACTGCGTAGGTACAGACCGGACCGCGTTATCCACAAAAACATAAAAGGAACTAATTTATCTGGTGTTGGTGTTTTCAATTAGTATGAGATATTGCCTCTGCCTGATCTGGCTACGCCAAAGATTGTTTTCGTTATGAAATTTTCCTTTGAACTTATGTAAATTTACATTTTGGCCCTACTGAGTTGGGTAGCTACTTATTTTTTTACTTTTTTTAACGGAAATCATTATTCATTCCCTATTCTTTTAACTAGAAAATGCTTTGCTCTTAATATTCTCATTATTGGTATATAAAAAAAAAATGAAAAAAAAATGAATGTTTTACTTATTTATAATTTCGTAGATTAGGTCACCGAAGTATAGTACAAATGTGTGTTATGATTAAAAGACCGTATAAACAGCCATAAGAATTTTTCAGAGATTTAACATTATGTTTTCATGGTGACAAACATTTTCTTATATGCGGACCCTGCTTCTCTCTTTATTATCTCTTATTATTGAACGGAACACAATTTCTAAAGAAAAAGAATCATTCCCGAGATTCTTCATATTCCTCAGTTTCAAATAGCTCCATAATACTTAAGTAATTGTATATCAAAAGCTCAGAACAATCATAGGATCATTAACAGTTTTTATAGTTCCTATTTGGTCCTACGATAATAGGCTAACTTGTAGATTTTGCAACCTAAAAGTATAAATAAAATCTATCCTCGATTAATAAAATTATGACAGAAGGATACCATGCTCTTAATTTCCAATCTAGAAAAATCGGATAAGCAAGGACCTGTCTTTTAGCTATCCCACACAAATTGTTGCCACAAAGTTTAGGGATGTAGTGACCATTATTGTCTCCGAATGCAAGACTTTATAGAAATAGTTGGACCGATTTGTTCGGGTTTAGGCATAATACATAGCAATTCGCATAATTTTGTAGGAAAAATTAAAGCAAACAACAAATTTAGAGAAATACTTTTAACTAAATTGCGTGGGATATTATTTTATTTAAAACTTGATTATAGAAGTGGAAGCGTTCCAAGTAATCTTGAAGTATATCAAAACCCTCGAAAATACTTCCCAAGCCATGAAACAGAAATCTATATGTGTGCGTGCAAGTCCGATCCTCCAAATTGATTCTTATGGAAAGCTGACTAGACATTGATTTTATATATGCTATAGAGCCTAAACTACTATCCACATAGAAAAATAGTCTTCCAGTAGTTTTAAGCTTGGCTTCTTAGATTCCCAAAGACCACACTTACTATATACCTAACTTGACCAAATAATAAAATTGTTTTGATTAAAAGGTAGTCTAACCATTATACGCTCAATAGGTTTCAGCTGAGTAATAGTTTCAATAGTGTATGTGCGGCCGGAGTCCGAATCTGTAGGCAGATTGTTTCAAATGCAGCGGACCACTGCACACTCAAATATGCAATTATTACTCAGTTGATAGTTTTTGTTTGGAGAATCGTAGTAATTTTTTTGAATAATTTTGTTAGGAAAGATATAAAAATTTGAGTACGGTTGGCATAGATATGAAAGTAAGCTTAAGATTATCGGAAGACAATTTTTCTGTATGAACAGTAGTTTAGGGCGCAGGAGCTATTTAAATAAAACTTTTTTTCAGTTTTACATATAAACACTGGAAATATTTTAGAATCTTAGGACTATGTTAGGGCTCTCATGTAGTAGTGAGGAACTCTGTTGGCTTGGGAAGTATTACTGGACGATCTTGAGTAAAAAAAAAAACAAAAGAAAAAAAATGCAAACAACATTTAAGTAACATAAATCTTTCTCTTATCTGCGTTTAGTTTTGAACAACTATCATCTTCTAACGTAATTCAGGAGAATCTTAGTGAGATCACAACTAGAGTCATAATTTTCCAGCATAGATATGCTTTCACCAGCATAAATAACATTAACAATTTAATCTTAATGAGTTCAAGCTCGGTTCTGTTATCCTAACATCGCCAGTTTCTGTTAAATGTGTAAAATTCTAACTACCTTGGTAGTATTATTGCTACAAACGTAGGAACGTTTGGAAGATTATGGGTCCCCACACCTTACGAGAGGCACCAAAGTTAGAATATTCAATTCTTGTCTGTAATCCTCATATCACGAACTATAACTTAACACGCGTCAGGACCAATTCAGATTGGACAAAAAAGTGAAAATGGACAGGTAACATACACAGAAGGTTTACATAAGAAATAGATTAAAGCCTTGAACAGAAACTAGGATAATGGCTCGGACAAAAAAGTGAAGGGTGAGGCTATATAAATACAGGCCTTATGTATTGTGATTGTGAAGTCGTTTACTGGGCCGGAGGATTTACTCGGACGCCAATATTTTCGGTCGGTAGCAAAACATCTGAATTTGTCACCGGGTAGCTTCAGCGGAGTAAGGATTAAATGACAACAGTGACAACAGCTGTGAAATGTTAAAAGAATGTTTAGAGTGACTAAATCTGACAGAGAGATCTTGGGTTGGCTTTCGGTTGTACACGTCCTCACTAGTGGCTTCCGTTACTCACGACCTACCACTACTCCTTCGTTTTTCACCTGCACCGAATTACATGCAGAGACGAATATTCCATGTTTCCTGGACAATCAACTCAAATTGAAGAATGTTTGGATCGGAAGATCAGGTGCGGGTTTAAAGGTGTTCGGTTCAAGTCAAGTCAAGACAACTAGCATTAACGAAAAAAAAACAACGAAGTATGACGATTTTTACTGGTTCAATTGACCGAGTTATTTATTTAAAATGTTCCTACAGGCTTTAAGTTCGGCCTTGAATTCATCTATGACTTTCCCTCTAAAGCTTTAATCGTCCGAAAAATATAAAAACTATTAGTTGCTCGATGTTCTTATTTTACAGCTTGTGTTAGTGTCTGGTTAATGTCTATTACCCTACTTATAATATTGATTCAAAAAGTAACTATTAATTATAAGCGACGGAAAATTTCCTATGAAAAATGGATGGTTATATAAATGTTTTGTTTTATACAGGCTCGTTACAATATATCCAACGGTGTGAACAGATATTCAAATGTTATTTCAGCATCTCAATCATCCTAACCTGTTGCAATATTGCGGAGTAATTCCTACAAATGATATTAAAGGCACATTTAAAATGTTATTCAAATTTTACATTATTCTCGCCAGGGTGGACCAATAAATATACAATTTATAATATTAGAAAAATTCCTATTTTTAACTTTTTCTGATCCCACACTCTTACACTCCCTAATATATATAACATGGACCACTGACACTACAATTGCTTCCATTGACATGGGACTATTTTTATATAGAAAGGCGGATTGAATTTTACTCTTTTGAGACCCATATAGAGTCTACAGAAAATTTTTCAACCTACTGCATTAAGTGGAGTATTAAAAGACAAGTACCGAGATACTGTCAGTATCTTGATATAAAGCCGCAAATCAGAATGTCATGTAGAAATTCTGAGAATGTACTCTGTATTTCGATCAGCAGGACTGGGCGATCTCATCAGGATTGCAATGAAATCCTGAATTACCTGCTGTGTACACTCAGGGAACTCAGATGTACAAAGGTACTTTGATGGTAAATAATATAAAGATTTTTTAAAAAATCTAACTACGAATAATTTTAAGGAAAATAGGGTTTCTTCACAATATTAAAACGATTTTGGGCATTTCATTCTAATTAATTTTTGAATGTAGTTTGACCTTTCTGGTTTAATTACTTTATTCAGCTGAACTTAATATAAGCTGTGCTCTTTCGTGTCCGCAGAACAGAGCAGAACAAAAGATACACAAAAAAACGTCTCATACATTTTCATAGAAGGATTAAATAAAACGAACAGTATAAATAGTTCACTTCAATCAACAGAACAATTGTTTCTCTCCAGTATATGGGAGTTCTAGAACAAGGGACACAAAAGAACACAGATATAATGAGTTCTATAGAAAATCCACCATAGTTGCGCAGATTTTCCAAATTATAAGAAATAGATGACAATAAAATATTTGTAATGCTTTTTCTATCTCCCACACCTACTTTTATGGTTGGGAGAACAAATGTTGTTTAATTTTGTTTCTTTAAAGATCGAATTTATGGAATTACGTAATAGAAGATAAAATTTCGAATGTATTTGCAATTTGTTCAGCTTGTAATAGGATTTATCCTATATTGTATATTTCAGTGCCTCTACCCCAATCCAATGCCTAATAAATTAATTTAACCAGAATTACCTCTTATTATTTCTTTCTAGAACTAGAATACTTTTGCAAGGAATCTCAAATTATTTTTTATCCTTTGATATATGTATATTGGACTGGTTCAATTGATAACCTTTATTTGGGAAAAAGTTTTACTCAAATAATTTTTTATCAATTGAAGATAAACAAAAATTGAGAATTTTCAACTTTGGTCCCAAGTGTTGTATGTTAACAGAAAAAAAAGTCTTTCAAAAGATCGATCACTTCCAGGCATGCAAATACAACTTAACTTTTCCTTTGCCTTCATTTTGATTCCACATGAGATTATCTTACATTTCATTGAAATGGAACTAATGGCACAAACGGTATAAATGTAGCAAGTGTGTCGAAGGTATACGTATTTAAGGATTAAATCAGGAAACACAATCTTCCGATAAAAGAAATGGTTTTACTAAGTTATAAATGGCCATTATTGGTATAATATAGAATCACACATCCTTACAAAACTGAAATTATATTTGGTAAGAAGTCCTTAAAGGCTTTCTGAAATGTCTCATAGATTAACCATATATGTGTATCAGATTGCAAAACATATTTAGGTCGTAAATACTTTCTCAACACAACTACGTGTGTGATATTAGAAATAAATCGGCTTCAAGATATTTTAAGGAATTAAGAATTTTGTTGTGGAATTATAATCGATTTTTATTCTTATTTTCGAAACGAGCAAATTTTGGGGACGGGTATTTTCTAGTTGACTGCTTGGAGGATTCTCTTGGACTATTGAACATGCTTTTTGTTTGAGAACGTCGATCATCCAAATATCTGAAACCATGCGGCTGTGATTGTTCTCTGCTCAGGAAATTTTAATATTCTTTTCACTTTCGCTGACAGCAGTTTCTACTATTTTACAATTTAGATGCTTTTTCCTCTCGTACACGTAATTAATAATTCACTTTCATACCCTAGGTGAAATCTATAGCGAATATTTAGTTTGTCATTCCGTTTGTAACACCTGGTAGACCAAATGGATTGCACACCCACGCATAATATGGAAAGTTATTTTGATTTTTGCATGTCCATCTGTCTGTCCGTCCTAACGATAACTCGAGAACGCATTCACTTAGGTAGCTGAAATTTTGCACACAGGCGTTTTAAAAAAAAAAAAGTAAATTAAAGTTCGAAAATGGGACAAATCGAGTAACTCCTTCGTAGGATTGCCATGCAAAAATTTCGATTTTTACTATATATTTCAACACTGCCGTACAACGCGTCGAGGTAGACGGCTAAAATTTCGTACATAGTGGCTTCATAGTAATAGTAAATAAAGTTTCAAAAATAGACTAAATCGGTGTTGCCATATAAAAAAGAAAGATCAGTCCTAGCTATTTTTATTCTACTGAAAAGTTCTTCAGATTATGAAACGCTATGAAATTGATTTTAAAAAATTTTACTGTCCGACGAAACGTTCTAAATATATGCGAAAAACCACTTCAAAAATCAAACTTGCACAGATTCATCTAGGGTATCATAAGAATTTGTCTTAGATCAATTCTAGACTTTTTACTTGTTAATATGACAAACGTTCCATTAATTTCAAGTTTTCAACCAGCTTTCTTGAATAGTGACTTCCTTCAATGAATATTATCCATTTTAATAGAAATTCGCAGCACGAATTAAAATATTTTAAAGTTTGTTATTCAATCTAAATTTCTTAAAGTAGCTCCAAATTGCTAGCATGTTTCGACCCTTTTGTTGACCGGTAGGAAATTACATGACATGGAAATTTACAAAAATTCACACATGCTTAGTAATTATTTATGAAGGAACAAGATTTATGTATTCTAGGGGAATTATATTATGTAAGTAAAAATACTTAAACATGTTAAACAAAATTTCAAGGAAACAGAAAATGCTACTTGATAGCTTTCAAGGACCCGCATTAAATTTTGTTGCACCAAAGACTTGCAAGACGTGCAGGGACACATAACTATGACTCATATTCCAATTTCTTTCAGTGATTTTTCTTGTACTTATGGAAAAGGCTTACTTAAATGCAATACTTCGAACGTCATAAATGTAAGAGGGGTGCCACACTATAGTCGAAAACGACTGAAACTGAAATCCTTAATTATTTAAACGGAAAAGTAGAAAAAGTCTGCACAGAAAGACGATGATGGACTTTAAACATTTTTTCAATGGATTACATACGTTGAGATATTATTACATTGAGTGTAAGGAGTAATTTAATTTTAAAGTAAAATTGTGTCATTAGTAAACAACCTGCATGATGAATAGGATATCGAAAGTAGGCGGAATGAAAATCAAAGCCCGTGGGGATCTGAAACCATCATCTTTGTTATTCTAAATTCATCTTCAATGGAAAGCGTATACCACAAAACAAAGACAACAGAGAATTATAATTTTTTCTGGTGTGACGCAAATTTCTTACTTCGAAAAATAAAATAAATAAACCATAAATACACTTACCAAAAAATCATTAATAATTGCTTTTCTAAAAATAATACTTCTCTTCGTTATAACTAATTATTGAATGGTTTCTGATTCATTCTGTAGGAATTATTAAAATTTTTATTATCTTTACTTATCTATTTAGCAATGCTTGTAGCACTGTTTTTTTTTAAGGAAAATGGGTGAATCCAAAAACGACTCTATTTTTCTTTTTTAAAACCGATTAGACCTGGATCGATTCAAATTTCAGTCGCGTCTAAGTCGAGTTGCAGTCCTTTTCGACTATAGTGTGGCGAGTTCCCAAATAACTTTATAGCAATTATGAATTTGAATGTTTTACCTTGAAATATCCCCACCTTGGCTGGTTCCATTACTAAAATGGATTCAAAGAAGAATTTCAAGAAAAAAATGTATCTCAATACCACAAAGATATTGTGAGTCATATTCGTACAATTGGTATAAAATTGCAATTTTTCATTGTTAATTGCATTTAGTTTTTTAATATATCAAGAATGCAGTCTTCCTCCTGCTTTCCCTTGCAGCGCTATTTCAACCGCATGTATTCACTCTAATTTTGAGGTATACAGAATTGAGCCATCGAAGTTCCTAAACTATGTGGAAATACTCTGTATATCACATAAAATCTCCATTGTTACATTCAGTCGTGCACAATGAATCACTAATTAGTAATTTGTTAAACAACGAAGAAATTGCGTTCCTAATAAATAAGCGATCCATCAGCGAAGTACCTACTCATTTCCAATGTTACTTGGAATTTACCTGAAATGTCCACCGGGTCCGTATAAATAAAAATTATCTGCATCGCGTCTACATATATGGCCATAATATGTGCTTTGTGTGCTTAATGCAAGCTTTCAATTTCAATCTCTCCTCATCTGTTGTTTATCCAATAACTCTGTGATACCGCTTAATCAAATAAGGGTGGTTAATTAAACACAACAGTGTAATTTGCGGTATGCCATTTATGCAATAATTACGATAATTGCTGGAAACAAGTCGAATTAAAAGCTCGCAGACAATCCCAGAAAAATCCCTCATTTCAACTTTAGAAAAATTTAAATGTCATAGGTGAACATTCCCTTACATCTTTAGACTTGTGTAACATAATGCCATAAGCGTCCCTAACAAGATGAAGGATCTTAGAAGAAAAAAACGTATAGAATCAGTTAAAGAGACAAAATGATCCCATGGAACACCATCTAAAAATTAATTCAGAGTCATTTATCACAACTTGTTACATTCTCCGGTGATTTATATCCCTTTGCTCTTATTTAATCCTTTACTTTAGCAAAGTACCAGATAAGGGATGACTCCACACCAAGTCAAGAGGTTTTGCGAGATGTTGAGACAAGTCTTAATTGGATGTCGTATCATATTTTTCAACCGTTGCGTAAACCGCTTTTAATTATAATGTAATCGTTCATTAATACCCAAAGCATGACCGCCACATTCTCTTCAAGGCGAGACGGCATCCTCTATGTAGTGCGCAAATTGGATTGCTCCCTCCTGACGATGGAATTTTTATTGCCGGGGACGAGAGTACTTGAGATTATTTCCACTCGTATTGCTAAAGATACCTGTCTTGGGGAAAATTTGAATTTTTCCTTAATAAAGGACTTCCATCTTAAGGAATTGTAATTAATTGATTATGTACTTAGATTACTTTGAATTGGTTCCTTAGAGAATTTAAATTGATTTGGAAATTATTTTTCATAACAAGTATTGTTTTGATGAAACTGTGGCATCTAACTTGGTACCGTGTATTGGATCTATTATAAGACAAAGTCTCATTTATGGCATCTTGGTGTGGTTTAGTTCGTCTTACAAGTCTTATGAAAATAGAGAGACTTGCCTGTTTAGAAATCATCATCGCATAACATGAACCGCAACAATGTGAAGCTACCATTAGTACGCATCGTACTATAAGATTTAGGCTGCTGGATGACTGTAGCTCAGGATTACTATAGAATATTTAAAACCTATCTAGAAGACTATATAAGGGGAGCAGAAGATTACACTTTATTGCTCAAAGTATACTCAGCAGGGAGTAGTGGGGGGGGGGGGATCTGTGATATAACTGGGTTTTGAAACCAGCCCGGGCAAATGACGACAAACCAACTTTTTTTATAAGAGGCAAACAACCCACATTATTAGCCTGATTTTCTATTGAACGGAGCACAAGAACAGCAAGACAGAGTTTTCTATTCGCAAGTTCAGTTTAACGCTCGGTATATATTTGGCACAAATGGATCGTTTTCCACTGAACAAAACAAACTAAAAATTTTTGCAAATCGAAGAGAAGTTTTCTCACAAACGAATAACGCTATATTTCAAACAAGGAATAGATTTCATGCTAAATACGGAACCACTAATCATATATAATAAATAAAATTATATTCTTTTCTAGAATTTGAAAAATTTATTAAAGAGAAAGCAAGAAATTTATATAAATACAGGAAAATGTATGCAAAAAATATGTGTAAGAGTGATTGGTCCTTTTACACTTAAAGCGGTTTTTCCGTAAAAATGAATTTACCCGCCTGACAAGGCGGTTCGTGACTCTGAGTTGGGAGAAATTTCATTTTGACAGGCATACAAACTTTGCTGAAGAGAAAACAGAAGCGATTCGAACGTTTCGAATCACAAGATGATGACCCCAGTATGTCAATAAAACATGAGCTTCGTACACCAATTTTTAAATCGATTGATCGACTTCTATTCTAATTGACGTGGAATAAGTTTCCCAAGATTTTGAATTCCTTTCCGGTGATCTTCTTAGCGAAATGGAGGCCGATAGTCTGACAAAAGCCGTTTTCGGATTTGACTTAATCAATTCACGAAGACGAATCTAAGAATCCTATCTAAATGTTGAAATCGCACTCTGAGTTTTTCTGGCATTGCCAATGACCTTCATGTGAACGAAGTTTCAGAAAATTGTTAATAAAGTTAATAAAAAATTACTCCGAACTGCAAAATATTTTAAAGTATTTCATTTTGGTAAAAGTTACAAAACTCCATCTACAAAATCTTGTTTCCATTTAAATGTACCTACATACTCGCAAAATATGTATATCAACTAATAATTTTGTGGGCATTGAATATTATTTACTATTCTTTCGTACCGATTTTCTATTATTATGATGAATTGTTGCTCAACTTTATTCAGTCAGCTGATAGAAAACGTCAGAACAGGTAGAGTTAAATATGTTACGTTGAGAATTTGAATGATCAGAGGCGAAAATATATACAGTTGCCTCAGGCGTAAAAACGTAACGTTATGGTTCTACGTGACAGAACTGGGGATAGTAGTGACCTCCTGGCCACATGTCATATACTTTGTTTTTGCAAATTTCTTGTAACTGATTAGAAATTCAACGACTCCAATTATTTTTTGGAAATCAAATTTTTAAGACATTTTCACTGGCCATGCTTAAGAAAAAGTGCATAAAACAGCAGTATGTGTCCTAATATAGTTACAAATACAATTTCACTGCTTCACCAAATGTGGAAAAATTCAGACTTATTCGAATATTTGGGTACTTTCGTTATTTCATTAGTTATGCTAAGCTTTTACCCTGGAAATGACTTTCATCGTACTAACGGACGATTGTGCTAATTTTAATGAACAAATGAAAATTATTTTGATTTCTGGCAGTCAAAATTTTACTTTTGATTCAGGTACTGACAGTATTACCGTATTCTATTAGCAACACTGGAAATTTGTTAGAAAATAAAGACTCTACTCTACTTCAGAATTGATTTGCATGAATAAAATTTCTTGATTTTTTTTTGGAAATTAGAACAAAAAACCAAAATTTAAGAACACTTAATTGTATTTCAATTTCGAATTTGTTTTAATAGGACACATGTAGGTATAACCAAGTTATGAAAGCCTTTTGTTAAAAATCAAACATTTTTCAATACGTTTTTTGAAATAACAATGATATGATGCAAGAAATTTGGCATTATTTTTATAAAAAAGTGAATGCTTTTGAAGCCACAAGAATGCCAAATTTGCCATATAAACACCTACCTTGGCTCCGCGGCTTGTAACCGTTGATAAGTTGACGTCTTCCAAACTAAGGTACTAACTGTAAACAGCTTGTAGTTATACCAGAAACTAGTCTAAATAAATCTCTTGAGTGGGATATCATGTTATTAAATCATCATCAGTGCACCAGCGTGGCCACTATAATCTTTAGGTTAGATTTAATAAATATATCGCAGCAAATAATCTTATTCAATAATTAACGTGACCTGCAGAATATAACCACACCCGACTGCTAAGGTAGAATGGTGCATCCCGACGATTGCTAATATCCATCGTAATTTGGCCCGCATTTGAATTGAAGACCAAAAATAGCTTGGTGGAAGAAGAATGCCCGTAAGAAGGAGAATTCTAATTCTTTCTTCGACACTGCTAATTTATCGAGTGGAAGCCTACGAAATGTGGCAATGATTGGAAGGGCTTTATAATAATGGGGTATTTAATTTGACTGTTTCGTTTGATTTATAAAACCTGTTTATATTTCTATTCTTGCATAAAATATTTTGTATTTTGCATATCAGTCACGTGATATCTCAAAAAATGTAATCTAATATCTGAAAAAAATCAACAAATTCAATTAAACAATGTTTCGGAATGCAAAGCATCTCCAACTATAATTCAACAACATCAAAAAAATTATAAGACGATAAATCACCAATAAAACCTAATCAACCCACAGGATCCATTCCAAGACAACTCAGGCATATCTGGAGCAGAGTTTCCAACAACAATTTTCGCAATTAAAATCTCCAGCACCACAGCTTAACGTCACTTTTAATCATCTAAAGTGTGAGAATGACACAGTTCTGGTTGAAAGCTCTTAAGTGCATTTAATTTTCGGAAAATAAAAAAAAACGACGGGGGATGTTTCTGCTCCACTTTGGAAAGATGCGAAATGCCAGCCGCGAATAAAACTTCTATTTTAGGTCATCGCAAGAGTGAAACGTCAATGGCTCGTCATAAACAAAGGAACAGAAGCAGACGATGTCTGAAGTGAGCTGATTCGTGCTTCCGTGCTGAAGTTTTAATGCCTCCACAGTCAGATTTTAAGGGGTGAAAAAATGGAGAAAAAAAAACCCATAAAGTCTGGAACACCTGGTCATATGCAACAGGTCAGGTGGAAATAAAGTTGTTAAAGAAACTTAAGAACAGCTGTCGAAAGAACAATTGAGTTGAAAACTGACATAGAAAGTTTATGAGTGTGCACGCAGAACAATTTGAGAGCACTTTTCTCCTGTTAGATAGGCGAAAGTGCATTATTTAATGGGAAAAATTTAGATACCCCTCGGGGCAACCACAAAATGAATATTGATTTTTGAAATTTCGCGAATGTAGGCCTGTTTAGTGTGCAAGGAACAAACACTTAGCGACGATAAAATATTTATATAAAATACCGTTGTTTCTGGAAAGCTTCACGTTTTTGTTTTACTTTTTAGAAATATTTTATTTTATTTTATTTCGCGAAGTACTAGCTAGAATGTATACAAAAACCACGCGAAGGAGATTTCTTACGTAAATATTACGTAAACAAAAATCGTAATACCCTAGAATTTTTTAGTAAACTTTTCAAATTACTCCAATGAGAATTAACAAAATTTTTGCACTTACTCTAAGATTTTTTCGGTTGGAAATTAAATACCAATCTACAGGGTGTTCGGTAAATAAGTAGGATAGAGTATGCCGATGGATTCTTGGAGTGCTTTGATCAGGCTTTAACTCTATAGAAATGTAGGGCAATGTCGTCAGGGTTCGCCTTTTTGAATTTTGCCATAAGTTCCATTTAAGTGGTTAAACCACTGTTAAACCACTGTGTCCGTAAAGTAAGAAAGCACCTTCCCACTAAGATTTATTCGACACTGGTAGTCATTTCGGACAGACCGGTGGGCTCGGGGGGGGGGGGGCTAAAATTTCGGTGAAGAAAATTTCTTTCAGGTATAAAACTTTATACATCATATTCTAGAAGGTTCAACGCATCTTTTAAGCCAATAAAAAACAAAGTGGATTTTCTGACAAATGTACAGTGGTGTTACCCCTTAAGGAAGAATTTGATATATTCAAGCAAATCCTTGAAAAGGTCTGGGAGGAAGCACAGCTTTTGCTGAATTGTAGATTAATTGAGTGAAAAATAAAAAAATATACAGGCATTTAAAAGAAAAAGCAAAATGCTGTCAAAGTCGGCCGAAAATGACCTGGAAAAAGTAACTGAATGAAATTAAATCGCTGAATTTCTTGCATATTTCTGTTTCTTGGCAAAATTTGAAAGGCACATTATTCGGAATCGCATTTTCAATGTCTTTATTTTAACGCACTTCAAATGCACTTCTATCTTACGTTGCCTGAAGAGGGACTTTTCTGCACTTTTTTGGGCGGACATCTTCCTTTAACTGGTTTTTTACTCGCGGACTTCCTTAGGATTAGTGCTGAAGATTTTTCGGGGATCTTCCAAGCACACAATCACCGTTGGCCAACCCTGACTACACAAAACCAGGAATCATTGCCGCATTACGTGACACCACAACCAAATATATTACAGGATCGATTTTTTCACAATGCTTATCTTGACGATTGCATAAATTCGAATCGCGTTCTGGGCGTATTCACTGATGCTAAAAAAAACATTTTTTTTTAATTTCAAACCACTGAGTACACAACACGTGATTTGCGTTCCCGCTCCAAGTCTCTAATGTCACATAAAGTTCACTGTTACTGAGAGAAGTTTTGCCGAGCTTGCGTATTGGTGGCGCTAGTGGTCAAAACTAAAAAATTGCAGATGGCCGACAAGCCAATCTTGACGACATTCCCCTACATACTGCAAAAGCGTGGGCCATTTTTTTGTGTCGGCCGCAGTAGTTTCTTCGGGGAAGTTCAACTCATACAACCCAACAATTCATTTCACTGTGATTCAGCATATTTTCGGCATATCTGCAAATCTTATCACGTTTCGCCAAAAATCGAAAAAAACACTTTCAATCGGTTAACACCCCCCCCCCCCCCCCCCCACCCGCTTCACAATTTCACTTTATCTCGTGCTTAATCTTTATTTTTTCTCTTAGTTATAACCCTAACTTCAATTTTTTCCGTTCAAAAACGTATTATTAAAGAAAATTCAATAATTTCACGGGTAGGTCTATGATCAGTTTCAAATCAATTTCCTTCATGTCAAGGTAACTACTACACAAAAGTTTCAAATGTAACTTGTTTTACTCTTCTTTTAAGGTTCCGTACCTCAAAACGAAAAACTCATAAGATGCCTCTTGTCTCGTCTGTCTCTCACAGACGTTTTTGTCGAATATGACGTGACATAGGAAATTGGAATTTATACAAACTTTGAGACGCTCACATGGTCGTATTTCAAAAGTCAAAGATTATGAAATATATAATTTTTAATCTTTTATGGGAATTAGTTAGGCCTCTTAAACAAAAATATTTTTTGGTTCGTTACGGTTATCGTTGGAAAGGGCTGCTTTCAAGGATTCCAAATATGTTTTTGTTTTTTCAAAATTTATTATGTAGATATAGTCTAAAATGTACGAAGAAACACCGGTCTACGCCTGATCACTTATGTTTCTAAAACAAAAATTTTGATATTATCAGGGTTACTATAGGTAGATAACAGGAACAATGCCAGAATTGCTTTGAGTACATGCGTGTTTACGGCATCCGATAATCACCCGAGTGGATCCTGTTTTGAGGCATGATTAATAATGACAATTTTGTTGAGACGCACTAACATTTTCTAGTTTTTCCCAAAATTTCAAAATGTGGTAAGTATTGATCTGATCAGTGCAGTCTACACCTTTCATATAAGTATTTATTGTACTCGGTAAGGTTCGAAATTTTTTCACCATATTTAGTTTTTCTGTTGGTATCAATCTTTTGCGCGTTATGAATGGCTGATATAATTTTCATATCTTGCCACGGTTGTAATAAAATATCACCATTTTCGAAAAATCCTATCACTTTTGTCTGTTCGCTGATTGCCCTACCTTCCAAGGGTACGGCTGCAGAATCCAGATGAAAAGCCGCAGCACACCTGTAGAAAAAGCGAAAACACCACATAATTTACAGGTGAAAGTCACCTGTCACGAACGTATGTTAAGTCGCGATTTGACGGATGCCCTCATACTTTCCCGGGATACAAACCACCTTTTTTCTATGTTATTCAACTTGGTGCGTTTAAATAAAACCACGATTAAGTGATAGAAAGGCACGTTTATAAAATATTCGCGATTTTTATTCCCACCATTACGGACTATGGCTAGAAAAAAAAGAATAATGCCAAAGCGAGAAGGAGCAAACTTGAGAATCCTTGCATGTAATTTGAATCGAAATCGGCGCGAAAGCAAATCGTAAAAGCGAATTATGATGTCGAGACGAAATCCGATAGCAAATCGTGTTCAGGACCGAAAATGATAAAAAAGAAACGCTATATCGAATCGGTATGACGATTCGATCGAATCAATTTCGAATCAATTTAGAAGGCCTTGGTAGTACTTCACACACCACGCACACAATTTTTTCCGCTATATTGAGTGGTTTTCGAATCGCATGGGCAAAGCAAAAATAATATTCGATTTTGAGTCGTTTTAGAAAAGAATGGGGAAAAACGGAAATAACTGTATAATATAATTAATAAAAAGAAATTATTGGATATATCTTTAATTTAGAAGCAAATAAATTAATTACATAAAAAATAAAATACAAAATTTAAGTAAATTAAAAAAAAATCATAATTCATCGGATTTTTGGTGAGTTTCTCCATCTGCAAAGAGAAATGACATTGGTTTACAAAATTAAGCATATTTAGTTATACTTGATTCGTTTCCTTAATACACTGTCCTGTATTTTAATTTATTTTTTGTTCAAGCAATCGTTGACATATCGAAAATGCTTCATTGCAGATATGTCGAAAATCTTCCAAGGAATATTAAAAAATGTTCGATGGAAAGTAGAGTTGCATTATCAAGCATACGGACGGATGGACGAATATCGGATAATCAAAATAATTCGTTTACGGGCAATTCGTTAATACTTCTAGACGAATTTGGCAATTTGCCCTTTTACTTATAGAAATTTTAATTTAATTAAAAAATCTTCTTTTACACTTTTGTAGGCAGGAACGAACTCACCATGTTTCTTATTGTGTAGCCAACCCGTGTAGTGTTCCATTTCGCACATGTTTTCACTACCCTTATCGGCACCTTATCACTTTAAATATATTATAGGAACGGAACAGTTTTCAATTAAACCAAAGGATATGTAGTTGAAAGGGATGCCAACTGTACTCCACCACGACGACGGGCTGCTATGTATGAATGCAGTTTTTGTTAGTATTACATCCAGGGGGATTTTGACCTACTGGTGTTTACACTCGGCTATCCAGTGCGTCTTGCTGACCTCAGTAAAACCACCGCACTCATACAACATCAAAATACGTTAAACTTACAGTTTCAATTTAGTTTTGGTTATACAAAACAACATTCAATTCATATTATTATTATTACTATTTTTTTTTTTCAAGAATACTTTTACGCAATCAGCTAGTAGACTATTCTTAACATGCATAAGCCACACAAAAACATACAGGGCGCCCTACATTCACACTCACTTTTTCCATCGGGCAGTACTCTTGAACCGTATTAAACCCTTTTATTTTCTGGCCAGTACTCCTAAACCGCATCAAAATACTTTTCTTTCGGCCACTGAACCGTATCAAAACCTTTTTTTTTCGGCCAGTATTCCTGAACCGTATTACAGCTTTTCGTAAAAACCGGTATGGGATTTTATGGCAAATTTTTAGAATTCATTTGAAAGCCCCATTAGTAAGGAATTTATTGAAAATTCAAATCAAAAAATGGAAAACCGTTACAAATCAAGATTAACACTAAAGAAATGAAACACCAAATTGTATGCAAAATAAATAAAAACAAGAAATTTTTGTCGAACCATGGTTAACATTATTGACTTTATTTTATCACTGCACTAAACAATTTGAGTTTTTCATAATAAACAGAAAGAGGTCCGATCTTTGTTACAAATTGAATTTTCTTTCCAATAATATCATAACTGTGATAGTTATTGGTCTCTGGAAATAGCAACTTTCAAACCAAAATATATTAGTAACCAAACTTTTTTACTAGTTTTCTCTCCGTTACTTCCTCTTCTACGTCAAGATCGTCTGTACTATAGTACAAAATTATCTACTTGATGTACAATTATTACGTTATTATGTACCAAACTTTGCAAATTTCATGAATCTGAGAATTTTCTAAAGCTAATTTTACATACATATAAAACCCCGAAATCTTTATTTTTGACACGTTATTACCTAAGTTTATGCTCTTTTTCTCGAACTATGTGGAATTCTGATCATGATAATACGCACAGATTTCGTATTAACTTTTCGTGTTTTTTAAGATTTCAGTAATAACCTCCCTTAAATTGTTTTATATTTAGTAATCCGTTTATTTTCATTTCTTAACATTTTGTGTTTATTTATTTTTCATCTTTTATATTTTGATTAATTGATTAACTACTTTGAATTTTTTCTGCTACAGCGTACTAGTATTAGTAATTTATAGCTTTTATTTCGTAGTTAATCTTTCTTAGTTTTTGTGCGAAAGCTGCGATTAGAGATCGTAAACAATAGTTATGCAACTCCTGCGAGGATTCAATAATTACATCTGCCTTCATCTAATGGTTATTGTTCGAACTATTTTAACTTATTTTACTGACGGTGCTGCTCCCATTTATGAGTTTGGATAGAAATATTTATACTGATCTGGACAGGGTGCGAATACTACTTAATATCTTATGAAATTGTTCCTCCGGGTTGAATGTTTGAATGCGCGAAGCATCCGCAATAAAATGGATGAATTTAATTATATGCTTTCCAATGTTAACTTACATGCTATTTTTGTCAGTGAGATTTGGCTCAACGACGATATTCAATCATCATCCATATATTTCGTAACGATGGAAAGGGACGGGTGGGGTGGTGTAGCGTTTTATATTAGAGACTAGATCAATGCCAAGCAAATCACTTTTTCAGTTGATCAAGCAATTGAACTCTTATGTGTTGAGGCTGGCACCGGTAATGAAAGGTGCGTTCTTTGTTTCGTATATTGTCCCCCAAATTGCTTTAACTATGATCATGCTTGTGATTTTGAAAATAAAATGTCATACAATACACAACGCTATGAGAACGTCATTAATGGCGGTAATTTTAATGTTAATTTGCTAAGGTAGGAGATCTCTTCAAATCAATTCACTCTTTTACTCTCGGGTACCGAGTCTCTTCACTTTAACTTTGTCACTTTCTATCCTACCTACTACATTGATTCTAGTGACAGATAATGGAAAGATCATTGGTCATCATCAAATCAGCCCTCCTAGTACGCTCGACCATGACATTATTTTTCTTAGCTGTGACCTTATGCTAGGCATGAATCATACTCCTATAAAGTATTCTTTCCGAGATTATAATAACTAATATAGATACTGATTCCTTAATTGGTGAGTGCATGGTTTTGCCGTAGCAGCGGATATATGATGTGTACAAGATTGTTCACTTACCTGTATAATAAATATGGAGCTGTTCGGGTGAAATATATTTATTCGAATTGTTGCCCATAGTTTACTACGAAAGTCCGCACCCTTATTATGGAGCGCGAGTATCTATATCAACAATATAGGCGGCTAAAACCTATGAAGCAAGATCTTTGTATAAAACTGCTCGAATTAGAGCTACCACAGCGATGAGACTGGGAAAACGTCAGTATTATAGTTCCAACATTAATACTAACCTTGATTCGACAAAGTGGTGGAGAAATCTGCGGTAAATCTGAGTATATGGTAAGGACAAGAGCGGCTGCAGTTTCCAACCTGATGAATTGAATGTCTTTTCTACCTCGAACAGTAACTCTCCCGCCGAAATATCTACCCCAAATCAGGTTAGTTTATTACCCAATCCAGTTAGGAGTATCTCGCATGATTCCTGTGATCTATTTTCATTCCGTGCGTTAATATAGATGAACTTATTTCGGTTCTTAATTCAATAAAATCTAATTCGACTGGCCCTGATGACCTATCACCACGCTTTATCAAATTATTGCTTCCAATCATCTGTACATTTATTCTGCATATAGTTAATTCGTGCTTGATATCATCCTCCTTTCCCTCCAATTGGAAAGTTGCTAATATTCTTCTGATCCCGAAGAAATGTTCTGCTGAATCTCCAGCTGATTTTCGTCCAATTAGCACACTATGCTTTCTATCTAAAGTGGTTGAAACACTAATGTATCGGAAAGTTTTTGAACATGTACACAAAAGTAGCCTACTGACCTACTGGCAATCCGGATATAGAACGCATCGCAGTTGTGAAACTGCTATTTTGAAGATATGCACTGACATAGACTTCTAGATTTTTCAAATGCATTTGATACTGTTGATCATAGTATTCTCTTGGAGTAGCTTTATGCTTCTTTTAAATTTAATAATATAGCAGTAGCGATGATCAGTAGTTTTTTTATCAGATCGCAGTTAACAAATAAAACTCAATGATAAAATATCCAATCAGCTACCTCTAATATGAGGAGAGCCTCAAGGTTCTATCATGGGACCGTTGTTGTTCAGGCTGTCACCATCCTCCTCAAATTCAAATGTTCAAAAATTTTCGCCCATTAAAATATTTCCTATATGAGAAAAAAAGTCTTATACAAATACTTTTTATTCAAGCTAAAACTTTAATCTATAAAGAAATCTGCTTGAATTATGAATGAAATTAAATTTGATAGTAGACAGATAACTTATGAAATTTCACTGCAACAAAATGATGACGATGAGGAAGTAAATATTTTACCAAAAATAACTTGATGAACTAAACTCAACTTTTGGGGTAGCTTCAGCTGAAGTTATTTTCCCTGCAGCCAGTAGAGCAGAAAGCTTTGAACTTGCTCCCTTAAGATACTTAACAAAAGTTGCGACAAAGTATTACCTTGGGGCATATTTTATTTATTGCTTCTGAGACATATAAACGCTAAGAAATTACCAAGTTTTCTGGCAACCGAGTGGATTTTTAGCTCAAACTAATTTGTTAACGCAATCATGTCATTAAGTGTTTTCCCAATTAGCAGTAATGAGGGATGAAATAAATCACAACAGTAAACAAAGGCGGGAAATGTTTGTAATCCCTTAATTACCACGATGACGTGTTAATTTCATTATACGAATCAATTGCTTGCCTCTAGATAATTATAACTGACTGTAGAGTCCAGATAAGAGGAGGGGACACACGGAATCTTTTTATTTTATGGCTATCTTTGCCTAATAAAAACAACACCTTCCTCAGTCGTAAATTTTAATGCCACCTTTCCGGGAGTCACTTAAAAAGAAATTCTGCTTGGCTGGGATTATATGTAATAAGGAGATGAAAACCAGGCACGCACTTGGAATTACGAGCTGAGCATTGGTCACGTATTGACGAGTACTGTGAACCAGCGATTTAATATGGTGCTTTTCATGTTGAAAGAAAGTGCCGGATGTCCTGTTCCGACTTCTTTTTATTTAATACATTTTCAGCTAAAACTTTTATTGTTTATTAAGAGAATTTAAGAAAAGCGTGTTTTCTAGCTAATTTACAGCTGATTTCCTTCTTTTCGGTATTCTGCGGATAAATTTAAATTATGCTCAAACTGTTTAAATATCTACTGATTAGGTCGGATTCTAAAGAGTTAGACATATTTTTTTTTATAATGCTTTCAATAATGTGATGTTCCGTTTTGCATAAAATCTTTTTATTTTGATTTTAACCAAAACGGAACATTATTTTTATCATAAATATTAATTATTTAAAGTAAATCTCCACAATGTGATAAGGGCCTTGTTCTGGAGAAATGGCATTTGTCCCGCTGTGTATAAGACTCGTGGCACTAGCAGTCTCTGGAGTGTGCCTGCAGTCGTCTTGGATCCATCCGTAAAGGTACAGATATTGGAAGCCACTACCAGCTTCTTACCATCTGAATCTGCATTGGCAACCCCATCAAAAGTTAGGAAAGGTATTTGCTAGTCTGTTTCTTCCCTGCAATCACTTACTACAGTCTACCTTCTGGAGTATATAGGAATGCCCAGTTTGCTCCAAATATTCTTTTGCACGTGTATAAGGCCACACTGACTTTTTTCTTGGAATGCCCAGTTGCCACCAAAAATTATTTTGTATGTGTAGAAGGCCACACTGGCCTTCTTAACACGTTCTTTTAAATAAGCTCAGTTTGGAATCGAGTTTGATTGCCAGATACTTTGCTGTGGAGGAAAGAGTTAGATTGTATCCACCTAGCATTGGAAATATGAAATTTTGCTCGTGCCTTGTCTTCGAAGGGTGTGCCACCAATCCACTATTATTGGCCCAGTTATCCAGTTCATGGCTCCAGACGCTAACAATCTACTAAACTAGAATTTCGGCGACGAGAATTTATCATTTCGCAATTAATTTACGATTATTGTATCAATAGACCCATGCAAACAAAAAATACAGGTAACAAGTAAGAATTTTTCCTCGGACGTATTCCTGTGTGCTTTTTCAAGGAAAACGTTTTTTTCGTTGTTATTTTATTGAACTCAAGGTTTAACTGATTTGTTTTAATATATTTAGCTGAATTATTATAATCGTGCAAAAAAACACTGTCCCAGAAACATAATTTTCTTTGTATTGCATAGAGCAAAATCCGAAATTTTCATCATTTAAATGCCTGTACATACTTTAACATTTGGCGCTTTAAATTTTGTATTACTAAATTCCTATTTTCAGGTTTCAATGCTATTCGGTTTCTAATGATTCAATCCAGGCATTACATAAGTTAAGCATAGTTAAATGTACCTTTTCAGGAAGTACTTTAAAGAAAATTTATGTTCGTACAAAATTATTAGCACAAAAATTTGAGTGCTATAAGTATAACAGGAGCGGAACTTATTTTCCATAAAAGATGGACCAATAACTGTGTTGACCAAATAATAGAAATAGCTCAAAAGTGTAAAAAAATTACAATTTAATGGAGATAATATTCGTTTATCCGAGATTCCTGTTCAGGAGGTGTTTTACATGAAGCAGTCCTGGATATTTGAATTTTATGTACACAAATTAAAAACTTCTAAACCAACCTCTTACACTTAACGTGACGGATAGACCAAAATAGGTCGAAATGGGGCTAGTTCGTTTCTTCATTTAGTATCACAATATCACGCCCCTTTCCAAATAGTATGTTTCCGCTTCACCTTTCCTCCGGCTAATAGCCTATTAGGAACCAATCATTCAACTATTGTGATGAGATTTTTTTAACCGTAATAAGTTTAATGCCCTGTACTGAAAGGAATTAAATAAATGGAACAATATAATTCCGCGTTTTAAAGTGGGTACCACACCGGGAGCAGAGCGCGCGGCACAGCATTTTATGGTTGCCGCTGCGCGATTGCTTTTTGCAAAATTGAATCTATATGTCATATTGCGAGCGTTGCGGCGCGGCGTGGTAAAATAGTTGACGCGCGGCGCGGCGATTTTGGAGATTTCTCAGAAACACAATTTCCTTAACACAATTTCGACGGCAGGCGGCGACTGGCAGACTAACGCAGTAATAGCCAGAAACGTTTTATGGAGCTTGTATAATATAGGAATTTGTAGTTGTCGTTGCGCATCGGCATTGAATTAATTCAATTATGGAGGTGAGAGCGACCGGCGGGCGACGTGTAATATGCTCCATAAAACGTTTGTGGAGAAAATAGTTCCTATTATTGCAATAGTCTGCTGTCTGCCATCTACCGTCGCTATTGTGTTTAAGGTTTTATTCATTCGATCCGCGCAATTCATTTTGGCATTCTAAAATATTCGTAATTGAACCTCATCACTTTCCCTGTTTTTCTTTAACCAGGAGCTACTGTAATAACAAAACTTCTTCATCGGAATTAGAATACATTTGGACAAACTCCGCTGCTGCCGGTGTAACAACCACTCTATTTTGCCGCGTGTCACCGCCCCCTCCCGGTGTTACTAAGGCTTGAATCTGCATCCAGATCAAAGATATATAGTATCTCTAGGCCCCTGGGTCTTTCGCACGGTTTTAAAGCGGTCTTCATCCAGGCATACATATGTTAGCAAAGTAAATAAATGTGAAAAAAATTGATGATCTAACGAAATTGGATCAGCACATAACTCAGAAGAACGCCAAGTCCTTTTACATAGAAATATTTTCCTGTATGACCTCTAAAAGAGAGGAGCCAGGGGAAGTAGTGGAACTGATACATTATGATAAGGTTTTCAAAAACACCTCTTTTTCTGAAAAAAGTTTCTTTTAGAGTTATAATCTTTCCCAAGTTACAAGTTTCATATATAGTGCTAAACTTTTTTGATTTTCTATCCAAATTATTTGAGAAGGAGATATTGGGCTTTTGCTCAAATAAACAAAAATCATTCGGAATAATTTAATCTGAAATCTTCACGAAATTACCCGCAAGCAATTAAAGGAAAATTTATTTTTAAATATTTTTAATTTTTTATTTTTATTCATTCAGAGCTGAGAAAACGCAGAGTATAATTAATTTATTCAGCCCTCAAACAAACACCAGCCGCCTATACTCTACGCCATCGGTAAACATGAACGAAAAGAGCCTAAGGTTCAATTTCATTTAAGCTTAAATCGCTTAATTAAACTTTGTGCTTGCTCTATGCGAAAAGTAGATGACTTTAACTGTAATCAAAAACGGACTTCATTTGATGTATGTTAACACTGGGACGTCATTAAGCCAGGAATCTAATTAAATCCATTCATAAATGCGGACCAGTTTAATTTCGAATACCGTGACAGAATTATAAACATATGAAAACATGACCTCGAAAGTACATGAGATATTTCGGGCACCCAAATCGCTTTACAGATGGTATTATCCCTCTTTCAATGAGGGCTCAAACACGTGTTTTCATTTATTCAATTTCCACATTTCAAACTGTGCACACTGTGCCCGACTCATTTATTAACTTGTTTCGCAATTTCACAAATGCTAACGCACCAATTTATATGAATGTTCGTCGGTTCAATGTAAATTCGCCGCAGTTACAAGTGCAACAGGACTATAGAATTATGCAGAGCGTACAATTCCAACAAAGTCTATCAGGTAAGCCAAGGCTTGCGAGGAATCTCAAATTCTTTTTTTTTCCTTTACACTTTCTATAGGATACCGTAAATTGTGGTTACTTTGCGATAGCGGCTTTACAGCTTTACCCCGTTCCATAGAAGGTTATTTGTTATGATCGTGTAGCGGAATGTTCCATTTTACCGTTTTTTGTTTTTTTTTGATAGCAACTGATTTTCGTATATTTCTCTTTAATTCGTGAGTAATTTAGGGTTTGTTAGAGATAGACATTTTTTTTTTCAAATGGAAAATGGAAGTTTGTAAGACGAGCTTACTGAATATTAGAACAGTCTCAAATAAGCTGAATATCTGATATATCCTCTTGTGTATAAGAGGCGCTTGAAATTAAACTAGGAACAAATCCATTTATCTTTATATGTTTATGAGCATCAAAGTGACACAAGCGACATCTGTTGGAATTGGAAACAACTGTAGGTTAGTGACATCTTAGTAAACTTTGGGTTCGGAGAACGGAATATTCAGGAAAGTTCTGCTATAATTTGTAGAGAATAAATGCGGCGCTTCTCACATCCTGGATGCGGAGTCTTTTTTCAGACAGTGAAGTGAACGAAGTAAACTATTTGGATTGTGATAATTGGAAGTACCGCACTAGCGATAACTATAAAGAGTTGATTTGATAATTGTTGGTGAATTGTGAAAGTAAACAGTAAAGCTAAATAAAGAAAGAACTCTTGAATTACAATTGAAATATTGTGTTTTGAATAACGAACCAATGCCACGTTCGTAACAATATTTATATACATAACTTAAAAAAAATGCAGTTGGTCAGAGGAAATCCATGCACATCTATATTAGAAATTTAGGCCGAGTGTCATTGCTTACATATATATTCAGTTTGGGTTCCAAATGATCAAGTTATAGTCCGTGGAATGTCGTTAATAAATTTTTGAAGTTTCTATTATATAACATATCTACAAGTGGTCATGATATAGACGTGGAGATAGATGTGGAGTTCGTGCTGTATCAATAGAATTTTTTTTTTTATTTTTTATCAAACAAAATGTGCGGATACTAGACACCTAGACAAATAAGAAATTGTATCTACCATTTAGGTATTACAGGGTGATTATGAAAAAAAAATAGATTTTCACATACCACCCTGTATCTTAAAAAATACAGGCGTACGGTCACGGCTCATTGTATGCAGAGCTTCACGGCCTTTCCAACGACTGCTCAACCAGCCCCGTACCTCTCTCCCATAATGAATTATAGTTGTCTAAACTAAAACTTTGGGTTTTTCTTACCTTTTTTTTTTAATTTGACCTCTATTATTTTTGTAAAAAGGTCGTTAACATAATTTTTTTTTATAAAAACTGTAAACTGGAGACTCTCCTCTTTAATTTTACCTATGTGCTATCTGCAGCCGTTAAGGAGTTATTAACTCACAACCTATTTCGGTCATACCGAGATTAGCCGATATTTTTTTAAATGTCGTTACGAAGGGAACAAATTATCTTTGAGAATAAGTTTGAGAATAGCTTTTGGAATAGGCTTTAGAAATAATGGCTCTTTAACGGCTGCAGATAGCGCATAGGGTGTAATAGGTGAAAGTAAAGAGGAGAATCTACAGTTTACAGTTTTTGTAAAAAAAACGACGGTTTTCTAAAAATATAGAGGTCAAAGTAAAAAAAAGGCTAAAAATATCCGAAATTTTTATTTTAGCCACCATAACTCCTTCGAAGAGGGGGGTATGGGGCTGGTTGAGCAACTGTTGTTGGAAAGGCCATAAGGTTGTGCACGTAAGATGCTCTTAACTGTGACAGTATGCCCTGTACTGTTTTGTGATAAAACTAGCTTTTTTTTCTTAATCATCCTGTAAATCCGAATCGGTTGAAATGCCCCCACCCCCCTCCGCCATGCCCCGTACAATCGTTAAAGAGTCAATAGTTCGTAGCCTATTCTCAAACTCCTCAAAAATAATTTGTTCCGTTGGTGAAGTCATTTAAAAAAAAATTTCGGCTAATTTCGGTATGACCGAAATAGGTTGTGAGTTAGTCACTCGTTAACGGCTGCAAATAACCCATAGGAAGTAATTGGTCAAATTATGCAAAATAATGTAATTTGAAACAAACCATGAATGTCGCCTTAAGTTATTGATGCAAAAATCTTAATAATTAATAATACATATACGTGGGGTGTCCAATCCATTTGGCTCTACCAGCATTATTTCTACGCGTTACAAACGGAATGACAAGCTTAGTATAGGTACCCTATGAGGACTTCATCAAAGTATAAAAATCATGAGTTTATAAAATTAAAAAATTTGTAAAATATGTTAAAATATTTTTGGAATCTAAATCGATGGGGATTTAAAAATTATAATTGTATTCAAAGTTCAGCTTTATCAATCAAAAATACCAAACTAAAAATATAATAAATTTATTTCCAGGTCGCTCTCTCTCCGCTCATAGTACACACAGTTTGAATATCACACGATGACAATATGAAGTACATCGACGTATGGGAAAAAATAATTGATGAATTTGTACAAATGTTGTTTATATTTTCGAAAAGGTTCCCATTTCCAGCTGTTAGAATTATTCGTCAACTATTTCATTATATTTACGTCTGGAAGATAAAAACTGTAGAAGGAGATAGAAATATACGTCAATACTAAATCGCTTGAAAATTATACAACTGTTAAAAAAAAATCGCCGTCTAAGAAAACTGCTTGTATATAATTTGCAGTACTATTCCCGATTACAATTCTGCGTTCTTTTTTCCTGATCCATATAAAAGGAGCTACACCGATTAATAAATGAATAAAAAATCAGAAGAAGAAGAATTACAATTTTAATATAAGAACCAAAAATTTAAGATCTATTTTGGCATTTTGTGAAAATTGAAATGCAATTTGATAATTTGCGCCCATAAAAAAAATCATTATAGAAATTAATTATTTAAATTTCTAATGAACCAGTACAGTATTAAAAAACGCAGCTAATACCTCCATATCAGTTGTATAGATATCATCCGCGTGAAGCAATAATATTTTGTATCAAAAGAGCTTCCAAAAGTAACACAGTCATATGCGTATTAATATCCTATCATGGTAAAATTTGGTATATCATGTCTTGACTTGATGTGATGGCTGCTGGTACAGTGGGCTGTAAATTTAATACAGAAGATACAATATCTGCAAGAAAAGCTTTTGCGATTGCCTCCAAACTTTCAGATTGAGCTTTCAAATATTGGTTCGCAAAGCAAACTTAATCTTGTCATCTCTATAGCCTTTATTACTTTATAGTAAAACCATTGATTATTTATATATAGATATGCACCAGAATCATTGACGTCTTAGAAACGAGATGTCTCTATACTTGTCAAAAATGTGATTGAAACTTTTATTTAATGGTAAAAATACAATTTTTTCCAGCACATAATATAAAAATGTTTCAAAACTAAATCAAAACTCTTACCAGTCATTAATAATTCTTTTATTAGAAGTTTTAAAGCTGGAAATAACAAACGAAAAACACGTAGCTACATCTCCTTTCGAAGACGTCAATGATTTTGGGCACATCTATTTATAAATAATCAATGGTAAAACACAACACTCACAAAAATATGCAATTTATAACTGCAATAAACCACTTTCAGTATGTGCAAAGCGATATGATCCCGTGATATCCATCTGCATTGAACGCGCCTTTTATCATATAAAACTATATAAATGCTTCTAGACTGCAAAACACCTTTTGAGCATGCAGGCTGCAACCCCCATCTTACGGTGATGAAATGAATTAAAAACACCAAATTGTATGCAAAACATATAAAAACAAGAAATTTTTGCCGTTTGCATGGTTAACATTATTGACTTGATTTCCTTTATAATTTTACTAAAAAATTTGGGTTGTACAAAATAAACAGAAAAGGGTGTGATTCTTGTTACAAATTGAACTTTCTTTGCAATAATATCACAATTTTTTGTGTGTGCGCCACCTCCTCTTCAAGACCTTACATACTCAGGTATAAATTTACTTGTTTGATGAACCATTATTACGTTATTATGTACTAAACTGTAGAAATTTCATAAATTGTAGATCTTTCTAAAATTACTTACATATCTCTATTTTTGAAACGCCATTACCTAAGCTTATGCTTCTTCTCTAACTATATGTAGTTTTGGGCACGGTAATACGCACAAATTTGATACTAAGTTGTACTAACTTTTGTCTTTTTTAAGACTTTAACATATACGAAATATATAACACCACCAAAACAAACACTTTGTGTGCATAATTTCGTTTTAACATCAATTTTGATTCGCCTTAGGAAATTCCCTATCGTGAGAGAATCTCGGGTTGATAAGTCGAAAATCATGTTCCTTTTACTACGCTGGTAGTCTGTTTTCCGTTCAATATCGAGTTCTATCTCGAAAATTAAGCCAGAGATGACGATTTGCTAGCAAATCGGTTTCGAATCAAGATTTTTGCAGGAATGGAAGGTGTAACATTTACACAAAGCAATTAGTTTTCACTTATACCACTAACTTCTCGAACAATCGCTCAAATTTTTGATATCAGTTTATGCCAGGAGAGGAAAAAGTGTTTATAATTTCACCCACATTACAAAAGGTCTCTGCATCCATCGGTCTCTTTGGTATTCCAATCACTGAGATATTTACTTTCAATAAATGAAGCCCCTTTGCGTGAAATGAAAAATAAATGTCCCATTTTAAACCCGAAATTGATTTCTTGCTTCCAATTCTATTAGTGTGACAGCTTTGGAAAATTGAAAGACAACAATAAACATTCCGTGGAAGTGGAGCTATATCACGCGATGTAGACTGCAACTGAATATTTTCGTATAGTTTCATCCTGTCTAGTGCTATCTTTGCTTGCTTAGGAAATCGAAAATGGGAACGTTCCTGAACGCAAGAAAGCTGAAACTTGGCAAACTCCAGGCCAGACCAGACTGAAATGGTACGGTGGCGGTCGTGATATTATCGAAATAGTTTAAAGGAATAATAATAACCTACTCGCGGTGAAAATGCCTCAGAATGTATTTCAACGAACATACTCGTACATACATACATAGCGAAATCGCGAAATTATGCCAGCGACGACGACTACATAATTTAAATTTGAAAATTTCACGTGCCAACAAGTTCGGTAATGATAAAATCGATGCATTAAATATGCAAAAGAGAAGCAAATTGTTGTGTTCCTTTCATTCCTGGAAATTTTATCACGTGGGAAATAGGGCGAGAGTTGGTTTCCTGTAAATATTTCTCCCTGTTCTTATCGGACCAGGTGAGTGCGTGTTAGATTGGTGCATATTACTTACAGAAGAATTCCTGCCTATTGAGCTTTCCTTTCTTCAAATAATAACAGGATTGCAATGTACATTTATAGGAACATAAAACGTACCTACTCTGGAGCATCCTTTCCTGCATGATATTATCTTGTACCGTTGCATGAATCGCAATTTTAATAATGAGAATATTTTAGGAAGCATAAAACTTTTGTGAGTAAATTTAAAACACATCGTCAGCCTTGACAGTTACATCGCTGATGTACATAATTTGCTAATATCTTGTCTATTTATTTATTATATTATTGAATTATATGTATAATATGAAGGTACAAAAGAACGCCTCATACATTTTCATAGAAGATTTATAAATGAAGCAAACTGTACAAATAGCTCGTTTCAATCGAGAGAACAATTTGTTCTGTGCAGTTTATGAGACTTCTAGAACAAGGTATACAAAATAACAGAGCTAATAAAAACCAGAATTCGGACAAGAGGTATTTTGGCCGACCTAACTATAGTCCTGATGAGGAATAATATTCCCACCTTGAGAACTGTGGAGAGAATAAGTCCAGTATGTTACTCCAACGTTACCCCGTTTGCACGTTCTGATGAAAAGTGAGTTGATACATGAGAAATTATTTTTTTTTTCGAGACAATTATGAAAATATTTCTTATTAGCGAGTTTGCTGTCCACTGATACTGTTAAATATAATGTGCCACAGAAAGCATGTACTCAATGAAATCTTTGGCAGATGCGAGTATGCTTTGATCGTTCCTCAATGGATAGCGAGATGGCCATCGATGATTTTTGCACTAAAAAAATTATTTCCGAATATTCCATTCTTAAGAATAGAGTACCAATAAAACAAGAAAATTGTTCATGAGCAAAGAAAAGCCAATATATAGAAAGCTCAAAGCTCCCATTCGCAAGTCCAAGCCGGTAGACAGCTCCCGCTCGCAAGCTCGAGCACCTACACAGCTCTTAAGCAGGAGTGGGGTCCACTTGAATAAAAGTTGCTCTGTCTCTCAACCATTTTAGGAGCTGGAAGCAAGTTGAAAACTCGAATTGGACAGATTTCCCTTCATAGCGATAAAATTTTCCTGTTTTACAGAAAAATTACTTGTCACTACCAATTTTATTTTTCTACTTTATGGAAATAAGATATACCAGAAAAACATTGAAAAATTAAATCATTTATATTTCCTTCTCTGGATTTGAATACAAATCCTAAAACTAACGTATATAGTTTAAAACAATAAAAGCTAACAAACATATTCCCGAATAGGACTGTTCTCAATTTAAAATATGACTTGAATGTCAGTTATGGTTTGACATTTTTTTAATCATACATACGCTGGTTAAATCTTGTCAAATGTTGTGAATTTATATTATATTAATATTATAATATAATATTCTTTGAAATTGCGTTTAGCATGTAATATGGATTATAATGTTGATGTATCCATTTTTTCTAATTTTACATTCATATAAATTTACGATAGAAAATATTCCTTCTGCAGTCGCTGAGGAGTGTGGAAGTCAAAATATATTTAGAATGTATATTAATAAAGCAAACATTTTTGAATTATGTCTCTCTCAATAATCGATACCTTTTGCCAAAATCCATTAATATTTTTTAAATTTTTTAGTAACTCCTTGCTTACCATATTCTTTAAAATTGTAAACTTCAAATCGATTTCATTATAATCTTCGAATAATGAAATGATTTGAGAAAATTTAAAACTAATGGAATTATACTGGAGCGTTCATCGTAGTTTCTCCGGATCTAAGTGGCATTTTTATACTTGAAACCGAAGTCTTTTGTTAAAGCCAACACCAATTTACGCAGAAAGCATTAGCTGTAAAGCTCGGTTTTATATAATGGCGAGTATATGGTACAAGGCATTTTCGAAGCATCATGATGCTTGCTACAAGATTTTGATATCGTGTTTGCCAGGCCTTCAGTTCATATATTGTGTGCAGTGTCATCTATACGCATGGGCCCTCTGGGTCCGGGCCCCGTGTTCAGGGGCACCCTAGTCTCTGCGATAGTAGACCAACCGATGACCAATACTTCTACTAGTAAGATAACCTATAACAAGCTAGTTTAGCTGTTAGAGTTTGGCTACTGGGGGATTTATTCGAACTTCTATACATGACAACAAATTTTCATGCAAAGTAACGTATAGTGACTGCGTTTGCAGCCCCAGTATTTTTTAAATTTCCAGCATTTTTCATTGTATACTTTCAGTAGTCAAACTCAATTTATTTGGGAATCAGCGAAAATTTTTATACTGTTGGTTCATGTTAGGCCTAACGCGCAACTGTAGTCTAAAAAAAGCAATTGTTTAAAATTTATACGTCCGATCAACTCGGGTACTTTATTCAGTCTATCATCACAAATTTTAGCAAGAAAAATGTAAGTCTGTTGACCGCTACTCAAACAATTGAAAATCTAGAACAATGCACATTTGTGAATCTATCCTTCACCATCATCAGACTAGCACTTTTAACAGTGCTTATAGGAACATGTAAACAAATATATTGTTACAAATATATCGACAGCACACGTATGCACGGGTAAGTGATATTTAGTACCGGGTGTATCATTTATTTTCGAATTTATATTAAAATCGACTACATAATGGAGACTTTTTGTCACACAACATCTTGGTCACTGTCGCCGTCCTGGCCACCAGATAGTTTAGTACGCACAGTGAATAACTATCAGCGAAAAAGCTAATGTTTTATATCATCATTTATCAATATAAATTAGGAGGAGGCAGCCGTGATATGTGTATTTTTCATAAGGATATGGAAAATATCAACGCTCTTGGGTACTCCCAATTTGGACCAAAAGGATACTTAAAGGACAATTTCACTTAATGTTTGGTGAACTGAGATCTCTGGATATTTCTGTTTGAGTGTTGAAAGCCTTGATGATTAACTACAGATCTTGAGACCTGTTACATTTTATCAAAGTTCCAATATGCGATCATCAATTGAACCCGAAGAGAGACTTGCTGGAACTCTGAGGTCTATAAGCACTTTCATGGATATTTTTACCTTCAAATTGCTATCACAGTATTCTTTAAATGTTTTGTTTTTGTTGTATAGGGGTGGTCTCATTTAGTCTTCCTGTATTAATACTTCATTATTGATACCTTCTTCTCACACTATCGTTGCAGCAGAGATTTAAAAAAAAGATGTGTATGTTTTTTCCTAGTCCTACATCGCCTCACAAAATAATAGCAAACAAGCAGCGACAAAAATATTACCAGCGGAGTAATGTTCTCGTCACCCAAAAGTTGCTAGCCGGAGGAACCAAAAAGTCACGTTGCTGTTACGTCACTTCATGCACGCATTAACGTTAGACCCTAATGGAATTGACGGTGGTGACACAACAGTTTCGTGACAAAAAGTCTCCAGTGTACAATACGTCTTAACATATTTTACGATATTAGTCCTGTTGATAATCCAAAGTAAAAACAAAATAATTTCTGTTAGGGGCCGCCCGTATCCTAAAGTGCCCAGGGCCCCCATTTGGCTAAAGACGGCCATGATTGTGTGAACTTTGTTTACGTTTTCCAGATGTCTTGAATGGGTACTTATCTTGTCAAAAAGGATTAACCTTGTTAATAGAGCGGATGTTGATGTGTAATTCCATAATTCAATAATACATATGTCCTAGTATTAGAATACAGAACGGCGCGAAGGATGTAATCAACTTACCATTTGCCATTCCATTTCCCATAAAATCTTTGTCAAATGAATATATTGAATATGCCTACTTTAAATGAACTTTTGAATGTATCTCGAATTGGTAAACATTTCTTTTAATTTGGGGTCCCGTTTTCTGCCAAACAAGGAATTCGTAGCTGCTACAGTTGAGAAACAGCTTCCTTAAAGGTTTCTTATAATTCAAAGGGTGGTTTAGATAACAATGAATTCGAAGTTCTAATTTAACTTAGTTTTTCAAGAGATTTTCTTTGATTTAATCAATTCAAGCTTCTCAACAAATTCCCCACTTCTTTTTATTTTTGAACTTCGACAACTATGTTAATCAATTACTTAATGACTTTTAGGTCGTAGCGACTTCAAGTCAACGAGCGATGTTCTAGTTTACTCCCGCTTTTCTCCGGTCTTCCACAAGGATCCGTCCTGGATCCGCTGCTTTTCAGCTTATTTTTTAATGATTTGCCACATATTGCCATATACTAAGTAAAACTCCATTTGAGTTGGTGTGCAGTTACGAAGCCTCCGTTTTCTAGGAACGAGAATCTTTGAATTTGTCGAATTCTGCTGCCTAATGTCGTCATCATACGCTTGATTGGAGGTTGCGTTAAAGTAAAATTTTTTCCTGTATCCATTTAATGAAAACTCAAGTCACTTCCCAGGATTATGTTGCTAAAACTTAACACATAAATAGACAATGCAAGTGTAAAGAGTTTCAAAATCGGACCATGACATCCCAGTCGGACAGCTGTTCCATGTCGGAAAACAAACATCAAACAGTAATGGAACTCCTAACCAAAGTAAGGACTCGGCCGAAGCTATCTATCGAATTTTACAAATAAGCTAGTTTGATAAATATAGGAAAGTCAAAAACAAGTAAATAAATTGACTTATTGAATTGCAAAATAAACTGACACTTCCAACCCAAAAAGCAGAATATGAATAAGTCAAAGTGAAATAATCGTAAAAAAGGAACCCCACATGATATAAACGACTAAATTTGAATTAAAGCAAAAAGTAATAAAGAATAATTTTAACAAATGTGCATAAAAAGTCGATCCTAAACTTGTATTGAAAATGTGAGAACAATTACAACCAAATTTGACAGGTGATTGAACTGAAAATAGATAAGAAATTCATATAAGCGACAAAAATCAATAGACAATAATTTAACAGGTATAAACTTGTAGAAGTAGATATCCCGAAATAGGCATAGGCTAGAGGAGGAGTGTGAAATGTATTAGAGTAGGTCACTTAGACGCAGAAAAGCTTGTGTGCTGCAACCTTGTGATTTTTCTAGTCTGTTCTTCAACCAATAAGATTGTTGCATTGTTCTATTTTTTCGAATTGTAAGAAGGGCTAAATCCTTTTTTTTATTATTATTAAAAAAGTATGTGTACGCCTTATGAAGAAGAAGTTCAAGTGCTGTTATGAGAAAAGTTCGGAGTCCTGCGTAATTCTTTGGATGTGATAACGTTTAAAGTAAAAGGGCGCACAGCCTTGTACGAAGCAATGAAGAGGTAAAAAAAACCAACCGCTATTGAAAGAATTCGAGCCAATATCCTGCTGACTGGGGGAACAATTATTTTCTACTGGCAGCCCGGTGCATGGCCCCACCACAGCAGCACAGAGGAAAGCAACACCAGGTAAAGTTTGCCGAATACATTTTGTTTTGTATTTTTGCTCAAGCCACCAGAGCTTAAATCGAGTGCTTGGATCAACCATGGCTGCCAGGGTACCCACTAGGTCAAGCAATTATGCTAACGGTCCAAGGTTCAAGCTACGGACCACTTTTATAGCAGTGACGCAGACAAAGTCTGTAACAATTAAGTCCAAATGTATGACAGAATGCCTCAGCCAATTGAAGACACTGTTACCTCCTCTATTTCTTGGAAGTCAAATCTTAACATTTTTTGATGAAGTAAATTACCTGGGCATTAAGCTCAATTGCAAAATGTAGTGTTGCAGCTGTGTAAATTATATCATCTGTAAAGTTTGTGACGGCCTATGTAGGCTTTGGTTGTCGGCCAAAATATTCATATTGTCCACTAAGGCACAATTAGTTAAAACTCTTCCTCTTCCTTAAATTTGTTGTGGTATCTTGCATGTGTTCACAAAATAAATGTTGCCCTTAATGATTGTGTTCGATTTGTTTTTGGTTTAAAGAGGTTCTATTACGTCTCACCGTTCAAATGTAGGTTATTAAGATATTGTCTAAATTCTTTTTCGAATAGGAAGCCGGTAACTTTTCTGTTCAATCTTATATGATTTTGAAGGCCATACAACCCTACTAACCAGATTTGCTTCTTGTAGTCGACCCGGTGGATATTAATTACTCCTCATCTGAGATTAAATGGGGAGGGCTCTCACGTTGTTGAAATTTGTCGTAAATGGAATACTCTTGCATCTGCGTTGCAATGCATTAGGGATGTGGGTGCATTTAGGAGGTTTTGTGTTGAAAGCATCCAATATTGCTTTTGGGACTACTGCACTTACTTTTACTTTTCTTTTATTTGAATTTATCACAATTTATTATTGGCACTTGATGGAACTTCTTAATAATATAAGACATAAGTTCTGTGCATACGATGCTGTAAAATCAATCACAAATCAACACACCTAGATCCTGAATTTAAGAAAAAAAACTAAAAAGAGATGCGAATGAACTGCTGGGTTTTTTGAACAACAACATAAAAAGCAGATTGTGTAAAACTTTCAATTTATTGATCGTTTGCTGCTAACAAAATTAGCTTATATGTAAAGTGATTGTGCTAACTAATTTAATATTAAAGAATAATATATCAATGCAAAAAATGTAGTCATACTTATTGACTTTTGAAAATATTTGGCACTTGTATAGCAGTCGGCAACAGAACTTAAAGCAAAATTAAAATTGGGAAACAAAAAAATTAGTAAGATAAATTAAAAAAAAAAGAATAATGAAATGATATCGAATAAACAAAAAAAATTAATGACAAAAGTCGCCGAAAATTTTAAAGTAATGCAATTTAAGTTTGTGCGGGAACATTAGTAAATTTTGCCACTAAATTGTGTAATTTACCGCAACATCCACACACTAACTTTTACCGCTTGACTTGAAGAAAAATGAAGAACCCAAAAAAATCGTAAAATTGAAAATTTATCCAAATAAGAGAGAAATTGCTCTGTGCACGTCTTTTTTATAACCCTTAGGAGGGAAATATTGAAAATGTCAGCTTAGTTCTACTCAAATGTAGCATCCATAACTTGATTTTCTTTATTTATTTAAATTTTCATCCGTATAAACGTGGTTTATCAGTTTGATCTACGTTTATTACGATTTTATTGTTTATTTCTTTTATTCAGAAAATCACTTTATTAAAAATTATGTGCATAATTCGATTTAAAATTTTCTGCTATAAATTGCACTTTTACGCCTATGTGGTAGTACTAAACTCGTGTGAAATTTGATATTCTCAATTATTTTCCCAATTTGCTCTTTCTCGGTTTCACATTCTCTTCTCTTTCCCACTCATTAGTATAAATTTGAATTTAAATTTTTATAAATATTTAATTAATCGTTAAATTACTTGTCGTGCGATTAATTTCATGGAATGCGCTTCGTTAAATTCTATGAAATGAATGTCATGGAGAAAAATTAAAGTGACAGTTGATATTCGCGATTTTAATCGAGTGCGCGACAGGTGTTTTTCACCTAGAGTTTTCGCGTTTTTTTAGTTTTTATTTTCAGGTGTATCTCAATTAATCGTCATGGGACATTCTTTGGGAGCTATTTGTGGCTATGGGTCGTGGTTGCCCGTGAATTTAAACTTGAAGGTAATTTAACGTGAAAAAGGAATTTCAACTTTGTTATTTTATTTTCCTTTCTGTTTGTAAATTTGTTTTTCAACATAAATTTGCTATGAATTGTGATAATTTCCGTGTTTTTATTAATTTTTGCTTACTTCGTGTATTTCTATTGACTTTTTTTTTATGTAAAAACGCTTTTAGTTTGTGTAGCTGCGTTAATATTTTAACATATCGTAATTATTTTAGTTAGGTACTTATAAGTATTTTATCTCCTTTTCTATTTATTTTAGGTTAATTGCTGTGGTTCCAGTATGTGTTTTCATCGAGGGACATATCAGTTGCCAATACTATCACTTGACTGGTATATTTATTTCAATTTGTAATTTCATTTTGATTTGCATTTATTTATTTCTTTTTAGGTTCATAATTGAACACACGAGTGGCTGAACATAAGTATTTTACTTTCATTCCACAAATTTAACAAAAAATTAGCCTTCGTGCTTCTGTTTTTAAATTTTCAAAATCCCATATCTCTAAAATTTTACCGCCTTATAAAATACGTATAAATTTTATTATCTTATATAAGCATTGCGTATGATCCAAAACACAAGCAGCAAGATTTGGAAAAGACATAGGATATAGGACACCAGCAAAATGTAGTATCTCCTCCCCTTCCTCCCTCCCCCTTAAATATGCAACGCTAGGAAAATCATTACCTACTTATAATATATTAAAGCCTGTGTGTTTAAATATATTTTAAGTTGGAACGATTGTGATGCGATTTATACAGGACAAACTTAGAGGTCATTAAAAATCGGGTTTTCTGAAAAGAATTCCGCAACGAAAAGCAACCGAGCAACCTCTGGTTTATGTAAACATTTAATTAACCTAGATCACACTACATCAATTGCCTAAGTTAATTTAATACGTAATTTATGTGGGAGTAAAGTCTTAGACAGATATGAAATTCTACGAGTTAAGAGAGAAAACCATAACGCTGATTTTTGGTTAAGGATAATATAGGTTTTCACAGTCGTTTAATTAAGACTTACTATTCTCAAAAATATCACTACCCGCAGAAATATGCTTATCTTCAGAAATATCACTTTCCATTATCCACTCATTTTCTCTTGCCCAGCTTATATTTGCAATTACAGAAAACTTGCATTCCGTAAGTAGAACAGAAAAAAATGTTCTATCTCTTCAAGTGCCAATATCCACCCCAGTCGACAATAAGCTCACCTACTTATCGCGGCTTAACATTGAGATTATGGGGGAGCTATTCTGTCATCGAACCAGTATCTATTCAATTGTTACACAACACGTTTTTAATAAATATCTTCTGGTTTAATAGTTTCACCAGTAAATTATTGCACAAGTAAAACAATTCCGCGAACGTTTCTGTAATTGTCACTAGAATAGATACGAAAATAAAGAGGATATGATTCATACCATAGATAGTACATGGAGTAGATATCGCATGGTATACCAGATCAGAATATACAAATTGCGACATGGATGATGCATTCCGGAATGGTCCACAATATGCTTAAGAGCGTGCCGAGAACAAACGTTGCTTTAACAGCAGTTTTGTGTTCATTTGATTGATTTCCTCAATATGGCACATGCGAGATAATATGAATCATTCGAAATGTTCATCATTTCAATTATTGTCCCACCAACCACATTATATCTCTTTCCCTGCTCTGATATTGAATGTGATATCTAGGTTCTTTTACCATCTATGCAGATATTCACAGCTTTAGTAAAGTTTGACACTTAAAACTAATGCAAGAGGTATTAAACAATAATTTTGTGAAGCCCAAAGATAAGTTAAATCGAGATCCTACCTCTAGGACTCACATGTCTTCCGTGTCCATTGAGATGGACACTGCGTCTGAAAGGAAAAGTACATTTATGCATAGAGGTAACAATAATTTAAGGATTTCACATATACCTTAGTAAAAAAAAGTAAGTAAATAAAAAAATTAACACACTCACAATTTATTAAAGGCTTGTTAAGAAAATCAGCGAGGAGTATTAAAATAATATTAAAGATATTATAATCGACATGTATTACATTAAATTTCTCCTTTTATTTTGTGGTATTATCTAGTTTAAACTCCCCCTCCTTGAAGCCGGTCCTGCCAATAACATACACTGTAAAGGCGTTTGATTAAGCGAGTATGTCAGCCAACTGCGAATATCACTTGTGACAATCAAATGGACTATTTCTCTATTACGAGGTTATCGGAAACCAAGTTCTAAAGATTTAAAGAAATTTAAGTATTCCAAGTCAAGTATTTGTTTCGTCTGTTTTCTAGGGCTTTGGAAAGAAATCCCAATAGGCTAATTGGTGGAACATTACCTAAAATCTCAACTGCATTGTTCATAGGCACTTGCACAGGAGTATAAATTCTTCAAACCAATGGAATGAAATTGTTGTCCACTGATAAGACTAGATGAAATACAATATGGCTCCAATAAATTAGATTTGATATCATCAATAGCCTTCTTGGTATAAAAACATATGAAATATTCAAAACTTGCTCCCCAGCACTATGTTAGAAGATGGTATTATTTTTATATTTCTATACATGCCATTTAGTAAATCTAAATGAAATGAACATTCAAATAACACAATATTGTTAAATTTTCAAATATTGTAGCCACCTTTGAAGTTAGCTATTCTTCAAATGTGGTACACCCTTCACTGTGCTTTGAAACAAACACCTTGCTATGGTATAGAAGTATAGAATGTTTGTCTGTTCTGCATAAACAATCCACATCCAACTGCGACCTGTGATACCAACTAGGTAAATATACCAAACCACAAACGGCTTTTGCGTTTATTTCAAGTGAAAAACATAATTCTCAAAATAATGAGTTAAAGAAGCCTTAAAATGTCCTGAAGCCCAGGGTATGCTCTCATTTCCACTGCTATTTAGGACTCTACTATTCCCCATAACTGATAAGTTACCATCGTGGTGGATAAGAGAGCCTTCAACAAAAACAGAACGCCGCACCGCAGAACACAACAGCAAATAAAACCATGAAAATTCAAAGAGTTGTTTTCAAAACAATTAATTAGTATCAAAGGAAAGACTTGCATTGCAACCCCTCAAAGAGTTATGCTAATTAAAATCAAGTTACGAAAAGAATAACTTTTGCGGCAACTTTCAACCTATTTCCTGTAAAAGAGAACACTATGGCGGTTTCCCTACTCGAAAACCGTACGGTGCTTTGTGAATCATAATTTTGAAAAGCACATTTTTCTTAGTGTAATTACTTCAGCACAAATGAACTTTCTTTGATATGACTTTGCTGCCTCTGCACTTTTATATATATACACCATGGAGGAATGGTACAAGGAGGTGAAGCCAGCCAACCGACTCATTTTCAGGGCATAATTATTAACTATATTGTACACTAATTTACGGCTAACGGGAATTTGTATACAACTAGCTAAGTGAAATAGGGCAAGCTGATAAAATAGAGAATAACTTACTGCTTAGCCTTTATTTAAGAGAAACTTAGCCAGAATAGAGACCACGTCAGTATTAAGTTCTTTGCCAAAGGACGAGGAGGATTATTTAAAAGAAAAATTGACCAAGGTTTCTCTGTGGGCCTTATCAGAAATGTTTTTCAAAATTTGATAAGTTTAAGGTTTGATTTAAGAAAAGAAAAAAACCTTTTCTTCCCCTACGTTACCCATTTTTAAGCCAACTACAAGAATGAGAAGTTTTAGTAGATGTGTAAATTTTTCAAATTCTTTATTTCTTTTGCAAAGATATGACTTTAAACTCTACGCTCATTTTTAAGCTTCAAAGGACGTAAAAAGGATATAAAAAAAAATATGTTTTTCATCCTATATAGAACCTAATGCATTTTCATTTCTTCTAAGACACGCGATAATTTCATAAATGTGTAGGAGTAGGTGTGAAATATTTTCTTTTTCAAGCTATTATCGCTGGATGGTCTTAAGAAAAAGGGATGAAAACGAATAGGGGCTTGCACTTTGTATAGAGTGTGTGATTCTTTTACGCTAAATATTTCAGAAATTCGATGTGCAAAACATGTGCTGATCATTTTTTTTTTTTTTATAAAAATAGAAAAATTGAATATAACAAATATTGAAAAATATTTGAAACGTACACAAAGTGATACCAATTCAACGGGAATAGTCAGAAACTTATATTCAAAAGTGCTGTTTGTAAAGGATGTTGCAAATTTTGGTACCCATCCAATAGCCTTGTGTAATACATCGTAGGATAGCTCAATGTCTAGCTACATTTAATGGACGGAGGGAATTTCCGACCGCATAAAATAGAAACAGAATTGAATGGAAGACGGATCTTTATAATTACTCAACCTAAGGACTTCATATCTGATGGTTAAGAAACTAATTAGCAGTCCGATTTTATCCCTCAATATGGCTGAGAGATGGCGTTGAAAAGGTTAAAAGTGAGTTGCAATTAGCTCTCGATAATGGTGACCCGTTATGTGCGATTTTTTTAAAGCTTTTTACAGCGTAAACCATCAAACTATGTTATTAAAATTATCCTCTGATGTTCGCTTTTCTTGGCACGAAGTTTTTTTGCATGATAGAAGTCAAAGCAAAAACTACAGTTTCCAGCCTCTCCCTCTCCAATATGAACTTCTTCAAGGTTCTCTTTTGGGGGCTCATTTTTATTCCCCAGATGAAATCTACATATAGGGTATAATAAGTTTGTCTTACCAGAAATAATGATAGTAGAGCAAAATGGGTTGAACAACCACGCACAATATTAAAAGTTATTTTGATTTTTGCATGTCCGTCTGTCCGTCCGTCAGTCTATCTATCTCTGTCCGTCCTCACGATAACTCGAGAGCGCGTTCACTTAGAGAGCTCAAATATTGCACACGGGGTTTTTTTTTAAACAAAAAGTAATTTTAAGTTCGAAAATGGGCTGAATAGGGCAACCCCTTCTTGGTGTTGCCGTTTAAAAATGTTGACTTTTTACATATACTGTGAAAACGATCACCCACAGACGTTTTTATTGTACTGAAAAGTTCTTCAAAATATAAAATCCTATGAAATTGATTATAATCATTTTTACTGTCCTTCGAGTCGTTATAGACATAATATGTATATGTGAAAAACCACTTCTAAAATCATAATTGCACAGAGACGAATTCCGTACAAAATTACATACGAGTATTCGTCTAGGGTATTTGTCTTAGACCAATTCTAGCTTTCTTACAGGGTATGACCTTTTTGTCATTATCGAGTCGGTCAATTTTGACTTATATACTGACCATGTAGAAATTAATCTTAGTAGATCCATTGATCTTACAAGGATTTATCATTGGAGAGTTGTGTTAAACCTAAGGATATCTCAATTCATGATTTTACACAGCAGATTTGTTCTTGATGTCAACGAATGCTGTTTTTTCTAATACAGTTTACAACAATTTACAAAAACCTACGACTGGTAACAAGCTCGATGGCTTGTCTGGACGAAGGCCTAAATCGCGTTTAACGTGTACAACCATTTTATTTTAAAGACGTGTTCCATGTGAGTTGGAAGTATCTGCTAGGTTGCTGCAATGACTTTTGAAACCTAAGTTCTCCAACCTCAAGACTCAATAGTCATTTAACCAAAGACACCTGTGTTGAGAGGCGGTCCAAGCCAAAATATTGGAAGCGAGGTGTTTTGGTGTAATCCCGATTGTGGTGGGAAGCCTTCGAGGCAACTCCAAGACGAGATAGCTCGCTCGGCTTTTCAACATAGAGTAAGATACCTTTTCTGCCCTGAACGGGATTTTCACTTTGAAATTAACTTTTAGCATAGTCTCTTGATTGGCGAGATCCATTAGTGTCTACCAGCCTACAAAGTCATAGGTTTCAATGCTTCAGATAACGCTAGTGTATATCCATAGAATCATCCGCGATTTAAGTCCCTACTTTTTTTCTTTTTACTCTACAATACATTGCAAGGGCTCTGAAATCTTTGCTCGCTTCTTTGTGATCTTCTAGGTGTGGCTACCAGTTGAATTTTTTATCTAGATAAATTCCTATCTGTTTCACTCTGTCCTTTAAAACCAGCAGATCGTCTGAGTAACGTACGGCTTTGTAAGCCATACCAATGAATGCTAGCAAGAGATCATCTAAGTATAATGAGAACTATAGTAAAAGAGATAAAATATCGCCTTAAGGAATGCCTGTATGAACCCTTGTAACTGTGCCTCCCTCCCCTCCAAGATAAGCAAAGACAGTTCAATTATTCATCAAGTGCGGTATCAAGTGCTCCATGTTTTGATGCTTCATACTTATTTAATTCCAGTTATTTACGAAACAAAATAAATTGCAACAAGTAAATAATAGACTTAGTTATAAGTTGTGTACAGAGTAAATTTTAAATTGTATTAATTTTCAAACTAAATGCAATATTTCGTTTCAGTTATACTAGCTCTGATATGACTAATCATACAATTTCAAGCCACATGAGCGTAAATTAACAATTAGTATTTAATCAATTTGAGGTCCTCCCCAATAAGGAGCCTAATACTGGAATCAAAGATATTGTATGGGACAGACTGATGGTCGTAGTTATACTTATAATGCTTTGGTTAACAGACAGCGACAGGTTTTCCAATTTAACTGTACAAAATCTGTCTGATGAGTGGCTCTCGAGATTAATACTACACAGATATCTATTTGAATAATCTTAGGATAACTGATGGCTCCAAGTAAATTGATGGATGGAAGAAACTTTTAGAGTTTCAGATGCCTAAAATATGATGATTTTCCCTAGATCATAACGTATAAAAGAAGTTAATAAATAAAGTTAGTATGTAGTAGTGTGTATGAGTAATGTGTTACATTTTACTCTAGATTCACACAAAAAATATTAGACCCAATCACAAGAATTGTCAAGAGGCAGCTGGATTTACCTTTATAGTTCTATGTTCACGAGAGGAGTTGATTGATTGTATCGAGTTCCAAGCAAATTATTTTTGGCAAAGGAAATGTACCTTGTTGCGTTTTTGTAAAACATACCCAAATTAAAAATTAAAGGAAAAACGAAAGTCTTCCTACACCCAAACATTCCAAAACTAATAAAATTTAGCTGACTTCTTTTATTCTTTTATCTAAATTAACTCTGAAGTTTTCTTACCATAACTCTTTTAAAAAATGTGCCCTTTATCTCCTTTCCATTTATTGTCTTCCGCAGCCTGCCAATTTTTCGCAAATATAAAGGGAAAAAAATTGTGGCTACAAAAGGAAAAGTTCGCGACCCTCACATATATCTTAACTCGGTGGCAACCCAAAAGCAGTCACAGTACGTGGAAATAAAGGGCAAACCATACAGATCCAAAGATTTAATGCGAAAAGGTGATAAATCACTTAAGTACGTCCGAAGCTTTTTGTCTTGATCCCCAATGTTGTCTTAAGGGTATTTAGCAGATTACATAAGGATTTTCTACCGTCCAAATAGATTTAGTTTAGAGTTTTGTTGACATAGGTTTGTGTATAGTCGAAATTTATGTAGATAATGCCAACATGGAATACACAGCCGAAAGCTTTTCGCAGTGTTCGAGAGTGGGGAGAATGGGACATCGACAGGAAGATTTCTTCTAAGGGTTGAATTGCATGGTAATGAGTCCCTTGAGAAAGGTTTTCCTTCCCGCACAATCATTATTTATACTTTCGACTATTTTTGTCCAGGAATGTTTGCTTTCTTCGCCACGGTAGAGGGTAGCTTTAAGTCGAGTCAAAATATTTCGTGTCATTGCATAAACTGTAGATACATGTAATTGTCTCATTTTTTCTCGTCTCTGTAAGCACTCCTTTTGACACCATACTTTATTTACAGATAAGTTTTTATTTTATTTGCTGAATACTGTCTGTATTGATGCCCCTATAGAGTCATGACTAGGTAAGTCTGGTTGAATTATTATTTTGCCTTGTTGTCATTAATTTTCTACTATTTTTAATTGCTTTGTCTAGCTGGGGTCTAATTTTGAAAATAGGAGAAAAGAAAAATATTTTTCATAAGCCAAACCTTTCATTTGAATATACTTTAGCTTATAAGTCTCTGTATAATATTAATGATGTGACTATGAAAATAAGATCAAAATTCATTTTACAAACACTTACAAATTATTAGAACATTCAAATAAGTAGTTGATATACATTTGAGCTAACACCACTTCTCGGCTTTAAACTTTCCAAAAAATGTTTGGTAAGTTGGCTGTCAGCAAATGTCAATTACAGCCCTTAATATTCGCTTAAAGCAACTTATCACTCTCAAAATGAAAAGTATTTGTCCTGTTTTAGAAAAGGCAAGCTATGAATAACTCCAAGCCCAAACGCCTGATGATAATTTGTTGGGCTTGTTTCCATAAATGGGTAATGAACAAAACATTTGTGTTATCGTCGAGCTGGAATGGCCACACATGTTAACGCTCTATGTATAATATATTGCTTTTCTACAGTATATTTACTAGGAAAAATTGACGTTAGAAAAGCGGAAATATTTTCCGTATTAGTGTAGTCTAGTCTACGTATTCAGAGCTCCTTACAAGTTATAAAAGTGGATATTGCAGATTTATATTACTCGATGAGCTGACCAATTTTTAATTACCCACCCCATCAGCACTCCATCAGAATACAGTTTCAACTGAGGTGTAATCTGTGTTTTTTTTCAGTTTCAGTTTTATTTCAGTTTGACCATTTCTTACATTTTGTTTACAAAGGAGACAGAAATTTTAAATAGAGTGCTAGAACATTTCATTCATTCAACTAGAATTATTTTTGTAATTTGTAGAACTAACGAGGATATTACCTTATAACGAGATTTATTAGGGGAACAAATTTGCCAAAACCCCATTGAACAAGTTATCCTAAGATAGAGATCTACTAACTTAACCTAAACTGTACTTACACTTACACTACATACTAACTAGCTAGACAAAATCCATATACGGATATTATCGGCGTAGCTACACCAGTATCTTCCGAAGATTTACACCTCAATTCTACCCCATTGCTGTCCAGCAAATTTTATTTACCCTGTTTGTATGGTACTGCTTCCAGCTCATTTGTTTCTCCTAGAGAAATTATCCTTCACTCTGGCCCATTATTTTGAATGCGTGGTGGGCAGTTCTTGAGACCAGGATCATTCTTTGAATATTTTTTGGCGTCTGAAAAGGCAAAGATCAAGCTTTAGCGGATTGATGCTCAAACTGAAGTCCGCAGTGAATTTATTAAACTAAAGGCTGTCTAGTACTGGGTGTTAAGCTACATTTACACGGCTAAAGTAGCTTTCGTAAGTTAATTTCATGACAAGTACTTTCATGAAATTTCTGTTTACACGTTTGCTACCGTTTGTTACGGAAGTTGTGTTCAGCACAATAGATGCAAATAAAATTTGGTCCTGCTCTCTCGATGTTGCTATCGAAATATTTATAAAGGAAATTGAGCGATACGAAAGAAACCATAGGAAAATAAACAAGAGGCCATGGGTGCGCAATTGGATTTTACGACGCTTTGACATGGGAGCTCCTAATAGGTTTCTGAGGGAAGTTGCTATTGAGGATCCAGAAACATACAGAAATCATTTAAGGGTCGATCGGTGCCAGTTTGAGTTCCAATTGCGGAAAGTATACCCGTTCATAAAAAAGCATATACTAACATGAGAGAAGCATTGTCCCCTTCGATAAAACTTCAGATCGCTTTTAGATATCTTGCCACTGGCGACAGTTTTGGCACATTAGAATTGCTATACAGAGTGTTAAAACGAACTATATCAAAGTTTATGCCACAAGTGTGAGATTCAGTTTATTTAGTTTTTAAGGAATTTATAAATGTAATTAAAATTAAAATATTTTTAAATATATAAATTTATTCGCCGCCTACTACTTCTACTTCTACAAAACTTGCGCCCTGCATAACTGGCTTCGAAAAACTTCTTCGCGACATTATGTGCCGAATTCACTAATTGATGTTGAGGACACTGAAGCGGGAAAAGTTATACATGGATCATGGTGAGAGCATGCTTCGTTCGGCTTGACCGAAATTTGAAGACCTTCAACTGGCAGACGGTAGGCACAAACAGCAGCAAATTTAAGAGAAAATTATGCAGAGTATTTTCTAGGAAAAGGTGCTGTTCCATGGCAGGACAAAATGATTTAAAAATGTATATTTTAAAATTCAGAATAAATGTTCTCTTACCAAATTTTTTTCGCTTTTTCTAGTTTGAATTATTTAATTCAAAAAAGTATTCGCAATAACAAACCTAGGTAATTTGGGAGCGTATACTATATCGTCTACTCCACTTCCCGATTTCTTGCGTTTGGCGACTTTTCTTTTCTCTGCCATATACATATGTATTCCCCCGCGAATGAATTTTGTTCTGAGCTTCCTTCCCTTTAAAACTTGGTATATCCATACATTCCGCCAGCCCTTCTAACGCAGCAATCCTTTTGTTGCGGTTTCTATAATCTTTATGATTATAGTCCCACAAACAAATTTATTCCCTATATTTTTCCAAGAACTTTATGGTTGCATGTGAGCCCACTTATCCATATCTAAAAACAATTTTATTCACTTTATTAATTACTTATTACTTCACTTTACGATAAAAAAAAACTATATTAGCACACACTGTACACACCTTATCAATATTTTTTCCCAATTTCAGCTTTTTTCCATGTTGTTTGCATGAATCACTTTCATGAAATTTACTTCCGTGGCCACAGAAAGTGGAAAGTTACTTTCGTAAGAGTGGAGACGTCAAAATGAAACTATTTACGAAAGTTACTTACGAAAGCTACTTTCGCCGTGTAAATGTAGCTTTACACCCGAAGGCCGAAGTCTATGGATACTTATTCACTGATAAGCAAAAACTTACGTGGAGGCGGTTTCTAGCGGTTTCCGAGATAACACGCTAATGTGGTAAAAGCAAATGATTCAATGATTCAAACAAAAGTAAAAAAAAGCTTTTCGTTGGCAAAGTTTGTAAAAATGTTTTTACTTTCAAGGTAAAAAAAAAAAAAATCAATCACTAAAGCCAACTCCAAGGCTAAATGCAAAATTTGGTATACCTTAAAAGCCCAGAGTGGTCATTTTGACTGCTTTAAGTATTCATTTGAATAATTGTCAATAAAAGCTTCATTTGTCTATTTGACAACAATGTATGTTAGATGTTAGAATTTAGAATGCTTTAACTTAACTTATCCATAATAATTAACGAATGCATGTATACTCAGCTCAAAATCAATTTACGTAAGTCATCTAGCTTCAGTAATTGCTAATTAATTTTAAGTTTTGTACCGACCAATAATTTCTGTGCTGCCATGTATGCTGAAATGTATGTCGACTTAATTATGAATGAAAAAATATATATATAAACATAAATTAAGAACACGTCAAGGTTTAAAGTAATTAGTGAGAAGGAGTATACGGTTATAGTAAATGTCATATATTAGTACTATAGTTTCTGCAATGGGAATGCACAATGCTTCCAATAACAATGACACTTACAAGTTTGGTACAAATCAATAAACCAAATAAGACAATAACAACAGAAAGAAATATGTCTGCTAGGTTGTCCTAAGAAGCTTTCTCAATTCTGCCTCGCTAACTCTAGAGCTTAATGGACCATAATGGCGATGGTTTCATATACTCCGCAAACGAGGCAAATTTCATCCAACTCTGCCTCGTTGACCTCATCCCAAGTACATCACTTTGCTCCATTTGGAAGGCTTTTGTTTTACGTAACGATTACAAGAGAGCTTTGAAGCATTGGCCCCGAGACAAATGATACGGGCAGTGTGAACATAAATTAGATTAAACTCGCGTGATTACTTCCTGTGGTACTACCCTAAAATTCTCGTCTCATAACAATAATTTATATCCTGTACGAATGGGTTCATTTGGATTTATGCATAACTACTTAATAATTGGAATTGAATTAACGTTTTTTTTAATTTTATATTATATTATATTAAAATTAGTAATAATTGCTTTTGATTATTATTGAGATTAAGAATTGATGGACTCTAAATATTAGTCATAGTGGCGGTCTATGTATATATGGCTATTGGCTGCGCAGATGAAACCATAGCTATAAAGATACTACTGTTTTCAGGACATTAATTCGAATTATATTAATTTGGATTTAACAATGATCACTTAATGCATAAATTCGTATATTATGTTCAAAAGCTGTGTACTTATTACAATATACAGGAACGGCACCAGTCCATCCGAATGGATTTTGTACTTTCAGGTATCAGTGTACGACGTAATCCTATGGGTTCCAGTCTAGAATCTACCTAGATATATTAAAGCTAACATACCGAGTTTTGTAACCTAACCATACCAACTTATTCTTTTGAGTTTCTACGTCAATCCCGCAATGACTTACCAATAGCGAATTAAAGTTACCCGGATGCTGATTAATGGACTCAGCCTTTTAATTTAAGTTATCGGATCATTTTAGAAATTCCCATGTATATGGGAACACCACTGATACTAGCGCTAACTGTTATCCGCCTAATACCTTGGACAGATATCTATAATTGGTTAAATATAAAATTAGGCATTAGGATTATATAGCACGGAGAGTTGTGGATTTGGGAAGATGAAAGTTTGTTTGACATTTAACTCGCCACTGCAGAATTTCTCTTGAGAATTACCAAACTTTCTATTCCACTTGCGAAACTCTTGGCTGTTTTAGTTGTGGGGAAGTAAGAAGAAGAGTACCCAATTGAGAGTATTGTCCGCTTTTGTTATTTTTTGTGAAGGTACCTAGATAACTTGGAATTTTCAAATTAAATTATGAATTAACCGCATATTCTGGTTAAATTAAAAAAAAAATTGGAAATCCATATTATACTTACGGAGAAGCATCGATTTTAATGTCTCTCCGCTAAAAATCTTTAACTCACGTGAAAATGGTCAATTTCGTGGTGTTCCAGTACCTACGAGAAACTATAAAAAAAATTTATGCGCGTTAAATCGTGACGAAATCGCATCTACATTTTGTCCCCTAATTAGATATGTACCTAATTAGTTTTTGAATCTTATAAACGATTTTGAAGATAACTGCAAAAGAAGTGAATCAGTCATATCAAAAACAAACTACACTACTCGATTACCCTCTCCACAATCAATAATTTGATATAAAATATGCGGTAATTTGGACAGCCCCTATGGGGTGATACAACCCTAACCCAACCCCTTACTAAAAATGGTTTTATTGGGCTTACCTTTGCAACTTAATGAAACTCTTCAAATTTTTTTTTTAATTTTTTTTTATTTCCCGTAATCCGCTCCCATTTTATCCCCGCACCGTTCCCACCAAATTTCCAATCATGTTCAACACACGATCTACAATCCTCCACAACAAAAGGTGATTTTATCGCCCCGGGCGGCGATTCCTACTTTTTTCACACTTTTCACGTTATCCTTTACTCCCCAAGTATCTTAAAAAATTGCAAATGGAGAGTTAGGGAGTTCTAATTGGTCAAAATGAAAATTCTGATTTCCCAAACTCCCCAACTCTCCGGTTGAGAGAATTCGGACACATATGACAGACCGTAAGTTTTTTATATCACTCGCATTATATGTGTCATTTGTCATCTTGACAAATTCTTTACTTTTAAAATTAAAACCTTGGCTGAACTTAAAACTTGGGGAACTGTTATCATTTTTTTTACACATATCAAAATTTTAATAATCTGATGGTCGTATTTGAACTTTAATGGAAATTCATTCCATTTTATAGTAAATTGTTATTATTATATACAAAACATAGATGGCTCTGTTGCTGAATTTTCCGTTAATTGAGTAGAATGTGCCCAATTTGATTTTAAACTATCTCGACGACATTTCTATAATACGCTAGATATTTTGCTCCATCTCACTGAATTATGGAGGTAGTCTGGATAGGGTTTTAAAAATGAGTCTTTTTTTCTGTTTTAAAAGTATAGAGGGATATTTTTACACTTATATCCTTCTAATAAGTACCCCTCCCCCGCATAAAGTATAAATCGTAGTCTAAAACTTGTTTGCCTTTTTTCATTTGAGATATAAAACTCCTGCTTGGTTTAGAATTTAAAATCTGAATTGAGATGTTCTTTAATATTCTTGCTCCTTGCTCCTCCCCTTTAAATAAATGTGCTCAAAACATACGCTTGGCCGAAATCTATATACTTATCATATACCAAATTTGGTAAAAAATGTTTGTTATTCGAATTTTCCCCCTCGTTCGGCGAATTTGGAAAAATCTCCATTCAACTGTTGGAGACATATTTGACACATCTTTTCGAATATATCTCATCCAGTACCAATTATCTTCGTTCCACTTCAATTTGCAAGCTCCTTTTTAAAACAAAATAACAAGGCTCTCAAAAATGTCAATTTCACTACTTTTAAGGTCTTTGCCACATAAGCTGGATTTTTTTAGACATCCTGAAGGATACAAAGAAACATAAAATTACATTTCATTCTCTAGACCTAATGCGACTGGTCGATCTATTATATTGATGCAATGTTATTAGGCTAATTTTATTCAGGAAAATTCTATATTGAATCTACTGATATAAGTGTGGTTTCTAACCAAGAAATCCAGTTTGATAAAAAAAATTGAAATTGACAGAAAACACTATAATCAAAAGTCCGTTAAAAATTGTTCATTACCCAGAGAAAGTACTTTTTCCGTACCTCGCAAAATCGGATAAGATTTAATGAGTGGAGTGAACCACTGGCAGAATAATCGACGATAGCATAATTAAATTCCTAACATTAGGGCCCTAATTCGACAAAACAGAAATGCGTTACGCGCCCGTATTGTATTTGCCTGTATTTGACTATAATTTTCGACTCACTGCGGTTGAATTCGCAAAGTACTCCGGCAGGAAGTGTGCGTATGTACGTATGTACATCTGTTTCCAGTTCATAGTGCCAGGAGCAACAAATGGTCTGGAACGCTAAGGGGATGAAATTGGTTAGCGCAGAAAATATTTAACGTAATTGAGCGAATTAGATTGATGTCCCTTTGATTTTTTTTTCTCTTCCAAAGTGAATTTCTCTCTATCAATGCTCGTTTGAGAATCCGTCAAGGAGATAATTCTGTGCCTGGTGGCGCTTGATCTGCGTTATGGAAGCAATTGAGGATGAAGTGAGGATGTGGGTAATCAGTAATCGAATTATCCTGAAGGAAACTTACTATCCTTATGATGCTGGAAATTTTATTGATTCAATTTAGCGATTTGATTAATTTCCACCGCTCTATTGCATGGATATGGCTTTGATACTACCGTATTACAGAGTATGGCCTATGTTTCATTTATTAACGACGCTAATAACTTTTTTTACAACCGTCTGGACGAACCGAAGTAATATTTCCAATAATATCGCTTCCCAGGATTTCAGGGGCTGTGTAAACTGGTTGTTAAGTAATAAAACGGCCTGAACTCGCTTCGGGTTTATGGTCATACCTATATAACGTGAACCTCTAAAAATATTGTGTTCATTAAGTTTTTCATAAAACTGCGCTTATACGTAACACTTAATTAAGTATACACGAGGGAATATGAAATTGGTGGTTCGACATTTATTACCCCTATAAAACTTAGCGTTTACAATTAAATCACAACTTTATAGCCGCTAAATATTTAAGGGTATTTAGATTTTGGCAGAAGGACTGTGGATATCTTAGGAAGCAGCTTTACGACCACACTCTGAAATATAAATATTAATATTAAGCTGGGTCGAGACCAGCAATAAAACTAGAAATCTTGGGGTGAGATTAGATTAGTTCAGATGATTCTTGATTCTTAGTATCCAACGCTGTACTAATGAGCTTAGGCTTACACTAACTTTATCACTTATATTATATCTTACATCTTGAGACTGGATACATATTTTCGCAAAACTGTATTTTTGTATTTCACAAGATTTATTTTCCAGTTTTAGTTAATAGTTTAAGCAGTTTTATATTCTCTTGCCTCCGTCTAAGAGTAATATTTGCCTTTGGTGGGTATATTTGAAAAACTCACCGACAAAAGTAAGGCCTAAGTTACGTAAGCATCTTTAAAAAAACTAAATTTATGCGAATAAAAAATTAGCACACTTTTTAGGTAATTATTGTAAAAAATATAAGGAAAAATTTACATCGTATATACGCCCGAAGAGAAACTGATAATAACTTAGATGAAATCTGTGGAGTTTACTTAGATAGTTCTTCCATTGGGAACGCATAAAATGGTACAGCTAAATGGATTGGACACCCACGTATAATATTAAGAGTTATTTTAGTTTGTGCATATCCGTCTGTCCGTCTGTCTATCTCGCCTCACGATAACTGAAAAATGCGTTCACTTAGAGAGCTGAGATTTTGTACACGGCTTTTTAAAAAAAATTCAAGCGAAAGTTCGGAAATGGGACAAATCAGGCAACACCGTTTTAGGAGTTAGATTTCATTGAGGTATGATCATGCGATATTCCAATGGGACATTCATCATGGGTATCGTAAGAATTGGTTTTTGACCAAACCAATTCTAACTTTTTTCCTTGTTACATCTAAATATACGGGCTGTATTTCAATGGTTTTTTGTCTTGTGGAAATCCCTTTCATTAACATCAATTTCATGAGTTCTTACCCATTCGATTGTCTGCCGAACGCATTTTACTAAAATTTTTCATTTTTAAGCAGAACAACTGCTTAGGTACACTAAAAAACAAATTGTAGAGTAAAGAAAGAATAGGTACCGTTATATATAATGTTACGTGCCACAAAGTGACACGAGCGACATCTGTTGGAAATGGAAGCAACTTTAGGCCAGTGACAACTTAGTAAGCCTTGGGTTTGGAAAACGGAATATCCTCAGAAGGTTCTAGTATAATTTGTAGAGCATAAATATGGCGCTACTCACATCCAGGAGGCGGAGTATTATTTCAGACAGTGAAGTGACCGAAGTAAACATTTGGATTGCGATAATTAGAAGTACAGTACTAGCGACAACTATAAAGAGTTGATTTGGTAAGTATTTGTGAATTGTGAGAGTAAACACTAAAGTTAAATAAAGAAAAAACTTTTGAATTACATCTGAAATATTGTGTTTTAAATAACGAACTAAACTCAGGCTCTTATCATCAATTTATAAAAATATCTGACAAAGCTTGCACATTGTATTCTGTTTTTATAGAAAGGGTCTGGAAAATGATGTCTGTGGAAACCATTTGCTACCTGGGCAGCTAAGGGAAACCCAGTGAATTGCTACATTTTCCCCCTCTAGCTCCGTGATCGTCTCGATGAGGTGCTAGTAACAAGGAGCGCTTCTGGTACTTTGCCTGGCGATAGTTCCAGTGTTGTCTCCTTCCTTTTGGGTCAGCTCGTGGCCTAATAGGTACTATTGGTTGATGTACTGTTTCCATTATAGGGTGCGAGAGCTGACGTATGATATCGGCCGATTGGGATAATATCGGGTGACTTCATAGTTGCTATGTCGTAAGTCACGACTCCCACCTTTTTCCGAATCAAGTACGGGCCATCCTATTTAGGTGCAAGTTTCGAGCTCAACTTGTTTGCAGCTTTACTGAGCGGATGAGTTCGTACCTACACCATGTTGACGGACTAATAACCAGAATCAGGACGCCATCGTTTGTCAGTTTGTCGTTGATTTCGCTCTTGAACCTTATGAGTGATATCTTTGGCATCACGTAGAACATCACTAAGCCGTAAGAGGTATGGCTTCATCTGGTCCGCTTTGAACTATTGCTCGAAGGTCATGATAGACTTCATCGGGTGTGCGTAATTCTCTACCGAATGTTAGATAGGCAGCGGTACGCCCAGTGCTTTCACATTGACTAGTGTTAATGGAGATAATTGCGTTTTCAAATCTTTATTTTTGCGTTCAATGGGGTTTGCCTGTGGGTGATAAACGGGGATAAATGTCTGAATATCGAAACAATATGTAAAATGTTGCATTATGCTAGAAATGAGCTGTACTCCATTATCGCTGATCATTCTTCGAGGGACTCCATATCCTTATGCGCGCAAGCTTCAGCAGTTGCTTCCTGAAGCGCATAAGGCTCAACCCATCTACTAGCAGTATCTTCTGCTATCAGAATCCAACGACTTCCATCTGGTGAAATGGGTAAAGGCCCAAAAGGGTCTACGACAATTATCTCAAATCGTTGTCTACTTGGCGTTGTTTGCATCAATCCTGCGGGCTTCATGTTTTCATTTTTGTATATTTGAGAACTGATACAATGCGCAACATGTTTTGTGATTGTGAGATCTAGTCTCGGACGTAGATGGAGGGTGCCGGTATAAAGGACAACTCAGTCATAAAATTCAAATATAACATTTTTATTAATACTTCAAGTATTCTACAATGCAATTTCTTTAACCTAATATCACAAAATAATTCAAATTAAAAGAAACTTAAAACTACTAGTAGAACAATTCAATAATAAAAAAAAAACAAATTCAAAATTCAATAAAAATAGATGATCTGGATGACGTCACGTAGACTGCCAAATTTGTGGCTTTCCTTCTGAAAAGAAGAAGAAGAACAACAACAAAATTAGTATTCTATGAACCGAATAAAATTCTTTGAAATTGATTAAAGGGTGCTGCTATATGTAAGCAAGGGAGCTGCAAATTGCTTCTATAAAGAAAATGAAGGGTAGCAATATGTTACTATAAAGAAGAAGCGCAGATTAATCCCAGCATCAGAATTATTCTTCTGTAAATGTGAGAGTTGCAGATTAATCTCTGCGGCAGAATTATTCTTCTGCCTATGTGTTTGCAGAAGTATTGCAGATTAATAGATTAATCTGCACTGGATTGAATTTATAAATTATTTTAATTTTTAATTGAATTGTAGCTATTTGAATTAGTTTGTAGTACGTTAGGACATTTTTAAGAACTAAATTGAATTTTGTGATATTGGTTTTAGGCATTACATTGAAATACAATTTTTATATTTGCATTTTAAACTGGCACCCCCTTCGTTTGATCACAGATTACACAGATTAGAGTAAGTCACACCTGTTCTGGAGATATCGGGTGCAAGCCGAAGGCCAATTTTCAATATTCACTGGTGTTCCCTTTTAACCTCATCTTAGCTTTTTATAATTAGTACATTGGTGCATATTTTTATAACGGCCTTTTCAACTCCATCTTTCTCTGTAAAAGTGGAAGTTTGGAAAAATTTATCCGATGAAGAAAATTAATATTTCTGCTGGGCCATAAGACTTCAAAATCTAAAGTTCTGGATAGGTTACTCTATGAATAAATTAGGACTTATACCGATGTAAATTATTGCGTGGACACAAAACAGCGGTGTGGCTTTAGACCTAAGCACAGTAGTGTAAAATGAGACAATACTAATCATGTTAGATTTATTCAAGGCCTTTGATTTTGATATTCTTTATCAAAAATGGACTCAGTTCAATTTTAATCAGTTTGCAAGGAACTTTATATGGTCATATTGAACTAAGCGCAAGCAGATTACTGTACTGAATTCGTCCGCTTCAAAACTACTATCTCTCCAAGACGTGTGTCCCACTAGGGCCAGTTAGTTCCTAAGTATTCTTCCATCATACGGTATGCTCATGATATACGATTTTACCTAACGTCATCTAAAATCAATGCTGATTCCGATATCTTCACTTAAATCAGGATCTTTCTCTTATATGGATACATTTAATTGATCACTCAGAACCATTTTATCAATAAGCTCCGTTACAACTCTGTTCATAATTCTTTTCAATCAGCCACATGACGGTTCATTTTCATTCTTTCCAACCCTTTATTTAAATTACACTCATTACAGTCGTTGTTAAAAATTTGGGTGTGGTTATTAAAAGAAACTTGTCCTGGTATTCTGGCAAGTCATACATCTTATTGCTACCGTGTTGAATGTTTATTTCGGCTATGCGAATGACTCATTATGGATCTGATTGTCCTTATTATTACTTAAGCCGTAATTAAGCAAATTTTCGGATGTAGATTGGATCACTACTTCAACTACTACCTATTATGCGTTCTGATACATAATATAATCATCAATATTTTTGCCGAAATTCTTAAGGATTACATTAAATTTCTCTCATCCTAACGTACGCATTTGCTGCACGTTCCTCAGTCTAATTTCCTATACAGCTCTCTGTATGCAGTCAGATTCTGGGAGAATCTACTTTTTCATATTCGAGCATTTCAAAGCGAACTATGCACTTAACGTACCTATTTATAGTCTTTATTTTTTATTTGCTTTTTTTATATATAATATTTTATTTTTTATTTCATTTCGAAATTTCAATTCTCTTTCTGCTATAGTTTTTTTAAAGCATGTACATGCATTGAATTTTTTTTTTTAATTATGTCAATTATATTATTATTTGATTATTCAACCTTTATACTAGAGTATATTAATTGTAACAATTAGTAAAGAATATTTCTTTATTATTTATTAGCAAAATAATTGACTGAGATTGTGGTGATATTATCAAACTGCCAAAGCTTCACCTTTTACATATTTTAACCATAGCTCTAATTTCAATCATTGACGTAATTACATCCCTCAAATGGAACTACCTACAGGGACTCTTTTACTGACATGCATCCAATGTCAATCAATACAGCACAGAATTCTTCGTTAAGCCAGAATTGGATGCTGGATGCTTCCATCGCATTTGAATAAATCTGAGCCTACTCATTATCCAGAGTAGCAGTAGGCTGTAATATGGTCCATTGAAAAATTTATAATTTGTTGATTTCTTCTAACGGCAATTAGTATATTCATAAACGTTTTTTTTTGTTTTTTTAAAAGAAATATCAAAATGTTCTACAACACGTTTTTGCGGTATATCAAGTATACAAGTGCTAACCTCAATCCAACATTTAACACATCCCCAATCGAATTGAAATGTGACCTGTTTTTTGCCAGCTGCATATCATTCTATTACCCGGTGACATTTCCAAAATCTGAATAGTATCGTTCTGTAGAATATAAGCATATAGTTACTCCTACAACATGTATATAATCAATTAAGTTTCCACTAATACTTGTATGGAAATTTTCGCCATCATCGTTTAAAGGAAAATCTCCAAATCTGTGGAACAACCATTACCTTTCAATAAGCTCCCAGCCTTAAATCACAGCTGATGGCCATTTGTGGATGAAAAATCGCTTCAGACCGGTACTCAAGGGAGATTGATGGTATCGATGTTCCACGTAATCGATGCATGTATGTGATTTACCTCTTCATGTACCTATGTACGGATGGTTATTAGGATTGTATATTGCCGGTCTTTAATAATGCACTTATTTCAATATTTGAGCATACATTTATTAACTGGACGCATAGGTACTTTGGAACTTAATGACAACTGTATACATTTTGGTAATTTATATTTATAGGCATCCTCTGTAGTAATACTTTTGTTTCCTCCCGTATTTGATATCAGAAAACTCAAAGTGTTTGCTGCAAATAACGCATGGATTGAGATGTGCGGCTATGTGGCTTGTTTGAATCGACATTGCTCTATCAAAAAGAATGAAGTACATAGCCATATTAATTGTCTATTATTATAAAAGTAATAAAAATTTTTGTCTGATCAGGATACTCTGTTTTGAGTAATCACGTAGTCAGGTAATTTGTAGTTGTAAATTTTTTGAAAATTTTTAGCTCAAAGCTACTAAAAGTTAAATAAAAATAATCACAATTTAAGATAAATCTTTAACGAACAGTCAAAAAATGAATGTTGAATGAGCATATCGAGCAATCGAATATCTGTGATACGCATAGAGTAAATTTAACCGGGTATTTAAATTAACTTGTTTACACTTCGTGTGCGTCACTAAATACCCTCAGTATTCTGAAAACTACCGCGAAAAACGTGTGATTAATTTCGAGGTATTCTATATTCCTAAAAATTGCTGGATAATTCCAAATACTGGCGTCAACTGTTAGTCGCTGGAAATATAAAATTTGTGTACGCAGATGCTCAGCGATTGACATTAACAAATCAAAACAAAAATGGAAATCAAAAGTGGTAATTCGAAAATTATAATCTGCATCATCTGCTCACGTTTCGCTAAAATTATTGCAATTACAAATCCATACTAAGCATTAGACATGCGCGTTACCATTCAAAATTCCCCGACTTATGTATATCAAGGGTCTTCGATTATCTAAATTTACCCTATGTGTATGTGTGTGTATCATAAGTATAATGCAAGGATGCCAGTTAGGTCTAGTGCTGACAATTCTGTGGTAGTTGCTGCTTACTGCCCCCTAATTGCTTTTCCACAGATAATGCATTGGTATTCGAAGATGATATTGCCCCTATCGCCCATAGGTACAATAAGGTAATTATTGGGGGTGATTTTAATGTCAATCTGTTGCTGCGTAATGCACTTTCAGAGAACTTCCTTCATCTTATCCAACGGCTTGATCTCAAGCAAGTTAATAGAATACCCACCTTTTGCGGTGTGCCAAGTCCTTCCCTACTTGATCTTCTTCTGGTTATTCATGAAGGTGATATAAATTTTTCTAACCAGCTGAGCCCACCTAGCTTTTTGGACCACGATTTACTGTACTTAACGTATAATTTTATTATCGATGTAAGCTCTGATGAAATGCCTAGCTACTTTCGTGACTATAATGGTATACAAGGTGATGAAATGTTGATGGATTCTGCCGCACTTCCTTGGCAAGAGATCTATCAATGCGCTTATGTTGACCATCAAGTGGATAAATTTGATTACATCATTCAATATCTTCATGATAAGTGCGCTCCTCTCCGTTCTAGGCGTACACATAAGTACAAAATTTCTTGGTACTCGGTGGAAATTGAAAATTTGATAGCGAGTTCCTTTATGGCAAATACAAACATTTAAAAATCAGTGCAATCCAACTCCAATACAAACGCGTCAGAAATTTAGTAACTAGTAAAATAAGAACTCGAAGTGTAATTATTATGGTCCTGAGTTTGATCCTCAACTCTCAGCTAGCAAATTTTGGTCCAATCTAAAACGAATGGGTGTTCATGGTGCACGGTCTCCTGCCTGTGATTTTGATCCTAACGACCAAAATAAACATTTCGCATCACCCACAACATTAATATCACCAGTGACTTCTGATATCGAGAGTGTAACTCCTACATTCGTTTCAAACAATGGTTTCAGCTTTCGTTGTGTTGATTCGGCTGAGATGCATCGTGCTATTCTCTCAATCAAATCGAATACCTGCTGCCCAGATAACATACCGGGAAAAAATCAACGAGGATCTGCAGCGCATCCATGACTGGTCTGTGGTAAATGACCTTGCCTTGAATGCAAGCAAATATGATACTCCATAGGCAACGCTTGGATCCATTAAAGTTTCCCCCAGTTCTCCTAAATAATAATCACCTGTCTCACTTGGAGCAAGTTAGAGATCTTGGGGTCATGCTCAACTCTCGCCTGACCTGCAGCATCCTTGGTAAGGTATATGGAACACTTCGTAAACTTTGGTGGTCAGCGGATTTTCTCTCGGTAGTTACCAAACTCAAAATAGTCAAAGCTCTGGTTGTCCCATTTTTTACCTATGGTAACTTAGTCTTTCCTAGCCTTGAATCTGTCTGCTCGCGAAAGTTGAAGGTTGCTTTTAACAACTGTATTAGATTCGTGTTTGGACTTCGATGCTTTGAACATATATCCCTACACAGAAACTCAATACTTGGCTGCCCCCTTAAGTCTTACCTTCTGTAGCAATCGCAAACTTTTCTACATCGTCTTCTATACACCAACAATCCCGCATACTTGGGCAGCAGTATTAGCTTTTTGCGTAGCTCTAGACACGTCCATATCTTGATCCCTCGTTACCTTACAGTCATGGGCCAACGATCCTACTTCGTTGACATATCCAGTAAGTGGAACTCACTTCCAGTTGATATTCAATGCACAGTGTCTGTTGGCGCGTTTAAGAGGCTCCTGTACCGACATTTAACTGATAGCACCTAGCCGAACGCAGCTAATTTTACACACACTTTTAATAATTATATTTAAATTTAATGAAATATTAAAATCAATGGATTATATAAACTAATTGAATTGTTAATAAATTGTTAGTTACACTTCTTAGTAGGTCATTTTGTCATCTTACTTTTGCACTTAGTCTAAAACTAATGACATTAATGGCATCGCCTATATATGCTGTATACATACTGTAGCTATATTCCTTTTCTTTTTGTCTCTCAGTAGTTTCCTCCAAATAATATATTTTGTACATGTTAAAAAGATTAAGTAATCTTGTTGTATGATACCTTTAATAAAGAATTGAATTGAATTGAAAATGTTTTACCCCAATTGCGTTCGCAATTTATTAGGTCAAAGATTATATGAGATCCATAAAAGCCAAAGTTAACAAAAAATTTCTAAAGCTGCATCTGATCGCAACATTTTATATCTTTTAATTCAGCATCACTCCCACATGCATTCTGTCTACACTTGGTAGCTTTACAATTTAATCTATCTGTGAGGAATAAATAAAAAAAAAATGCATAAATTTCATCATTATATTTATATATGAAAATATGAGTGAAAAGCAATTAGGTTAGGTTAGGTAAGAGGGTTGCCGTTATAAGTACCTAGCCTGCTTCACTTAGACCAGCATTCATTGTGCCCCTTGTCCTCATGAGATAACCTAAAAATTGCCCTAGATGCAATCTGCTTCCCTTTGGATATAACTGAACTCTTTGTTTTGCAGCTCCCCCAGACTAGCCTAGCTCTTTTGTTTATCACAGCGAGTCACTCGCAGAGTACGGACAGATTCGATTTCCATAATTCTTTCGCGATATGGCAGGTTTCTCTGTCTGTCCACCGGAGGCTTGCTTTTGATAGGCGTTGCTCATGATATCCTCTTTTAAAGCTGCGATCGAGATCCTCACATAAGCTATCCATTTCAGAGCCCTTTTTGGCCAACTCATTAGCCATGCTGAAGAACGCCAGACACTAGATGTTGCACGCTAGACGAGTATGAAGTCTCAATTTTCGATTAAGAAAAGCGCAAATTTGGAAAAATTAAAGTAGAAGAAATGCAGCTTTTATTTTTATTTGCGAATACATTAAAGTTTAAAGTAGGCCAGCCGGGGCAAAATTCTAGCGAAAACATACAAATATTCCACTTAGTTCTTCATGTTAAGAAAAAATCCTGATTTAAATAATGCATCATGTAAATTTAGGAAGATAATTATCAACGTATGTCGATACTGTAAAACAGGTAGTGAATATATCTTAGACATTTCTCGTGAAGAATCCCGCGTAAGGCAAATCTAATAATTTTTACTAGCTATTGTCAACGTCAGTGGCCTCAAATTCAATAGACTACAAAACACTCAGAACTATTTCGGAGTCTACCCATTAAAGCTGCATCCTGCAATAGAGGTGATACTAACTCATAATAAAGCTCTCCCTTACGCAACCTTACCCATAACATCCTTGCAGACAGATTGGGATACAATTTTAACTTATAATAAGCGCGCTCTGAAATGTGTAGCTTATTATTCATCCTGTTTTTAGTTTTGAAGGCAACAGTATCGTTGAAAATGGTGCCGCCCGCTCAGCTATCAAGGATTTGATTTCAAAGGTGAACGAACAAAACTAAAAAGAAGAACAACAAACTTTCCAAAAATAAAGGACTTAGGACTTCCACGTAATCACCGACATCAATAAAATCCTGGATAGTCTAGAAGATTGAACAAAAAGTAGCTGGGAGACAAGTTCTATGAATGATAAGTTGAGATAGCTTTAACAAAATTCCCAAATTCAAGATTACAACTTAAACAAGAAAAAGGTTTTAGTACTAGCACTGTTCATAACATCATGAGAATATTTTAGAACAATTCTATAAATTAGTGCGGCATCCGAAATTTCATGAATGTAGATTTGTGGTGACATCACAGATCCATCTGCACGTTGTCTTAGTTGCCATGATGAATTGGTAGCATTTCGTAAATCTATTTCGAAAGTCACTTTCAGAATTGGAAAAGGTTGTTTCAGTTGGCCAAGATTTTCATATCAAAAATTGAAAAAAAAAAACAAAAATATTCAGTCTATTTTGTCCGATGTAAAAAAGTAGACGTAAGCAATAAAATAGGCGAACATTTAAAAAGCTAAAAAAATTAAATATCGACTGAGGGTAAAATAAAAAGTATCACACGGCTAACATAAAATTAAAATTCATTAATTATACTTAAGGCTGACTTATCGTTAAAATAAATATTTATACACTAATTATTTATACACTAATTAAAAAACTTGCGACGAACTCATAAAGTTGTAACGTTGCTAATATAAATTATAAAAGAGAATAAATAAAATTCTTAACACATTCAAGCCGCCTTCATTTATTGAATTATTTGAACTAGTTCACATGTCAGGCATTATATCATTCTTTGCAATGTGCTGCCTCCGATAAAATTAAAATAACAAATGACAATGACAAAATGATTTCGAAGTAAGGTCAATGATTTGACAATTGCCGGGTAATCGAATATATTTCTGAAAAGATTAGAATCCACCTCAAGCCATTTCAATCACAAGTTTCATCTGTACAAGGCTTTACTTGACCAATTAATAATCTTTAATCTGGCACTTTTCTTTATTTAATCCTCTGAAGAAATGAACCCTTAACGCGATAGGTATTATAAATTAATCGAACATTATGTAAATCAGTATATCTACGTACTTCAACAATACTCTTTCCCTTTCCACGAATGTAAAATTTATAATGCCATCAGTAATCCTTTCTTGAGACAGTCATTTTGTTCTACGAAATTCTCCATTGTAAATGACAATATTTGTAAATTCCTCACAGACTCGTGGAATTTATTCGACGGAAAAGTATCATTGCTGTGAAGTCAATACTATCAAACCAAAAAGCAGGAAGTAACCTCAATTGCAGGTATGTTTCCCTCGGGCTGAATCGCATTGTTCATCCCGACTCGCCCCATATATTGTATCTCTGAATAACGATTTGATGATTTTTTTTCAATTTCCTGTTATTTCCTGTAGCAAAAGATGTTTCGATTGAACGTGTCTTGGATCAAATTTTATTTTTGATTTCCTCAATTTGTTTCTTCCCGAACGGTTGTACGGCTCTGGAATCTTATCCTTCCGTTCTCTAAAAACAAGAGGGATTTCATTATAATTCCAAATTGGAAATATTAAATTTGCTCGTGAATAAAGTTTGGAGCGAACAAATTACTCAGGAATTCAGACCCAGAAGCCAACTAATTTATTATTTAGGCTCTTGCGTCACCCGCACAGTAAGCAGCAATATTTCAGACATTTCTGATGGTTGTCTTGTCTATTTACTTAACAAACGAAATGATAAATTAAATCATAATTTTGCGGCTTCCTTTTAATTTCCCGACTTTAAGATTTCAGTGAAAAGAAAGCTTTCTTTTATTTTGCGTAGTATGGTTTGCTGGCTTCGCCAAGATTTCTGTTATTTTAATTGGAATTTGGACTTTGTGTGGATATGTGAGTCTTCAACAGGAACTTGAAAATTTCTTAACATTTATTCCTATAGTGCCTATGAGGATACTTACAATTTACAAACATTCATCCCAGATATGTCCTCAGCAGAATTTGTAAAGATAAAGTCAAGTAATTCATCTTATGGAAATTTTATCGAAATGGGTTTATCATTCTGGGATGAAATTTTTATCATAAATCAAGTACTTGCAAGCCTATACAAATCACTACACCCGGAACATTCGCATCTTTATTTATCACTTCTGAACTGGAAATCATACTCCGAAGGGAGAAATTGTAGGTACTATATTCGTGAAACCAAACAGTTTTGCGTACGGACCCTTCCGTTGTATTTTCTCCAACCGATGTCACTGTCCCGACAAATTACTGTGGGCTAAAAGCTTTCGCCCATTTCATTCTTGTCCTTTGTTTTTGTAGGCCATCATCCAATATTTTATTTTGATCTAAATGTCATCGAAACGGCTTTTCCTTTTCTAAAAGTATAGTGCTGTTGACCCTTTTAGTTCCACCAAATTTATTGGCTTCGTATCTTCGGTGCTTAACAGCTAAATTTTCTCTTCATCGTTTTTTACATAAACCCAATTTCAGCCCTGTAAAAATGTTGCTTGAGCGTCAAACTAAGTAATCGAGATAGGAAATATATCGGAGTTTTATTTTCTGGTTTTGTGAGCATTTGCTATAAAAATTCCTTTAAGGGTACGGAGAAGCTAACCCGCTCTTTTAAAACGACTTGTAAGTATATTGTCGAAGTATTTAGGCAATTTCTACTTGTAAGTATCTCTAAACACTCACTTTGATGATTGTATGGGAAGTATCATTGCGAAAACTCATAGTATCACTGGAGCTCCAGTGACTTACACACATGGGATCTGTGAGGCGACTGCAACTGAGCCCTGAATTTTGATTTTTTTTTGTATTTCCATTCAAAAGATTTTAAAACAGGGAAATTTTGCATTTTAAAACAAATTTCTACTCAAATAGTATAAAATTAGGTACAATTCAAACATTTAAGGTATTGATGAGCATTTTTTAATACGTGAAATACACTCACAAATTAGTAATTAATGAACAAAATTGGCAGACCGACCATACAACTGCTGAGTTCCATTAGAGTAAAAAACTCCTTTCGAAAATTCAAGTGACACAGACAAATTAGACTAAAATAATGCAAATACAGAAAATAACCGGTAAAAAGCTATAAATAGCAGGAGAACTTTATTCTGGCATACTTTTGAAGATCGTAAAATTCCTGACCTCTACTCTACCTCTAAGACTCGATCCGCTATCTTGAAAAAAAGGTGCTCAAATTTTTTCAGCATATCTCGGTAATCGTTGATCCAATCACCAAGGTAAAAGGTATTAATCATTTCATTCATATCTTCACTAGTATATCTGTAAGACTTCAGAAAACACAGCAACAATTTTTATTTATACGCTGTGCACTTGAATCTACATAAGTTTCTACACGTTTAAAATATCAACTCGTCTTCGGCCTACAATAAGGCATAAAAATTCGAACGAAAAAATGTAGGTCTTCCGTGCATCAGGTAGAAGCTGAAACTTGGATCCGGATTTTCTAACATTCGCGTATCCGGATACCCGTATCAGAAAACTATCCGATTCCTGAAGTCCGAATCTGAACTATCCGTTTCCAAAACCGAGCTATCCGGTTTCGAGCTATCCGGACTGCATCCGAGCTATCCCGACTGGATCCGATCCAACCGGATCCAATCTAAGCAAAAGAGAGAGAATTTTATTTAAATTGCATTGCTTCATTGGGAAAATATACATTTCCATTTCCCAAATGAAATAATGCAATCTGGTTTGAACCTTTCTCCTATCCAAATAGTTCAGATCCAGATCCGGATAGTTCGGATCCAAATCTGGATTGTTGCGATACAGATCCGGATAGTTCGAATCCAGATCCGGATAGTTCGCAACCGGATACTAGGATCTGGATTATCCGGAAACTCGGATTTGAGGAATCGGACCCTAATAATTCCGGATAATCCGTATAGTAAATTATGCGAATACTTTCAGCTCTAGGTGAATAATCATTGATTTTCTATTGGAATTGGAGTGAGGCATTGCTGGCTTACCCTTTGGGTACGCCATCATGTCTTCTATGCTCATTTTGTTTGACTGACATGTATAACATAGGCCGCTAACATTATTACGGAATCACATTTCTATAGTTGTCTCTTTTTGCATTTTCCAATGGAATATATAGAATAATAATAGATCGCAATGCAACATTTGTAATTATTTCTCTGTCCCCATACCTACTATTAGGTATGAACAGACAAAAATTGTTTGATTTTATTTCCTTAAAAGGATTATTTGATCAAGAATAGAAGAATTTTAAGAGCTTTTATTTTTAACGATTCTAAAGAAAAAACAACTGACTCATCCGGGGTTTGAAACCGGGACCTTCCGCTTGTCTAACGAGACAGATGTTTTCATAATTTGTAACTAATCTACTAAGCCACGTTTTGTTTTCAGCTGACATTAACCAGTAACGATGAAAGCGCACAAATTAATTTGTAAATTCAGTTTAATTTTATTTTTCCCTGACGGGAAATTTATTTAGAATCGGTAAAAAATAAAAGTTCTTAAATTTCTTCTGTTCTCCATCTTTGACCGATTACAACAAGTGTGGGTTCGATTGCCGTCAGGGAAAAATAAAATAAGATTATTTGATGTGATAGGAAATAAGCTTCAGATAAAAGAAAGAATTTTGAATATATTTGCAATTTGTTGAATTTGAACCAGTACTAAAACAGCGGAGCAATGCCTAAGGTTTGCGAAACATATGAGTGCTGATATACTCTTTGATGGGACTAAGATAGCTCCAGAAGAGCGGTGTATTTATTTTGTAAAAGAAAGAAGAGGAAAAGCCAAATGGAAGATCCATTGTTCTCGTAGTTTACAATCACATGGAGAACTTCGAGATATAATTATATTTGTACCTACTTTCGGTGGTTGGACACAACATCCTGTCTGTTTCTAAAGGGCAAGCTTAAATTGATCTAGCTGTGGTGGGAACGGGAAGATTTACATCAAATCGTTGCGACATATAATGATGCCAACGCTTCTCATGAAGACATTACTCTAGTTGGAGAGTATTTTCCTTGGCTATTTACGGTGCGGCTGTACATCCTTGAATCAATATCGATACAATCTTTTTACGAAGTCAGCGTATAAGAGTCAACCGAATTTAGCTTCGCTCTGCTCTACAGTTGCAGCAGCTCAGCAGCACTCGTTTCACGTTTATTTCCAAGATCAAAAATGTCGCGGTAATATATCTCATTACCTGAACTTTGGGGTTGGATAAAAGTCAGTAACCATCTTAAACCAGTACTGATACTTAAGCCACCTGCTCATTATTGACACTAATTGTCATTGTAAAAATGCGCAAATGTGCGGCTATATGTGCCTGCTGCCATAGTACTCATGTCCGAACTCATATTTTTCTACTTTTCATCCTGAAAAGAAGAGTTCCGTTGAGGGAGCTTGACCAGGTTGATTTTTTCGTGATCGATTATGGAGATAGAGATGATGATGATAGCCCCGTAAACTCACAACCTCTAGTTCAGTAAAAGCTCATGTTAAAGGCTCTTGACAGAGAGTATGATTCTAATGACAGCCTGAAACAGAAAATATATAACAGAAAAAATATTGAAGATAGGAATAAAATGAATTATACCTTTTTTTAGAGAATTTAATGAGCTTTAATTTGTATATTAACTTTCATCACGATCAGATCAACGACTACCGATATATGGTGAAAAAACTGGATTGGAGAACCGTTTTTTTTTTTAAATGAAGGATCGAACCTTGGAGGTAGAGGTCAGGACTTTTACTAACTTAAAAAGTATGCCAAAGTAAAGGTCTCCACTAATTTATAGCTTTTTACCAGTTATTTTTACTAATTTGACTGGACTATAAGTGGCATTTGGCCTGCCAAGGAATATATTGCGGCTTCCAAATATAAATTTACAAAAATTGATTTCTTTCATAAAATTCGCTCAATTTTTAGGTTTCTGTACAACAAAAGGAAAATACGGAACCCTTACAAGATCGCTCGTACGTCCGGCTCTGTATGTCACAGGCGGTTTTCTAGAAAACTACGTGATGTTGGAATTTGAATTTTGACAGAATTTTATTGTTGAAGGGTTTTCTTCCTTCCCGCATTTTGTGACGCTTCGAAAGATATTGACTAGTCTAACAAATTAGGAGTATTAAAAAATTTGATGACAGTAGAAAAGTGGCAAATAATTCAGATACATTAGCAAAAATATACAAGAAGGATACCCTCATATGGCTCAGTGAGTGCGCGATTAGGGATATTTAAAATTGTTGCTTGGAATTTGATCTAAAAATACGATAATAAAGGTTCCTTGGTTAACATATAAAATAAGGTTCATAAAAAAATTATGTCGTTTTCTTCAGGAAATTTCATTTTCTTATATTTAGGTTATACTTAACCTATGAGATATTGCCCTCTATTTTCTACGACCTTTCTCCATCTTTCAACAAGGTCATTTATGCCACTTGTAAAAAAGTTGTTTTCTTTAGATGCGATCTGCCACTGGCCCTCTGAACATTCTCAATATGTCATTGTCATGTTCGAAGAAAACACCCTTTTGGTTATACATGCCGTCGAGTTAATTCATCACAATATAAGTCTGCCATGACAGTTTGATAACGAGCCGATCCAAAAATGGATCATATTATTGCCGAGAAAACAAAGAACAGGCAATGGAAATCCGATTCGTCGTTTTTTTTTCGCTTAATTCACGAGGAATCCAACGACACCATTTGTGGACAAATCCAAGCTTGTTCAAGCGGTTCTCAATCGTTATATGGCTGACGTTCAACCTTTCCCGATCTCCCTGGTGGTTAATAGTTGTTCATTACCCACTCAAACCCTCAGAGCGTCATCAGCAAGCTCCTTTAGCGTTCCAGTGTAAGATTCATTTCAAATGACCTGGTTTTTTTAAACCATCTTTGGAGCATACGCACATTAACCTTCAATGGTTCAAATTCAATTTTTTATGAGCCTCACTCGCATTATGACATCGCTAGAGCTCATAAAGCATAGAGTGCCTCAAATGAAGTTTTTCTTGGTCCATCATATAGCCCGATTTTTCAAAATTTAGTAATAAAATACAAATTTTTTTTATCAAATTCAAACCGTGAACCAACCAACAGAAAACGTCAAAATTTTCTTACGAAGCTAATATGCCACCCAAAATTCTAGATTGACTCTACAGAAGTACTTAGCAAGAACTGAAGCTGATCTCATGCATGTTTTAGAAGTAGCGAGGAAAACTATTTTTCACTCAACAAATTACATTGATCATTTCTAACGCAAAAAATAAATAAAAGTAGTCCATCAAAGAGTTAATTAATATTCAGCACATTTTAGCAGAAAGTTAGGTCAAGACTGAGCTCGTTAAAATCTCTTCTAGCGAATCGCGGAGAGAGACGAGGAGACCTTTCGGTGTGCTAATTCAATGAGTTTCAGTCTTATACCTGAGATAAAATCTCTTAAACTGGCCCCACACGGATCGCCCAAAGCCAGATAAAACAGTTTACACTGAAAACGGTTTTGGTTGAAACAAGAACAATTTGTTTTAAGAAAAAACAATTTGTTTTCTCTGTCGCAGTTTGTTGAATTGTATAAAAAGTTGTGTTCAGCAAACAGGTCATTCGGTGAAGAGGAAGAATTTTTATACGTATTGTGGCCTTGGTCTTTAGAATCCGAAGAAAATAAAATTAAAATGTAGGTGCATCCAATAAATAGGAAAATTACCAAGTATTTACTAACACGTGTGTCTCTCTAATTATGCGGTACACTCAAATGATGTTCTTTCAGGTGAAAATCATAATCGCCCTATTTTCCTGGAGGAATGTTAATCATTTCTTGGCATCTGAGTCCATCTCTACTAAAAGCGAAGTCACTGTCACCACTTCAAAATCAGTAAACACATTGTAATGGCTCTGCATTTCTCCCTGTTTTCTACGGTTAAAACGTTTTCAGAGCTAACAGCGTCGAGTGTGCTTGACTGCGCCTTATTCTAACGGAGTGTGTTTAAAACGTTTCGCTTCATTAGTTCGCGGCACTAAATTTAAATGCGGCCGCAGTACCTACTTTTGTACCAACATTTTCAGGCACGTTCTAACAGTTTTAGCAAAAATAATATAACATAAAGATGTCGCATCACTATGCTTGGCTTGTACCAGCAAATTGCTTCCTGGGATTTGTTAGCAGAATCCATACGACTCCTTTTCAGACATTAACAACGCCACTGCACACGTCACTCTCTGTTTATAATTTCTCTGAGGATTTTATTTTATTGTCTTTAAAATATTCTGAAATAAGAAAATAACAAAAAAAACTTGGCTTGCATTGGATATGGTTGTCTTGGGTGATATAATTATGTAAAATAATAGGTTTAATGAAGGAGATAAATTGTATACACATGTATGTATTGCTATAATTCCAATAACAAATTAACGATGCCTCGACCTCATGTAGAGAAACCCTCAGTTTTTTCTTCGAAATTTACTAGAGATTTTTCTTTAGAATCTGCATGCATATTATTCGAGGGCGACACAGAATGAAAGTATTACATATGAAAATAACTGCTGTCTGTCGGCTACAAAAAGTGTAAATTTCTAAAATAAAATGAATGCATTTACGCTCATAAAAATTGTTAGCGGTCCACGGAGGGGGCATATCAATCGTTTCGGAGTTATAGGGTGATTAAGAAAAAAAGCTAGTTTTTCACAAAACGCCTGTATCTTAAAAAGTACCAGGCGTATGATCACAGTGAAAAGCTCATGGCCTGTCCAACGACTGATCAACCAGCCCCGTACCCTCTCCCCAACGGAGTTATGATTATCTTAACCTTTTTTTTTTTTTGAAGTTATTGTTTTATAACTAGGTAGTTAACATAACGTTTTTTTACAAAAACTGCAAGGTGGGGATTCTCCTTTTTAATTTCTATCTATGTGCTATCTGTAGCCGTTAAGGAGTTATTAGCTATGAACCTATTTTTTTTTAATGACAATTTTCAGTCATATTATCTTTGAAAATAAGTTTGAGACTAACTAGCTTTGAGAAAAGGTTTTGAGGTAATAACTCTTTAACAGCTACATAACACATAGAGGTCACAGTTTTTATAAAAAGGCAAGTAATGTTTATAACGTTTTTCCAAAAAAAAAGAGGTAAAATTTAAAAAAAAAGGTAATAAAATCCAAAATTTTTACTTTAGACCACCATCATTTGGCCATCGTTGGAGAGACCATGAAGGTCTGCATACATTGAGGTCTTAACTGTGACCACACAGCCTGTATTTTTGAAAATACCGATATTTTGTGAAAAACTAGTTTTTTCTTAATCACCCTGTAATTCCCAAACGGAGGATATGGACGCCCACCTCCTCCTCCAAACAATTTTTTGTTCGGCTAGGTGTGTACTATCACCAAAGAATAACTTAATAAAAGAAAGGACACAGAAGAGTGTTCCGATTGTTTTCCATTTAAATGTACACGGTGAGAAAAGGAAGGAAGGAAGAGAAAAAAATAAAAAAAATCAAACCCTCTTTGAACATTTTACGAATAACACAAAAAATGTGAAAGCGAAGATTACATGCAACGAAATGGAATGGCAAATGATTTATTTTCGTAAATAAGAGAGAATAGGTGGATTTTTCCCAATGTTTTTCGTAAACAAGAGAGAATGGGCGGAGTTGTCCCAATGTTTTTCGCAGGAATTCTAATGTTTGTTGGTGTAATCCCATGATATTTGAACAGCACGTTTTTCTGTTTACATTCGTTTTGCTATGAAGACAATAAGTGGGAGAGCTCATGCTGGATTCTCTGATATTTTCGGGAAAAATGAGAATTTTATTTGAGAGGAACTTTACATCTCCTTTCAGCATGTGAACCAAAGCGAAATTTATCTTTTTCTTTAAAATGGGAGGTAGTCTGACCTGATGTACATTATTATGAATAGGTTGCACTACAATAGTGTATAGCCAAGTTCTTTTCCCCCATTCATGGAAAAGACGAAAGAATATGAAATTACTTGTTTCATTCTAAAAAGCACGAAAAATTTCCTATTTTGTTCGCCTCTGTCTCTACTTATACTTATTTATACTTTGCTATATCACATCACCTCCTGTTCTATTGACCACCTAGACGGAAACACTGTGTAGAACTATAAATAAAGGCATAGCCACAAGTCACCTCTCCACTCATTTGCATTCTGCATTCATATGCTTGACTCTTGCACCTACACTCCGCTCGATGTTAAAAGATGTGTGCGCAGGCATTTGTGGATATATGGAAAGAGATGAGTAAAGAAAACAATTCGAGTAACCTGCAAAGCTGAGAGCTATCCATTCAGTAGCGTTGGTATTTCTTAAATGGGCACATACCTGGTTTCTACGGAAAAAATACGACCACAAATTTTAATGACAAAATAAAATGGATTGGACACCCACGCATAATATTACAAGGCATTTTGATTTTTGTATGTCCGTCTGTCCGTCCATCTGTCTGTCTGTCTGACTATCAAACTGTCTGTCCTCACGATAACTTAAGAGCTTTCCTAAAAACTTTTTCCACCAATCGTTTGAGGGGTTGCCATAGAAATACTTCGATTTTCACAGTATATTTCGACGCTGGCTGATAATGCGTCGAAGTAGAGGCCTAAAATTTTGTAAATGGCATTTTCGTAGAAATGGCAAATCAATTTCAAGAACGAACTAAATCGATCAAGTATACTGTGAAAACGGTCAGTCCTAGACGTTTTTATTATACTGAAAATTCTTCAGAATATAAAATCCTTGTTCTAATTATTTGCACTGTCTGACGAAAAATCACTTTAACAAAAAAACTTGCACAGAGGTCTGATCATACCAGATTACATACGGGGATTTATCTGGGATATCGTATATACAGCAAGATCTGAATCTTAGGAATGACGCAAAATAAGGTTATACAATTACATTCGGTTTTTCACAGTTTTATGCAATGAGTCATGTTTTATTTAACCCTGGAATGCTTACCCGTTTTAGAATTCGCTTATTGGTAACTCTGAGTAAATATTGCTGTCATAAGAAAAAATTATAAACAAATGAGTTGAAATATTTTAGCGGAACACAATAACATAAAAATGAAAAAAACAAGATTCCCGCAAGAATTTGAAATTTACAAACAAAAATTTAATAAATGAATACCCAGAACTTCTTCCTTGATAGATGCGATTTCTAACTACTAAGGTTACTCGATATATTTTACTGTTAACATTGACTTTTATTGCTATATCAGTTCTATGAAACCTCACTCTAGTATTCATGCTTTTCATCTTTTCGAAAAATTTTCGAAACAAAACTACGATAATTTTCCGTAGATAGCAGCAATTGATACGAAGGAAATGTTCTCTCATCTGTAGCAGATTGTCTTAGGTTAATTGTGTCATATATTAAAAATAGCACCAATTACCGCAATAAATTAACTTAAAATTGCATTAATATTAATGTGAGCAATCAAACATTTGAACTAAAACAAATAATTTCAGTTAAATCTCCCTCAAAGCCAACATCAATTAATTTTAAAATTTACGTTGAGCAAATAAATGTCTGTGCTTGGTTTAAATATTTTCGATATATTTAATTAAAAATTTATGCATTTGAGTCAACATATGAAAAGTTCATTATAAAATTAATAAATTTCTAATTTATATATAATGATTCAACCCCCCACAGAAATATATCAGTTGCCTTAATTTTATATATATTTTTTAATCGTATAGAATTAATTTTTTTTATAAAGTTTATTAATTTTATATACTTATTATCAAAATTCAATAAATTAAAATAAAAACTGATAGCTGGAAGATTACTAAAACCTAATAAAACAATAACCTCATGAATGCCAGTTGATTGAACAAAATATTAACTGAAGAAAATTTTAACGGATTTAATATGCATATGTGTTTTGCCTGAGTGAAAAAAAATGTGTGTTCGCAGAGTAAGAGTTCTCCATGATAGAATATCTGCGTCACGAAATCAAAATGTTGAGATTTCTAGAAGATGTATGCAGCAAAACTAATTCACCGTGTAAGTAAATATTGGAACTAGTTCTTATACAAAATTCTATGAAAAAACATTAACTGCTTTCGAACAAGGAAATTATATGCAACCAAAACGAAAAAATCTGATAAAATCGTCCAAAGAAAAATCTCGTATAATTGTTTAAAGCCACTTTCATCCAAATTCCTAGCAAAACTAGACAGAGTCAATAGATTATGGTAATATGAGCGTTTTAACGAGCCTTAAATGTGTTAGTATACTAGCTGATCACCACAGCCTTCGAATGCAGCCATAGTCTTACCGAACTATTCCGTTTATATAGCCAAAGGAGCTCATTGAGGGTTTAAGAGCAATACCGTGATTTTTAACCATATTTACGTAAGGCAGGCCGCAGGGTAGCTACGGCATGAATGGCCGGGGCAACTTGATCATATCAAGATATTCTCTATAAAAGACCATTGATTGGGATTTTCTGGGATTTAACAATAGATGATTTTTGGATGTGATGTACCACAGGGTACAGTACTAATATTAATTTACATAAACGATCTATGTCATTTGTAACAAAATAGCATTCAGGGTCAAATTATGTGTTTTGCTGATGACAGTCTCACACCACACTCACCGACTCTGTACTATCGAAAATATTAGCAATTGGTCAAATATTAAATAATTCGATTAACAGCGAGTTTGGCTCGGGCAATCAGATATCGGGTACCAGAGGGTACGAGCGAATTTATCTATATTCAAATCTAGTCCAAAATTTCTTATTATAACGAACGGATGTAAGGAAAGTTTTATAATGGCTGGTCTTATCATTAAGTGTTGTCAAATAAGTTAACACAAACACATTTTTTTTTTCAACAACTATGAGGCTGACGAAAAAACCTGCAGTTTTCCTGTTTGCTATCTATCTATGACTAAAAATTCTTACTAACCCTGATAATATCACAATCAATTTTAGCTTTAGAAACCTAGAAAAGCAGGGGGGGGTGTTATTTGGGATATATCTCTCTAAGCAATTCAACAAAAATTTAGAATTTTTTGAATCCTTCAAAGTAACCCTTTCAAACTATACTCTGCACGATACAATAACAACACAATTTTTTTAAGGTCCGCAACCTATCCTCCATTAAGAAAGAAAAAATATTTCATAATCCATTAGTACCGAAATATGTGTGCGTCATAAAGAACTCTGCCAAATTTCAAATTCCTACGTTTTGTCGTTTTTGAGAAAAACTTCTGAAAGACAGACCGAGTTTCCATTTGTCCTTTTTTGCACGAAACCCTAAAAATGTGTAGGTACTCTACGGGGACCCACTGCATCAGATTTGATTGAGTGAAATGTTTTTACTAACGTTCTCAATATCGAAACAAAGGAAACTGAGACCGCACGTTTATGCCTTAGTCCCTCGCCTGTATTTCTGCTAAAAATTCTACAGAAGCTAGGCGGAATTAAGGGCAGCAAATTATGATAAAATTTACACTTAAACTATTTGAATCTAGCTCACACGAATATGTCTCCATTCAGAAAATGCTTGAGCCTTTAAAATTATCCCACAGACTTTTTGGGGGCAATTTGGTGCCAAACTTGCATTTGATGTAGCGAAATTTAGCTGCACGAATCTAAGAATTTACTCTGTTTCTTATTATTTTATAATCATTACAGCTGTCATCAGTTGTTAGACGCAAAAAGCTATGCAACAGAAAATTGAGCCGGAAGTAACTGCAGATTCATTAGCCAAAAATTAGAGTTACATAATTCTAATTGGGATTTTTTTTTATAAAACAACGACGCAGACTAACAGAACTACAAAAATTGAATCATTTTCTTTCCCGGACTTGTTTGGAATTCTTAGCTAATCTTTTGTAGAGAAGCAGATGATTAATGGTTAAGTGCCAGATTCTTTTTAAATACTGTTTTCACTCGGCTAATCAGAAACCAGCAAAATTTGCAATTTATTTGGCACAGTGCTTAAAATGCGGTTGTCGTTGTATACAATCTAGAATTTTGTTAATTTAATCAGATCACGTACATTATTCCCACAGTGCTAGAAACAACTCTTTACCAATCCCTCATCGAAAGGATGTCTGGAAGTGATTGATGATAGAAATCTTGTTCATTTCGTAACAAGTGTAATATTTTTGTAGGGGATGGAACTGAAATGTCAAGTTGTTTTCACTTGTTTGGATTTTCATGAAATATAGATTTTCTTAATCCATTTGAATTGACGTTCAATCAAAGATTACATAGTAACATACATACATTTCACTGTAAATAATTAATCCGATACCTTAACCTCAAGATATCAAAGCGGTTTTTTGTAGTCGATAGAGCATCTGTGACCCGCCGATGACCATATAATATTTCGAGCTTCGAAATTTCTGCCGAATGAATTGCAGTGATATTTTTACATAAATCGTCTCTAAGGGTTCAGTTTACTTGGTAGCACTTTGGTTTACATGAGAAAGCCATAGTTGTACCACTTGTTATAAAACGTAAACTTGATGGTGTAGTTCCCGCAAAATAAGCATAGAACTAATAAGTAAAGCCTGCTTGATGCATATGGGTTTTTCTGTAATAATGTAGATAGAAAAATGTAAATTTACGATATTTTCACCATACCCTCATAGTGGGAGGCAAAGTAATAAATTGCAATTCAATTAATATTTCTTAATTGCAATGCATCGTGAAATAAAAAGAATCGGAAATTGCCCACCTAGGAAATTTACCTGAGAAGAATTCACGACGGTTTTTTTTTCAAATCTCGATAGAAATGATATTATTGATTTTGAGTTGTCCATAGATCTCCATATGAATATTTAGCGTCAGATTGATTGGTAACCTCGTTTCGTTAAAACACAATCTAAAGCGAATAATCACTAGAAAACTCCAGATAATGGTTTTGATTTTCCAAAACTTAATAAAATAGAGCAGCATTTTCTCTGATACTATGAAGTGCATGTACTCGCCTGCATTTCGTTGTTACAGTAACTGAAGATCACATTGCTATAAGAAATAGTGGCCTTTTTCACTGCTGGTTTTTTGATGTTTTGCAGCTTAGTTTAAGTCAACTGAAAAAGTAGTTTTGTAATGTCCAGTTGTGAAGTGGAATGAAATGCATTATGATTTTGGTGCCAAATGCAAGACTGCAAGTAATCAGTAAGACCTGAAGATATAGAGTGGGCAGATCTAGATTTGTGGTTCTAATCAAACAATCTAAAGATACTGAGAAGAGATTTGTCCTACGAACTAAAAACCCTTTGATTAGTCAGTTAATTTCTTATCAATCTTTGGAGTGAGTTAATTTTCAAGTTTTTCTTGATTTTAAATTAATTTATTCTTAAATTTGTTTACTACACAAGTTAATTTTGAAGCTTTTTTCTTATTACTATCACCTTTTCTGATAACATAATAAATTATAATTGGACAAATTCAGTGGCTCTCAACATGTTAGAAAAAGAAAATTTTGCAATATTTTTTTTAATTCATTTGAAATGTAATAAAAAGACAATGAAAAAAATATAAGAAAAGAGTGTGAGTTAAATCTTATCATATAAACTTACTTGAAATTTTAATAATTTCATAGAAATTACAAACATTGCATAAAAAAATTTGCATAAAGTCGTGTGGCCCAACATATGCGGCGATACTCTTTTTGGACAAACCGAGTGCCGCCGCACATCTGCGACCATACCTCTTAAAAGTTAAAAATGGAAATGTCGGATTCAAAAACAATTGCCAACTTTCAGCTGTGGTAATTCTAAGCAAGCTTGGACTTATACAAGTTATTTATAATACTGGTCATCAAATATTTCCATCTATATACTCATATATTCTCCATCTGTACTTTTAATTTGCCAACCTTTGGCCACCCAAAATCCAACTCCCTCAACACCTTAACAAGAATGTGGCTATCACTGCCATATCCTCACGAAAACTGACTATCAGAGTTCGGGAAATTTCAGTTTGGGGCTGCCGCATTACAAATTTTAAATGAGCAAGATTTGAGTGAAGCTTATTGATTGTTTAATCTTCTTCCTTTTTAGAAAATCAAAAAAGTTCCCCTGTAAAATAATTTTCTAGGTCTTTAAACAACTCCACGTACCTATAATAGAAGTATTTGATATACATAAATAAATATTTTTATTTTTACAATTAAAGTTTCCATTATAGGGAATTTTATTTTCGACACGAGCCATTTAGGATATTGTAATAGAAACTCATTACGAATTTTTATCAGAGTCCCAAGCCGAATTTGACCAAAAACCATTCCGAAGCTGTTTACGTTGCCACATAAAAATAACTTACATCAATTCCTGTTGTAAATTAGAATTACAAATTGCTTTCAGAAGTTCTGTGACGACAGTTATTTGTAATAATTATTTTTTGCGCTAGAATGAAAGAAGATAAAATATGTGAAGTCATAAATATTTATTAGAATTGCAAGAAAATACAATAATAGGTGAAGGTGCTGTACCTTGGTACTTTTTTTGAAATAGTCTTGTTTTTTTTTTAAACTAACGAGATAAATCTTCAGCAACCGCTAGTTATAGATTGTCTAACCTAACATATAACCTAGTCAATCAAATATGCAGTAAACAATTTATATATCAAGATATATGAAAGGAAATATGAAGATCCTTCTTTCGGTTCAAGGTACAACAAGCAGCTGTACCATGGACAATGCAGTATTGTACCTAGGTCATTTGTAATTTACTAAGAAGAAATGACGTCATATCAACACAGTTAAATTTAAAAACACTCTTTATTCGCAAAGCAGGTTACCAAACAGAAAATTGCTATAGATATACATATTTAATTTATATTTTATCTAAAGGCCGGTCTATGGCTTTTTTTGACATGTCCGTGGTACAACAGACTAAACTGATAAAGCGACAACCCCAAAGTGATATTTCCCTGACCTTGATAGCTCATTTTTCGTGGCAAGGACTATAACTACAATCCGTGTGGGAAATGATATGACCAAGATCCACACATGTCCAAGATACAGCATATTCCACTAATTCAAAAACATTAAAGTGAATTTTAAAGCAATGCCATTTGAAAGCTGTTTTACCATGTGGAATATACTCAATGGCACAAACTTACAAATTTCCCTCTTGATAGCTCAATTTATGTGGCGCGGACTATAAATGAAAACGCAGACACACAACAATCGCACCACCTTCCAATAAATTTAATTACTCAACTCTCATCTCTTATTTCCTGGTGATTTAATTTTCAATACAACAACAACAAAAACAGTGATTGCCATTCAATACACAACTTTGTGTAAATTTCTAAAAGAAGACCAGTTACAAAAAAAAGCTTAACTAGTCAAAACACATAGAAATATATACCCTTTGAAAAACAAATTTAAATGCCTGTGCCTTGTAATTTGAGGCCCTTCGACTATCAACATTCTCATAATCAATATTTTATCAAAAACAACAAAAACAATCGCAAACGACTTATAAGTGCCTCTTTGCCAAACTTAATCAACGTAATGCGGAAATCCACTCAGAGTTCAGCGTTAAATTATCATCAATGTACACAAAGAAAACAAAGTAGTCATACGGAAACAAAGCCGGAAAATCGAAACAACTTCCACCCCTACAAAACTGTTCTAACTTCCTAAGATCGAAGGAACATATTGAAGGTGACCCGCTTTCCTTTCCTTCTTCATTATAATAAATTTCTTTCATGACTGCTTCTTTGCAAGGCCTCCAGAATTTCAATCTTTCTTACACCATTTCCTTCATTGAGCTCCATTCAACCGTTGTAATATTCAATTTATCCTTGCCACATTCTTTTCAGCTTTTTCAGTTCGAATCAAAGTAAATGGAACAGAAGGGGCTCCGTTGATTTCATTACTCTGCCCGACACTGGCTCGAATCGCCCTCAGCGTATTTGTACTACGTAGTCCATAGTGAATATAGGGAGGCACTAGGTATCCCAGCTAGAAGCTCCAGCTCACCTAATTTGAAACAATTTTAAGCACGTACCTACCTTAACTTAACTACAAGGTTCCACTATGCTATGAACGTTGCTTTCGTCGTCCTTTCGTACCTCTAGCTATGGCATAGAACGCTGCGTTTACTTATAAGGTTGAACTGGACAAACTGTGAACAAAACCCTTAAAAAATCTATTAAGGCGAAGTAATTAACTTTTTGTTCTGGAAACTGATAAAACGTAATAGTCGCGCGCTTACTATAAGATTTCGGTCCAATGAGGCTACCAGCACGAAGGAGAAAACACGCAATAATCTTATAAAGTTTAAGAAATTAAAGCGCAAATGTTCGCTCCCATTAAGGGAAAATTACATATGTGAATCGTAAAAAAAAAAAAACCATTTTTACGGGTTCTTGTTTGGATAAAAAATTAAGTTAATTGCGAAATTGATATGGCTTAATTAGGAAGGAGAGTAACCGATGAGTTGAGAGTGTCAATAAAAGTTCTGCGGAATGTAAAATACTGAAAAATTTATAAAATGAAACAAAAAAATATTTCATTTGGTCAATCCTGTTATTGACCGTAGATTAAAATTTTTCTCGCTGCCCCTTCATCAAAATTTGCACATTCATTATGCGTTTTTGCCTCATTGTCTCATTTCTCTTGTACGCTCTTCAGTATTATTGTTTTGAGCACATGAAATTATTTTTGGACAGAATGTACCATACCAATTTGCCGTAATTATCGATTAATAATAAGTTGACCCTACATCAGTCCTAGTTCTTGTTACCTTAAAAGTGACAAAAGGCGCTTTCCTAGACATTTTTTTTATATGCATATAAATTTGACCTTGTTTACTATTCACTTACGCGAGAACAGTTTGATCCTATAACCAAAATGACAAAAACATCTCTGTTTCAACACTTTTTCGCCATTCTTTCTTATAATCACTGATAAATTCTGCAGGCATTACTGAATAAAACTATTGAAAATTCCACTTTTTTCCTTCACCATGCAATCTCCTTTGTTTGCAAATTTATGCTCATAAAAATATGTTGCGAATGATACAATTTGAAGGTTATGCCCTAGAAAACACAGCGCTCTTAATGAAGAAATAACTAACGAGTAATTAGTCTACAATGATTCATTATAAACTGCAGACACACAGCCAGACATTAAAGGAGCGATATGGATTGAATTAACGCAATAAACTTTGTTTTTATTTATTTTATTTTTCAATTTAACAATTTACACATGAGAAAAACTTTGTATTAAAAAGAATAAGTTTGTGATTTGCGTTTCTTTGCATTTCTTCTTATTTTTTAATTCGGCAGATGCACAGTGGAACTCCAGATTTATACTATATGCGAAATCTAGCACAATTTTCGTCATTATAGCTATAATGAAGGAAGAAAACACTTCATTCGTGTACTTCATTATGATCTGGTTTTCGAGCCATAATGACGTATACTATGTGACACATGGCATTTTAATGAATAGTTAGTACAAATGATTCATTAGATCGTGCTGTGTGTCTAGGGTATTAGTTGCATCTTCTAAATATACTTTCAATTTAAAACTACTTTTCGATAAGCCTTAACTTGATTTGAGTAATATATGCGAGCGAATATTTTCCTTCGTATTATTTGTGCCCGTAAATTAATTTAACATTCGAAATATAAATTCATTAACCTCAAACGCATACATGACGGACAAAGTAAATTTTGTTTTTTTATGGAGTATGTAATATCTTTGCAGAGATCTTGTTGCCGAGTCCAAAGTTACCATGGCCACATCCAGACATTTGCTCTAGGGAGGGCGATTAAAAACTTTCAATCCTAATTTTAAAATGTTATATATAATATTATTTCTAACATAAGTGTATTATATTACTTAGCGTCAGGTTATATTTATAGAATCATGAGCACATTGTTAATAATATTATATTATACATAGAGTGGTGAAATATAAAGCTGAGGGCTTTTGAGACAATACAAAATTTGATATACCTGGTCACATTTTTTAACAATATGGAACACATTGTAATAGTATTGGAGACAAGCTAAGTCACGCTTAGTTATAAGAAATAAATTGGGGAAAAATAATTTCTCCTCTCAGAAAAATGTTCGTAATGCTTTTAAGAAAACTGTCGTAAAATCTCGAACTGAATGATTTGCGCAGTATTGGAGAGAATTTCTAATGATTTTTGTAAAATTTATAACGCAATTCAGCAAACATATAGCAAAAATTTATAAAACGTTTCGTAAAACGGGAACGCACGTACGCTTGTGATGATGGTAGCTTGCTTCGTCATTTTTACGAAATGTGAAATTCTTTTAGCAATATAAAATGTAAGAATTACGAACATTTCGTACATATTCTGCAGGAGAAGATTGGGTCGTATTGCACTCACTTTCTTAAATTTTAAAAAAAACACTTGCAGACCCGAACAATGAAGTAGGTACAGTTAGTCCCTGCATCAGTCAGTTTGCTACCAATTGCGTGCAATTCAAAGTAGAACGTGATCGACAATACTTCAATTCATAAGTTGCGGAAACATTTAAAACACGTGCACAATTTAAAGCCGAATTCGCCATACAGGTGTAGAATTTCTGAATGTACTACGGCATCATAGGGCATCCCCTGAACTTTGGCAACATCATAAAAAAAAGTCATTTTCAAAGCATTATAACAAATCTAACAAATATACAAATGTTCAATCTGAAGGTACACTGAAAGGTGTTCACTGTAAATCTGAATGTATGGAAACTGACAGAGCTTGGTCCGAAAATAGCTGTTCACGATATCATGGTAGTACGGAAGAAAAAGAAGAAGTTACTTCCCAAAAATCATCCTTAAATTGTTCCTAGAATAGTCTGCCTAAGGACAATTTTACCCGAAAGGAAGTATTCCATCTGCAATTTCAGATAAAAATTTTATTACTAATTCCATATCCATGATCTTGAAAGACAATATCAAGGGAGTCTCAGAATGTTTTCGTTTTTGTTTTTACCGTTAAGGCACTTTCACATCAAACACAAGAATCAAAAAAATGTAAACCGAAAAACTCAATTTATTCCCCTTTAAAATAAGGTTTTTGCTCCAATGATTAATAAAATCGTGGGAAATATGGTAAACTAAAAATGTTACTGAGAAAATAGTTAGAATTTTTTAGAAAACATAACTTTTATGATTTATCGGACGAATTTTTCCGCCGAAAAGGTTTTTCGGCCGATTTTTATTTTTCTTCAAAATCTGAAATAAATAACTATTTTCTCAGTAAAATTTTTAGTTTATCCTATTTCTCTGGATTTTATTAATCATTGGAAAAAAAATCTTGTTTTAAAGTGGAATAAATTGAGTTTTTCGGTTTACATTTTTCTGTTCTTGTTTTTGATGTGAAAGTGCCTTTAAGCACAACTCCCGGGGTGACTTCACAGATGTTAAACGCTTGGCTAGCTTAATTAGTTTAGTAGCGATGGTTCGTTTCACGGGACTGTAGCGCGTATTTTTTGTGCGAACGTTTTATAAAAATCAGGCTAAATGAGTATGAAGAAGCGAATGGTGCCCATTTAGAAATGGTCCATGGTTCATAAATAAAAAATCGAAAACTCCTTGTTGATTTCACAGTAATTAAATTGAGTTTGAACTAATTCTGGTGTTTTATTTTGAAGTTTCAAAAACGAAAAACATTCTGAGACCCCTTTATGGCTACTTACTTATTAAAGATGATAAAGATAAAAATCGCCTTTAAATTAAAAGACGAATACATAATTATGAACATCCGTTTGATTAATTGATTCAGATTAAACAATTTTTAAATATTTTGAATAAACTGATTACTTCGCGAATCCAAAGATTGTTGCTGTTCATAGCGATATTAGTGATGTAGTTTCATACGTGAAATGATTGTAAATAATCTCGATTAGAAAAATTATATAGGTAAACATTACCTATGTGTATTATTATTATTAAAGAACAATTCCGAAAATTTTTGGAGCTGCCCTATGATTTACAAGCAACTATTAATAATATCTTGGCATCTTCTGAAAATTTCAAAATATTATTAACGTAAAGTTCTGGTCTTTTAAAAGGTAGCATGGGAAAATCATTGGTATTCCATATCTTTTATATTTAGATGATTGTGAGATAAATAATTGTCTGGTCCCTCAGCTCAAGCTGACAGAAAAGCTCCAATTTTGCTTTTCTCCTGATTAACGCACTTAAGCAATTTTGACATTTTGTCAGCCTCGATGACTGTGGACTTGTGTTTAAATCTGGTGATAATGCAGTTTGATGGTAAACCTTGAAAAAATAATAAGTGCAGTATTTTTTAGAAAGTCTCCTCTATGGGTTTATAGTAAGAGTGCTACAGGATATTAAGCGGAACTATGTATATCAAAATCATAAACACCCTCTCCCTCCTTAATGTCGCATTTTGCTCTTTCATAGCTCAAGGTTCCTGTATCAGCTCCTGCAGTTTGAACCATCAGTTGTGGACTGCCCTATAAAGCTTTCCCTTTCTGTTTCAGCATGAAATTTTTATTAGCATACAGATATCGCCGGAAGTATTTTTATTAATATAATATAAATTTAAATATAAAAGAAAATCGGCAGTCGTAACCCCCGAAATATGCAAGCCATGAAGCATGACTTGAATGCGAGGATAGTGGACTGGCTGGCTTGCAATTTCCTACAAATTAAAGGCAACATTTTTGAAATTTTTTCCAAATTTTTTTTTTCAAATCGACACTTTGTTAACGAAATTTTCCAGAAGTGCTAATTTGGAAGGATATATATAGCCCTGTTTGCTTTAAATTAAATATTTGCAAGAAAACTGACTCTGGTACTAATTACCCCAGCTATGATGATTTTCCCAAAATAACTTTTAATCAAGATAGCATTTGTAAGCTTTCGATCAAAAACAAAAAAATGCAAACATTTTTCTTCTACTGAAAATTTCTTAGTGATATAATTTTATATATTTTGAGGATAATTTAAGACTAAAAAAGAAAAAAATAATAAATATATAAATTACTGTCAAAAAAACGATACTTCAAAATCCGCACTGAAAAACTATAAAATAATTACTCCCTTCACTTGTGAGTACCTACACATTAAAATTTCTTCAGAGTTTCCCTTCATTTGACATTGAATTAAATATTGAAATTATATTACATTTGTGTATAAAATTTTCAACCACCTCTCTACTCCCTTTCCGTCGGCAGTTATAGGATGTCAAAGTCAAAAAATTGGATAATTTTGCAATTTCTTTTTCAATTTTAACGTTTTTCCCGCCAAAATGCATGATAACTATACAGTTTTATGACAAGATTTCAAGACCCCGGAATGTTACCTTTAATTTGACTATGCCCATGTACCTACCTAAATGCTACAGTTTTTGAGATGTTCAAATGAAAGGTAACATTCGGAAGTCTCGAAATCTTGCAAAAACGTGCTATCCTTGTCTTGCCTTTTAGCGGGGAAATCGTTAAAATTGAAAAAGCAATTGCAAAATTTCCCAATTTTTCTACTTTAACGTTCTATAACTGCCGACGGAAAGAGGGTAGAGAGGTGGTTGGGCATTTGCTGGAAACCGTAGAGGGTTTACTATAACCTGAGATGCAAGCCACCTTCTTAATGTATATAACAAGAAAGTTGCATGGTATTGGGATAAAAAGCACCCAAAATCACAAAACTCCCCTACCGCCAACACCGTGAATTTTCCGGCTCTCCTCCCATACAATTTATTTCTCGAAATTGAGTGAGGAATCCGTGGTATTAAGGAAATGCGGTACGTACGGGACACCCTGAATAATATGGACTGCTCTATATGCTATTTCATGCGGGTATAATTTTTTGTGTCAAAAATAGTTCTTACGTCGCGTCGGTGCCAATATTGAAACAACCATTGGCGGGAAGTTAATAAAACCTTTCGAATTTCTGTCGAGTATCTATCTACCAAAGGCAATAACACTTTTGATCACAAACTAACCCAAATAATTAATTTAAAAATTATTATTTCTACGAATCCACTTATTTATTTGTTGTTTACAGTTCTCTCTGGTACTTGGTGCTTAAACCGAAAGAGAACGCCATACAGAAGTAAGCCTACTTTCTGCAGTGTATTTCTATGGTCGTAGTCAGTCCATATTATTTATGTCAGCGGTTTTACGTAAGAACGCTGCAAATATTTTAGAATGTTGGGAGTTAGGACTAAGTTAGGGCTCTGATGTTGTAGTGAGGGAGTCTGTTTCGTGGGTTGGAAAAATGATACACATAATTGATTTAGAATCAATTCGAAAAGAATTTTTTAGGAAATGTTTTAACCTGATGGGCAGAGTCACCTTATATATTTATATCCGCGTGCATGGAATGGTTTAGGTAGGAATTGATATATTATTTTGGTACCTCTTAATTGCCTGATTTTTATTACAAAATTCACACGGCCGTAAGAAAAATAATAAAGTATTAATTAAAATATAATGAAAGTAGAGTAATTAAAACAATATGCCGAAAAAAGAAACAAAAGTGTACGCGATTAAAACAGATATAGAGAATGTCTAAACACATTCTGAAACTCGAAAAACTATTTCGGGGGTATCTGTTCTAAATTGGGCCCCACCTAAAATTTGAAAAAACGGGCTCTCGTGAATATGCAAATGGGTATATAATACCATAAGTGAAAGTGAAAAAAATTTTGGAATGGTAGTCAATGATTGCGAAAGCATATAAGACCTTGTGCACACGGATTGTGAAAGTAATGAAAACAACGATGTGGGGGAAGATGATAACAACGGCAGCGATAAGAAATTTTTGCAAAATCTACGCATTTGGAGCAGTAAGCATAATATAAGTCATTCTGCCCTCAATGCGTTATTGCCAATTTTGAAAGAAAGCTGCTCATTAGATATTCCCCAAAATGCGTAATCTTGTTATTGCTAACTCCGGATTTGGTCAAGGACTACTACCTTGACGGGAAGAAAAGCAAAAAAACGTTTCAAAGATTTCTCAAACTTTATGGATGCTCTATTTCGCAAGTGAAAAAGTCTTTACATATAGAATTTGGAAATTTTTCTTTCGAATTTTTCCCTTCAGGCTATAAAATCAGTCAGTCAAATAGATTTTCATGTTTCAGGCAGCACTGTGTTGTTGGGCGAATGTTTCTAGTAATGATTTCGAAACATTTTTTTCTATGAGAGTTACATTTAAGAGATATCTCCTTTGAGTAAAAGCACCCGGCAAGATCTATGCTGCAATAGGGATTTTGGGAAACATTACCTACTCATCAATTTCGCAAAATATTCCAGAATCGATTCGTTTGCCGAAGAATTCATAAAAAAAAATTCAAAGTGAGATTTTCTATTGGTCGTTATTGTACCAATTAGAGAATGAAATAAGCGGTCCTAGTCCATATAAAATAATTGGTTTTATAGCGATAACGGCATCGATTCTATCATTCCGAACAAATTTTTCTCTACCTTGGGGATAACAAGCTTGCATTCTAGAGTTGTTTTGACCATTAGTGGAATGCTGAATATGAAGTATTTCTGCATGCTTCAACTAATTCAAAATGAGCTACTCTTGCGACTCTTGATCCTCAGCTGTCAAAAGTCTATAAGATGTTAATCCAAAATTTTTCAGGAACTGCAGGTATAGAGGTTATAGGTTTGTATTATCGCAAAAGTTGCAGTAGCAATAGCATGCGTGCCACCATACAGATGGAGCATTTGTGATGACTTGTCTAACAATTGTATGTAGATATCGATGTAGTTTCCAAGTTTTTCTAGAAAGGTTCAAGGAAAAATTCTCTTCAATGACTCATTTAGCTTATCGTCTAGCGTTATCTCCTGTAATTTGATCCTTTTTGTATTCTCAGCTTAATCTTCAATGAACATAGGACTTTTTTTTAATCATTAATCTTTTCTTTATCAAAACAGATATGGTTTACTTTTAGACAAATTTTGGTATACCAATTTACTTTCATGTTAATCGCTTACAAGGATCAGAGTTCGGTGATTGTTTCTTTAATCTTCATTCTGGACTTTAAGTAATATAGCAACAACAATAATTGACGACAAAAAGGGGGGTACATCCCCCTAAACATAAAAAGCCGAGATATACACAGTCTCATCCAGTAACACACCCAGGATTCGGCTTTGGGAG